>WEIU01024072.1:26171-46295 GCA_013389925.1 Aegithalos caudatus
CCCCCGCAAGACGGCGGTGAGCAGCACCCCGAGGTGACACCCCCAAACCACCCCACACCCACCCAGAGCCCCTGGTGGCACCCGGACGCCCCTAGGTACCAGCCAAGGTACCTAGGCTGGGGGGGCAGAGCCAAGGCCACCCCAGGGATGAGCTGAGGCATCCACTGGGTTTTGGAAGGAGGCAGGCAGTGCCAGGGGCCCTGAGGGAGGAGCCAAGGCACCCGTTGAGCTGTCAGGTTGGGGGCAAAACTGGAACCCTCAGGGATGAGTTGAGGTTGGGGTAGCAGAGCCAGGGGCCTCCCCAGGGATGAACTGAGGCACTCATTGGGTTTTGCTTTAATTACAAAAGGTCCCATCAGCAGTAGGAAACCTCCCACACCCCCCAGTATCCAGGTATCCCTCACCACCCCAACACCCATCCCTGGGTTCTCCCACCTGAGCCTCACCCCTGGGTGGTGGGGTCCCAGACATCCCTGTAACCCCCAACTAATTCCCCTTCCACATGCCCCCCACGTGGGAGAGTTGGCACCATGGGACGAGTGGCATCTTCAGGGGGGGTTGGCACCTTGGGGGGCAAGGGGGTGGGCACAGTGGGGGAAGTTGGTTATAAATTTCTTTTTTTTTTTGTATTTTCATGTATTTTTTAAATAAGACACTCTGCTGGGCACAGGGTCTGGGGGTGATCATGGGGGGGGGGGCAACAAGGGCACCCTGTGCCACCCCCCACAAGGTGCCGACCCCTCCAAGGATACAAAGTGCACTGGGGGGGTGGTTTATGGCTCCCTGCCCATTCCTGATGTCCTCCCAGTCCTTGTGCCCCACCAATCCTGGTGTGTCCACCCATCCTCCTGCCAACCCAGTGCCCTCCCTGTCCTGGTATCCCTGGCACAGTGGGTGAGCTGCCTGCTGGGTGGGTCCCCATTAAATCGAGGTCTCGTCGCTCCTAGTGGGGGGGATGGACAGACGGGCAGGGGGTGGATACAAAGTGGGAGGTGGGGGTAATAAAAAACAAGACAGATGCGTGATGGGGGGGTGGGTGCCAGGGTGCCCTCTGCCCTCCAGCACCCAGTGCCCACCCTTGGGGGGAGATGGAGGGGTGGGGATTGGGGGGGAGCCCCCCATCCCCCTTGGGTTAATGGAGAAAATTAAAAAACAGAAATCTGGGGGGTAGAAGAGGGAGAGAAGAGTAGGGTTAGTGCTGCCGTGCCCGCTCTGCCCTGGGCATCTGTGGGTGGTCAGAGGGTACCCAGTGGGCGCCCCAGCACCCAAATAGCACCCCAACACCCAGTGGGCACCCAGTGGTCAACAGGCACGTTTGGACAGTCAGTGGCCACCCAACATGCACTCCAACACCCAGTGGAGACTGTTACACCCAAGGGGCACCCAGTGGTCAATGGACACTCAGGAACAGTTAACATGCACCCAATGAATGCTGTTAGGCTTGCTGGGCCATCAGCGGACACCCCAACACTCAGTGGGTGACCCAATGGTCAGTGAGCACCCAACAGGTGCTGCTAGACTTGATGGACACCTAGTGTGCACTCAGAGGTCATTAGGCACTCAATGGAGAGTCAGTAGGCACCAAATGGATTCATAATGTTCAGTAGATGCAGAATGGGCATCCAGTGGTCAGTGGGCACCCATGGACAGTCAGTAGACACCCAGTGAGTTTTCAGTGGACATCCAGTGGGTATTTAAGCGGTATCCCAACACTCAATGCGCACCCAGTGGGCATCTAGTGGGCACCCAACAGCAACCTTTGCACCCCATGGGCACCCAGGATTCTTCTTGGAATCCTGGCACCCAGTGGTCACCTGCTGATTATCTTGGCACCCTATGGACACCCAACAAACACCTTTATACCTGGTCAGCACCCAGTGGGCATCCTGGCACCCAATGAGTGCCCAAAGGGACCCAAGAAGGAGCCCTGGCACCTGATGGGCATCCAAAGGGCACCTATTGGACAGCCTGGCACCCAGTGGAGACACCCAAAGGAAACCATGGAACCTGATGGATACCCAACAGGTAATGTTGGGTATCCAGTCAGTACTATGGCACCCAAAGGGTACCCAGCAAGCAGTGTGACTGCTTGTCAACCCAACAGGAACCCTGGCCACCCTAAGCACACCCTCAAAACCAATGGTGGGAACCCTGGCACCCAAAGAACTCCCAGTGAGTACCCCTCGGATGTGGTGGGCACTCACTCAGAGCCAGAGGAGTCCTCGTCAGCAGTGCCTGTGTGGATGCTCATGGCAATGGGGGTGAGGCCGCTGAGCTGCTCCTGGAGGCTCTGCCGAGGCCGGGGGACTGGTAGGATCCCCCCATCACTGCCTGAGGAGGCAGCTGTGCAAGCAGGAGGCGGTGGGGGCAGCCCAGGGTGCTGGGCACTGCCTCGCTCACTGACAGGGGGCAGGCACTTCTTCAGGATCCCTGCAGGGGCAGCATCACCCATGGGTGGGGAGGCCAGACTTGGAGGGCCCACCCCTGCCATGGCAGCCTATACCTTTTTGAGGATGGGGCAAGGGCAACAGCAGGGGGTCCCTGGGGAGTGCCTCGCCGTTGGGCTGGGGGGGGTCACCCCAGGAATGTCCCTGGCCCCTGGCTGGCTGCACTTGCAACCCGTCGCTACCTCCTGGTCCCTCACTCTCGCTCGCTGTTGTGACAAACTCCCCTGGCCAGTATGGGCACCCTGGGGGCACCAGGGGGTCACCTGTGAGGAAGGAAGGAAGCTGTTACAAAGCATGGTGAGGGACCCCCCTGCCATCCTCACTGGGTGCCCCCCTCAGCATATAGTCAGTGTGAGGGATGCACCCAAACCCATTGTGTCAGTCCCATCCACGTCCCAGACTGGCCAAAGGGCGATCCTTCCCCCTTGGGTGCCCCCATCAGCACCCCATCAGCTGGACAAGGGACCCTCTCCCCCATACCCACTATAGGTCTCTATCAGAACACCAGACTGGACAACACCCTTGTCTACTATGTGCCCCCTGCATCAGGACCCACCCAAATCCATTCAATGGCCCTCATCACCAGCCTGGACAAGGGACCCCTATCCCCACCAGCTGCTCCCCATCAGCATCTTGGATAAGGCAAGGGATCTCCCCCAACCCATTGGGTGCCCCCCCATCATCATCCAACCAGGTTGATGGTCCCCCATCTCCACAGGGGTGTTACCAGGGCCAGGGGGACCCGGGGGAGCCCTGCGCAGGGAGTCCCAGCCATGGGAGGTCTCATCCTCGCTGTCAGAGGAATGCGTGGAGCCGTAGGAGCCACTCGGGTCGTCCAGGGATAGGTCACTGTCCGAGTCTGTGTCATGCTCTGGGGGGTCACGGGTCAGGTGGTGTCCAGAAACACCTCCTGCCCCCTGGGCCGAGGCTGGGCACACTTGCCCTATGGGTGATGCTGTACCCTCGGGCTGGTCCTGAGCATCAAGGAAGAGCCCTCCGGGCTCGGGCAGCAGCACTGGCCCTGGACTGCCTGCCAGCCCTGAGTCCTCCCTGTGGGGACACAATACTCATCAGCACCCAACCCCCATTCATGAACACCTACCATCCACTGCCACCCACTGACTGACACCAATCTACTGACACCCAACACCCACGGACACCCCAATATCCACTGACCTCCACCACCCTGATGTCCACAACCCTGACACCTACTCCTGCCACCCCCTCAACCCCCCACCCTCCCACCACCACACCACCCTGCCACCTCACCACTCCATCTGCATGCCACTCTGCCACTGTGCTGCCATGGAGCCATGTCATTGCCGCACTACCCAGCCTTCCCAACACCCTCACAACCGTGTCACCCCACCACCCACCATCCTGCCATCCCAATACCTCCATGCCATGCCATCCAACCACCCCAGCACCCTACTATCCCACCATCCCAATCACCATTCCATCTTGCCATCCCAGTGCCACACCAGCCCAGGACCCCACAAAAACCCATGCCCCAGACCCTGCTGTGCCCAGTACCGCCGCACGAAGGGGATGTAGCTGTGGTGGCTCTTGCCCGAGCGTGTGGTGCTGTGCAGGGACCCTGAGGACCCACCACCTGGGGATGGGTACAGCCTCCCTGCCACGTATGTGTTGTCTCTGCCATAGGCCTGCCAAGGGCACAGAGATGTCATGGTCATGGCATGGGCTGCCCTTCGCTGACACCCCCCATGTCCCCCTGCACTCACGGGGGTCAGGGTGGCCTTGGTGGCCAGCGGTGGGTGGTGGCAGCGGGTGCAGCTCAGGCGGAGACTCCTCCGCACCTCCTTGCTCAGCACCACACAGGACAGGAAGATGAGGGGGCCCTGCATAGAGAGGGGACAGGGAGGACAAGGAAGGGTGTGTACAGGCTGAGAAGGTCCCAGCAGCACCCCAGACATGTCAAGGGGTCACTATCCAGATTGGGTTCATCCCATTGGCACCTCAAAGAGAATGAGGGTCCCCCAATACCCACTAGGTGCTCCCCACTAATATTTCAGACAAAATGAGGGACCCCCATACACACTGGGTGCCCCCCGTGGGCACCATGGTGTCCCCGTACATACTGGGTACCTCCCCTTAGTGCCCTGGATATGGCAAAGGATCCCTCTGTGCCCACTGGGTGCCCCACAAATAGGTGTGGGACTGGATGTCCCAAGAATGTGAGCTTCAGGGGGCTCTGGGGTCTCTGGGAGTCCCAGGCATGGTGGTCACTGGGGATCCCAGAGGTGGAGGTTTTGGGGTCCTGGAGTCTTTGGTGGTGCCAGGGGTGGTGGCTCTGGAGGTCCCAGGGGTGTGTGTTTTGGGGGTCCCAGGGGTAGGATCTCAGGTGGTCCCCACTGACCTGGAGGCAGTTGGAGGCGGCGAACAGGTAGTGACAGAGCAACATGTCACTGTTGACTGAGAGCAGAGCCAGAAGCCAGGCCAGGCTGGGCATGGCCAGCAGGATTGCAGCTGTGCGCACCCCAGACCTGGGCACCCCAACAGCACCCCAGTGTCATCCCAATGACATCTCATGTCACAGCACTCTGTACTTCTGCCCCCTGGGGTTTCTCCAAGCCCTCATGGCCCCCTTTCCCCCCAGATGCCCCAACCCCCACCTGANCCACAGGTGCCCTAACCTCCCATCCCCCCTGGCTCCAGCCCCCTGTACCTCCTGCTCTCCATGCCCCTCTTCCTCCCCTTGGCTGCCCTGTGCCCATCTTTCCCTATAGATGCCCCAGCACCCCTATCCCCTCCTACCCCTCATAGGCAGCCCAGTCCCCAGTGCCCTCCTGCCCCCGCCACGGATGCCCCAGTCTGTCCTGCCAGGTTCCCCAAAAGACCAGCCTCCATGCATGCCGCCGAGCCCCCAGAGCCCCCTAGCCTCTATGGTACTCCAACCCTTTGTGCCCATCATGGGTGCCCCAACCTCCCATGCCCTCTTTGGGCAACACCATCCCCACTGTGCCCCCTGCCCCCCGTAGGTGGCCCCGTCTGGGTGACTCACGCTGAGCCCTTTTTCTGGAAGCCATGGGGGGTGGCACAGGTGGCCCTCGCCGCCAGCACCAGGAACAAGATGCCGACCTGGGGGTGCAGGGAGTGAGTTGGGTGATAGGGGTCCCCTGCCCTCCCAGCCCCCAGCCCTGTACGCACAGCGAGGGCAGCAGCGCAGGGCCCAGCCAGGCTCCACACCAGGCTGTCGTGCAGGGCCAGCCAGCAGAAGTCGGGGTTCCCATAGCCCTCGGGGTCCAGCCCCACCGCCAGCCCTGCAAAGAGATCGGGGCCGGGGCCAATTCCGTGGGCGGAGGTATGAGACGGGAGCTAAGGTGGGAGAGGTGGGGCTAAACAGGGTGAAGCTATGGCAGGACAGGGGATGGAGTGGTTCTGGATGGCACAGGGCTGGCGAGAAGGTGGAGTGGTGTCCCTGTATACACCTGGGGGGGCATAGCATAGCTCTTGGGGGTGTGGCTACACTGGGTAGAGACAGCACTATGCAAATGAGGTATGTCTAAGCTCTTGGCATGTGGCAGCGTTCATGAGAGCAAGGATATAGCACGGGGGCTTGTCTAAGAGGTTATTACAGGTCTATTCTCTTGGGGTGGGGTTATGTGGATGAGGGTGGAGCTAAGATCCTGGGGGAGTATCTGATTATGATTGATCAAGAAGGGCTATGGCCCTGGGGGCATATTGAAGAGGCTGGAAAAGATGCTCTTGGGGTGGAGATATGATGGATGAGGGTGGGGCTAAACAGGGTTATATGCTTTGGGAGGGTTCTATGACCCCGGGAATGTGTCTGAAAGTTTGGGGGCAGCGCTATGATGGATGAGGATAAAATCATGGACCATGGGGCCTGTCTAAAATCTTGGGGATTGGGTTTGATTGATGAGGGCAAAGCTATGACTGAACTCTTGGGGTGGGGCTGTTTTGGATTAGGTGTGACTATCCTTGTTGGAGGCAGAGTTATATCCATGGGTCTATGCTGGTAATAATCCATTTGGGGTGGACCTATATTCTGGGGGTGGGGGTTACACACGGAAATAGGACCCCACCATGCATCAAATTGATTGGGGGAGAGGGATTCAGGCAGCAGGGCCATAGCCTAGAAGGGGGTGTGTAGCCACCAGAACGTGTTGACCCAGGTGGAGGTGGGCAGCTGATGGTTCAGGGTGTGAGGTCAGAATGAGAGCAGGGTTTCAGAGCAGGGCTCACCAGTGATGAATGCAGGCAGTCCCCAGCCCAGCACATGGTAGAAACGCATGGGACCACGGTCGACATGACGGGGTTCACTGCGGCGCCGGTAGAGGTGCAGCGCCTCCAGGAGCGCCCAGCCTACCGCACTCAGGTACAGGAACTGCAGCAGGATGGCCACCACCGTGCACGCCAGCTGCACCTGCCCCGTCACTGCCAGCCCATACCCCCATACACTGGCCATGCCCACAGCCCCACCCATCCAACCATATGGACAACCCCCGAGCTCCACCCCTTTGAGAGATCACACTCCTCCAAAAGGTCCCAACACACCCCCCACCCTCACCCCTTGAGTGCCCCTCGCCCCCCCTTGAGAGACAACCCCTTTGACAAGATCTACCCCTTAGAGAGCCTCACCCCATTTATCAGCCTCACTGCTTTGGAAGCCCCACCCCTTTGTACAGACTCCACCCCTTGAGAGGCTCACCCCTTTGACAGACCCCACCCATTCTTTTAGATGCCACCCCTTAGGCCCAGCCCACTGTGGCCATGCCCACTCCTTAGCCCCACCCATTTCAGCCCCACCAACCCAAACACTTCAAAGGCAGCAGATCCCCTGAGCCAACCAACACTTTCCAGTGATCCCCACTCCTTCCCTCCCTTCTCAGTCCCCTTTTCCCACACACCGGGATATCGGCCTGGTTGATGCCAAGTAGGAAGACAAGCTGAGCAAGGAGCAGTGCAGCTGAGCCATGCCGGCGGATGCTGTGGCGGTTGGAGTGCAGCCGACTCAGGGTCCCTAGCGACACGACCACCAGCGCCAGCCCCGCCAGCCCCACGCCCAGTGAGCCATAAGTGAGTGCTGCCAGGGGCAGCACCTCCCCGTTCTGCAGCACGAGGATAGGCATATGTCAGGCATGTGCTCAGTAGGCATGTCCCCCCAGATATCCCCATCAACAGAGACATTAGAAAGCAATCAGTCCCTGGGCCTGGGAAGTTCTGCCCACATTATTCAGCCCTGCCCCTGGTAACCCCACCCTATGAAACCTGTAGTCAAAGCCCTTCAACCATGCCCCTCAAAACCCCACCCACATTGTGTAGCTCCACACTTTTAAACCTCTCCCATACCACTAAGCCCCAGCCCTAAATCCCACAGCCCTAAATTCCTTGCCCCTTTCAACCCCAGTTACTGTACTCGACCCTGCCCCCTGAAACCAAACCCACAGCGATGACCACACCTCTTTATAACCTACCCACAGTTTTCAACCCCGCCCCAGGAAACCCTTCCCACACTATTTAACCACAGCCCCTGAAAACACGCCTGCATCGCTCAGCCACACCTCTTGTAACCCCACCCACATCAGCTCTGCCCCTTGGAGACCGACTGGCCCAGCCTGCCCAGCTGCATCCACTGGAATCCCACTCACCCTGACTGGACCCGCCCCAGGAGGAGCTCCGACAGATTTGACATAGCCCCGCCTATCCTATTTACCCCTGCCCCAAGGGAGCCCCACCCATTGGATTTAGCCATACTGCTTGGTTAGCACCACCCCACTTAAGCCCCCCAAATTTTCTCTGTCCCACCTTCATGAGCACACTCCTCTGCCCTGCCCCTCCCCCACTATGCCCCGCCTGTTCTGCAAGCCCCTCCTATCCTTGTCTCTCGTCAATTATCAAAAGCCCCGCCCCTGTCCCTAAAGCCCCACCTCTGTGCCTGACACCACCTGCTGCACTATTTCTGCATGTGTCTCCTTCCACCCCCATGTCCCTGCACCCTGAGTCATTTTGTGCGCCCGGGTCACTGTGTCCCTCCATGTCCCCTCTGTCCCCATGCACCACTCCGTGTCCCCGTGTGTCCCCACCTCTCGGTGGGAGATGTCCATGAGGACAGCAAAACTGGTCAGATGGTGGCACTGGCAGCTGACGTGACTCAGGTTGCGGAAGGTGACTTCGCAGCCTCGTGCTGACCAGCCACCTACACTGCCCGCCCTGCACAACACCACAAGGTGACACAACCTGAGAAACCTGCCAGGACACCCACCAGGGACAAACACACGCACACACACACACACACCCCCCACACACGCACATGCTGGGCATGCCCACCAAGGACACCCACTGGGAACATCCACCTGCACCCAGGGACATGCACCCAACCCAGGACACCATCCAAGGGGTCAAACACTTGGACACCCACCAGGGGCACATGCACTGGGGACACCCACTGGCATCACCCTCCCAGAGGGACACACACCCACCAGGTACATTCACAGACAACATACACCCACCCACTGGGAGGGACATCGATCCACCCAGAAGAGAGAACTGCTGCCACTTGGGGACACTCACCCACCAGGGCCAGTCACCTTGGGAACACCCCTCCATTTGGGGACAGCCCCCCATCAACCACCTGACAACCACCAGGGTCAGAGCTGTCCCCTCATGTCCTTTTCCCATGTTTCCTGTCCCTCAGGATGTCCTCTGTCCCCTTTAGGTGTCCTTATTCCCATGTCCCCTGTCGCCTCAAGGTATCCCTATCCCTGTTATATGTCCACTGTCTCTATGGGATGTCCCGATCCCCATGTTTCCTGTTCCCCCTGAGTGTCCCCATCTTCCTGGGGTGCCCCATTTCCATGGCCCCTCTCCCCCCAGGATGTATCCTGTGTCCCTTGGTGTGTGCCACATCCCCTGTTACCTCAGCGTGTCTGTTGCCCCATGTTGTCCCTGAGTCTCCAAGATGTCCCCATCCCCCCGGGGTGTTCCGTGGGATATCCCCTGACCCCTGGGTGTCCTTATCCCCTGTCTCTGTGGGGAGATCCCTTCTCCCATCTTCCCCAAGGTGTTCCCATCTGCCCCAAGGTGCTCCCATCCCCAATCCCATGTCCCTAATCTCCAGGATGTCCCTGTGTCCCCAGGGTGTCCCTGTCACCTCTGGGGTGTCCCCTGTTCTGCCCTCACCGCAAAGAGTGGTTCCAGAAGACACAGATGGGCTTGGAGCGCTCTTGGGTCTCCAACAGCCGGAACTGGAGGGTCACAGGCTTCGCCAGCACCTGGGGGATCCCCATGCCCCCCATGCCATCTGTCCCCCCCGTGTGCACGCTGATGCTCAGCACTGGTGTGTTGATGACGGGGCGCTTGGGCACTCTGGGAGGCACCAGGGTCAGGGAGCTCACTCAGGGTGACCCAAAACCCACCTTGGTGTCACAGAGTGCCCTTGCACCACTCAGACACTGTGAAGGCACCCCTTTCTCCCCTGTGCCCCCTTTTTTGGGTACCCCATGGGCACCATCTTTGGACATCCCTTGAGCCACCTCCCCAACCCTCTGCCCCCCATCTTCAGGCACTCTCTGTGCCCCCCAACCTTGGGCACCCCATGTGTCCCCTTTCCCATCCCTCCCCTGGGATCCCTCCGGACATTCCTGCCCCCATCTCCCTATACCCCCCAGATGCTTGGCTTTGCCCTGACACCCCATGTGCCACCCCCAGCCCCCCAAGTCCCCATCCCCAGTGGCACCGGAGGCTGCGCTTGTCGGTGTCGAAGTGCTGGGGCAGGAGACTGGCCAGGGTGCGGTAGATGATGACGCTGGCGATGGCCTGGCCCTCACCCAGGGATGGGTGGCGCTTGTGCCGGGTCACCACAGTCATCCCTGCCTCCTCCTCCTTCTCCTCTTCGCCTGCTTCCTCCTCCTCCTCCTGCCCACCCTGTGGTGCCTGCCCATGCCCGGTTGAGGGGCCTGGGGGCCATGGGCAGGGGGTGGTATGGTGTTCTGAGACCTCATTGGGGTTCCCATGGCCACCCTGGAGTCCCCAGAACTGCCAGTCCCATGACCACAAGAAGATTCCCCCAACACTTCCAGCTCCACGGGTCCCTGTGTCTACACCGGTCCCTATGTCCACACCAGAGTCCCCAACTCGGTCAGCTCCATGACCACAAGGTCCCCATGGTCATGCTTGTCTCCCCAACCCTGCCCATCACCATTGGCCATACCAGTATCTCTGATGCCACCCTGGGGTCCCTGGTCTTTGCATCCTTACCAGGGTCCCCAGCCATGCCAGTACCATCCCAGGGTCTCAAACCTGCAAGCCTTATGGCCACACTGCAATCCCCATGGTGGCACTGGGATTCCCAACCCTGTCAGCCCTTGGACATTCTGGGGTTCCCCCATTCCTGCCAGTCCCCAGCCAGGGTCCCCAGCTGTGCCATGTCCCCAGGACCAAATGGGGGGCCCCCAAGCCCTGCCAGCCCCATGGATGCAAGTTGGTGTCCAACCCTTCCCCCTGTCACCCCTATGCCCTGGACTCACGCCTGTCCTCGGGGAGCTGGAAGATGCTGTCAGGCAGGATGACGGTCGTCTCCAGGTCTGGGAGTTTCTCCCCCCGCAGTGCCTCATACCGTGGCAGGCGGGCACCCGCAAAGCTGCTCTTGTCCAGCCGCACCACCGACACCACTGTAGCGCCATGTCACCCACGGCATGGCATGGCATGGCATGGCACCCACCAACCCTGAGGCACCCAGACCCCAGCACCCACTGACCTCAGGGCATACTGACCCCAGCATTCACTGATCCCAGGGCGCACCAAGCCCAGATACACCAATGCCAGCACCCACCAATCCTGGCACCCTCTGACCCTGGGGAACACAGACCTTGACACCCACTGACCCCAGGATACACCAACCCCTGCATTCACTAATCCCGGGGCATACCAAGCCTAGCATAAACCAACTCCAGCACCCCTCGACCCTGGGGGACACCCACCTCAGCGTTCACCAACCCTGGCACCCATGAACCACAGAGCCATGGATCCTGGGGCACACAGACCCTGGGACCACGGATCCCAGCAACCCTGTGGCACACAGACTCCAGAACCCACTGAGCCGAGTGCCCATTGACCCTGATGTCCAACAACCCCAGAGTAATGAATCCATACACCCACAGACACCAGCAGCCTCCAACCCTCAGGCACATGGACCCCAGCACCCCCTGAGCCCAGCATCCACAGAGCCCAGGGCCATGGATCCTGACATCCACTGACCCCAGCACCCACCAACCCCAGGACACACAGAACACAACACCCTCTGTACTCAGCACCCACTGACCCCTGGACACACAAACCACAGTCCATGTCCCCAGGGACACACATATGCCTCTAGTCACACCCATGTTCCCCAAGACACATTTCCCAGCCACGCAAATGTCCGTGTTATCAGCATGTGTTCCCAGGTACACATCAGACATGCCTGCATGCTCCCATTACACGTGTCCTTGCGCACACGTGTCCCCAGCTCACTTGTCCTTGTGCACACACATACTCCAGGTATATACAAGTCTGTGTTCCCAGATGTGTCCATGTCCCCAACACACACATCCCCCAGGCACATCCATGCCCATGTCCCCAGGCACACACATGTTCCCAGCATGCCTATGTTTCCAGGCAGATACCCCCCTCATAGCCCTCCGGTCACGCATGTCCCCACTGACCGATGTTAGGGGTGACAATGGTGAAGGGGCTGAGGTAAGTCTGGGGCATGTTCCGTGCCAGGGCTCGTGCATACTCCTCGAAGTGCTGCAGCAGCTGGGCCGTGCCACCCTCCGTCTGCTGGATCAGCTCCCAGTGCCGCTTGTTCCCCATGTCCAGCAGCGCACTGCCCACCCGCAGCAGGTTCTGGGGGCAAGGCAGCAGTAGTGCCACTGGAAGCTGGCACTCTAGGGTCTGGGCAGGGAGTCCCTAACCTCCCCTGCAGGAATCTATGGCTGGGGCAGTCTGGCACCAACAGTGGGGAATGGGGGTGCTGTAGCCCCAGAAAGCTGAGGGTGAACCCTGACACATACCAACATGTGCTGCTCAGGGATGCCCACCACCCTGGCATCAGATCTACACCAACATTCCACCACCCTGGTGCATGGGCTCCTTCACTAATACCCTTCCCAGGTGAGTGCCATCCACCCTGGCAGCCAGGTTCCTGCGCCAACACTTTCCCCCTCCCCATGCAGGTGCCCATCACCCTAGTGTTTGACCTTCTTCCCCAATAAGACCCTCCCCACTAGAGTCCCCATAACTCCAACCACTTTTTCTTCTCCCTCAACCTCCCTCCCCAGTGCCCATCATCCGGGTATCTGCTCTCCTGCCCCAATATCCCTCCCCAGTAGGGGTGCTCATCTTCCCAACCTATTTTCCACTTCGCCCATTCCCCTCCAGGCACATCCCCACCCCTGTGACCTCGTGCCCACCTCGGTGAAGTGCACGTCCTGGGTGGCAGCGAGGTGGAAGCCACGCTGGCGGCTCTCATGGTGCAGCAGGGCCCCTGCCAGCCGGTACGCCAGGTGCACGTCACTGCCGAAGTACCCGCGGGCCTCATGCATTGCTTCACGCAGCGCCAGCGCCACGCGCCGTGACTGCCCCGCATCCCACCAGGACTCGTTGCCCACCAGCTGCTCTGCCTTGGGGGACAAACACACAGTCAGGGGAGTCCCGGTGGCAACTGTCACATGGCTGTTGCTGGTGTTCTGCCAGCTCACCCAGGAGCGAAGGGCAGCAAAGGCCAGAGCGCTGCAGTTGAAGAGGTTGGGGGGCAGCCAGCCCTTGTGCTCGTCACAGTGGCGCAGTGCCGTGCCTGTGGGATGGGGACACTGAGTGCACCACAGGGACAACGGGGCAGCCTCACCTCACAGCATGCCAGCAGTGCCGCCAGCATTTGCAGTGACACCAGAATGGTGCCCCCAGTCTTGTCATAGTGGTGCCATGCCCTGTGTCAGCTGTGCCACCACAATGTCACACTCCTGTGCCATCCCCCAGTGACAACACCATGACAGCCACCAGTCCTGTCCCAGTGATGCCACCAGTGTCACGCTCTCTGCAGGGACACCCCAGTGGCAGCCCCAGCCTCATCTCAACAAGTCCACACTTGTGTCACCCCTACTCCATCTTGGTTGTATCAAGGTGTCACCACCCCTAACCCATCGTATCAGTGCCACCACAGTGTCACCTCCCTGTACCAACCCAATAATGCCACCACAATATGACCCCCCTGCTCTATCCCAGTGATGCCCCAAGGTTCCACCCCACCCCAGCTCCATCCAACTGCTGTCACCATCATGACACACCCCAGGCCTGTCTCACTGGTTTCAACATCCCATCCCAGCAATTCCACCACCATATCAACACCATGAAGTGACACCATGGTGGTCCTCTCTCTGCACTGTGTCCCATCTGTGCAATCATGGTGTCACCTCCCTGTACCACCCAAGCAATGTCACCATGGTGTCAACCCCTATCAGCCCCATCCCAGTGATGTCACCACTGTGTCACCCCCAGCCCCATTCTGGCAGTGTGCCCAGTGACACCCCCGCCCTGTCCCCATGTCCCCACGTACCAACAGAACCCTTGGGGCAGGGGGCTGCAGCTGGCAGCCCAAACCGAGTTCGAGGCCACCAGATGCCGGCCTCGATGGCCCGGGGACAGCTGTCATAGTTCACTGCGGGACACAACAGGGCATTAAAATGGGGGACGCAGGGTGGCACAGTGTGACAGTAGGGTGGCAGTGGCACCTGGTCACTGGAACCCAGGGTGACACAGGCTAACAGCAGGGTGACAACAGTGGCAGAACAGGGTGACAAAAGGATAACACAGGGTGAAAGTAAGCTGACATAGTGGCACAGAGTAATAGCAATTGACAGCAGCGTGACACAGGGCGACAGTGGGGTGACACAAGGTGTCAGTGGGATTACACCAACAACCAAGGTGTTGGTGGAACTCAGTTGCCAGCAGCCAGGGTGACAGCAATGTGACAGCAGGTGACACAAAGTGACAATACAGTCATGCAGGGTAGCACAGGGTGACAGCAGGGTGACAGTAGCACCCAGTCACTGGCACTCTGAGCAACACTGGGTTACAACAGGGCAGAGTAGGGTGACACAGGGGGATACAGGGTGACAATGGCACTGGCTGGCACCCAAGGTGACAGCTGTGGCAGAGCAGGGGGACATCAGGATGGTACAGGGTAGTGTAGAGTGACATAGGATGACAGAAGGATGACACCAGTGTGACAGGAGGGTTACACAAGGTGACACAATGTGACAATAGGATCAGCAGGGTGACAGCAGAGTGACAGTAGTACCCAGTCATGGCACTCAGGGTGACACAGGATGACACAAGGTGACAGAGAGTAATGGAGAGTGACACCAGGGTGACGGTAGGCACTCAGGGTGGCACAGGGTGACACAAGTTGACAGTCCCCCACCTTCACAGCCACTGGCTGTCACCTCAGCGAAGGGGTTGTCACAGCGGTCACAGTGGCGGCCGATGACACCGGCCTTGCAGGGGCACTGTCCAGTGTTGGCATCACAGCGGCGTGACAGTGACCCAGTGGGGTAACATTCACAGGGGTGGCATGTGTCCCCTCCAGGCGGGCGGTAGTGGTTGTCCTGGAGGGACATACGGTTACTGCAGGCACGGGGATGTGGTCACAGGGAGCTGACAGGGTGACAGGGAGGTGGCAGGGAGGTGACTGGGGGGTTGTCAGGGGTATGGTGGGGATGACAGAGAGGTGACAGGATGACAGTGGGGTGGCAGACGGCAACAGAGGGATGACAGTAGGATGGCACGGGTTGGCAGGGGAGGTGACAAAGGCTGGCAGGTCCCACCTTGCAGCGACACTCGCCCGTGGTCTTATTGCAGTCTGGGTCAAAGCCATGGGTGACATCGCAGCTGCAGGGGCCACACGTCGGGTGTCCCCACCACCCCCGTGGGCATGGCTGCGCCTCCCTGGGGACACTGGAGCTGGCACTCGGGCACCATCCCAGGATACCCCCACAATGCCACCTGTAAACTCATATGGCTCCTTGTACACCCACATTGTCCCTTGCACATGCACATGGCCACCTGTACCCTCACAGTACCACGTGTATCCCCACAGGGCCCCTTGCACCCCCACTGTGCCACTTCTACACCCACAGTACCACTCTCATCCACAGTGATCCCTGCATACTCACCACAGCTCCTGCACAGCCACTGTGCCCTTTCCATGCTCTCCCTGCCATTTGCACACCCACCACAGCTCTTGCACATGCATTCTGCCCCTGCACACCCACCCTACCTCATTTGCCCACCCTCCTCTCACTCCACCCCTGCAGTGTCCCTCGCGTCCCCAGCGTCCCCCTCCCTCCATGTGCTCCGTGCTCCCCAGCAAGTGCATGTGCCCTACAGTGTCACCAACCGGTGCTGGCAGAGGGTCCCGAAGGTGCCCGGGGGACAGTGACAGGCATAGCCAGGGGCCATGCCTGGGCGGCGGGTACAGGTGCCCGGAGGCTCGCAGGGGTCCAGGGCACAGGCACTGACACAGCTGTCACCGAAGTACCCTGGGCATAGGACAGGGTTGGGGACAACAACAGGTGACAGTGATGGGGGTGAGGGGCAGTGCCCAGGGGTGACAGTGATAAGGAGTGGCAGTGACAAGGGAGGGGGCAAGTGCCCTGGGGACAGTGAGGGGGGGGGGAAAAATGGCAGTGCTCAGGGAACAGGGATGAGGGTAGGCAGCACCTGGGTACAATGCTGGCAGTGCCCAGGGAGGGTGGCAGTGCCTTAGGAACAGTGATGGGGTGGCAGTGTCCAGGTGACAGTGACACCTGAAGGGTGGCACTGCCCTGGTGACAGGGACAGAGTAGTGGCGCCCAGAAAGGATAGCTATTGGGGTAATATGTCACAGGTGGCAGTGCTGGGGATGGCAGTGTCTCAGGGTTGTCAGGAGGTGCTGGGGGTTCTCCACTCACGGGGGTGGCAGTAGGGGGTGTCACAGGGGTGGCAGTGTCTCAGGGGCTGTTGGGACTTGTTGGGGGTTCCAGGGGATCTCTGCTCACCAGGGTAGCAGTAGGGAATGTCACAAGGGTGTCAGGGGTTGTCAGGGGGTCTCCATTAAAAGGTGTAGAAATGAGGGGTGTCACAGGTGTGTCATAGGGGTATCAAGATCCTGGAGGTGTCGGGCTGTGTCAGGAGGGTGCTGGGGAGTGTTAGGGGGCTGCTGGGGTGTCTCAGGGTGTCCCTGTTCACTGGGGTGACAGAGCGGGGGTATCATAAGGGTGTCAGTGTCCAGGGCTATTGGGGGATGTCTGGGGTATGTTGAAGGGGTGTCAGGGATCTGGGGGGTCCCTGCTCACCTGGGTGGCAGCGGCACGAGAAACTGTCCCAATCATCACTGCAGTAGCTGTGAGGGGGGCAGGGCCCCGAGTCACAGGGATCAGGCAGGGCACAGCCCCCCTCCACGTTCACCTGCACTGCCTGTGCCAGGCTCAGGGCACCCGCAGTCACCACAGGGTCCCCAACACGCAGGCCCTGCAGGGTCACCCATCAATGTCCTCATTGAGACTCCCCACCGAGCCACCCTGGACCCCAACATACTCCACTCCATGCCTCAGTTTCTCTCACCACTCCCCCAAGACCCCACAAGAACTCCCTGCACTGTGTCACCATCATCAGTGTGATCTCACCACCACATGGGATCCACCATGTCACCATAAAAACCCCTGTCCAACTGTCATCCCTACCTCAGTGTCCCTCACTACAACACAGGACACCCCAGAACAACCTGGACCACTCTGCAGTATCACCCCCTTCTCAGTTTCCCCCACCATGACACTGGACCCACTGTGCCACCCTGAACCCCCTGCATCTTTTCACCTGTCATTGCACCTCAGCACCAAACTCAGCACCACCTGGTGACACCCCTGTGCCACCAGCAGTGACCCTTTATTGACCTGGGACACTGCCCCACCCCAATCCAACTTCCCTGTGTGGGGTCACCTTTCAGTGACCCCAGTGACGTCCTAGTCACCTTGACCCTTCCTGCCCCAGTGCCATGCCCAGCCTCAATGTCCCTCACTACTACCCAGGACCTTTTGTGTCATCCCATTCAGTCTGTCCCAACGTGTGACACCCCGAACCAACACCAGGACCCACCAGCGCCCCTCCCCAGTCATGTCACCTCTCAGTTCTTCAGTGGCCCCAGCACTAGCCAGTACCCCCTGTACCACCCATGACCTCCCCAGTCACACCCCCACGGCCATGTCCCCATCCTGCCCAGAGCCCGGGGTGATGTCCCTGCGCCCCATGTCATTATGCCCATGAGTACCCAGTGCATCCCCAATGTGCCCCTGTCCACATAGCCTGTCTCTCCTCATCCTGTGGCAACTCCCTGTAACCACATCCCTGTGCCCTTCTCCACCCTGCCCACGTCCCCATGTCCTGTGCTATGCCCCACTTCACGTCCCCAAACCCTGTGCCTCCCACCCATTCTGCCCATGTCCCCACTTCCCTGTGTCATGTTCCCAAACCCTATGCCCCATCCCTGTGCACACGTCCCAATGTCCCTTTGCTGCCCTTTATTATGCCCGTGCCATGTCCCCAAGCCCTGTGCCCATGTCCCTGTGCTCCCTCCAATTGTGCCCATGTCCTCAACCCCTGTGCAAATGTCCCAATGTCACTATGCACCCCTTTATCACACCCATGTCCCCAAGCCCTGTGCCTGACTTCATTGTTCCTGTCCCCAACCCCATGCTACATCCCCAAGCCCTGGGCCCACGTCCCTGGGCCTCTCTTCATCGTGTCCACATCCTCAAGGCAAGGCTCTGTTTCATTGTGCTCTGTCCTCACCCTCTGCCACATGCCCAACACCTGTGCCCACATCCCTGTGCCCATTTCCCCAAGCCCCATGCCATGTCCCTGCTGCCCTCCCATCGTAAAAATGTCCTTACCCCCTCTTCCACATCACCAAGCCCACCCTCCACCCTACACCTGCCACCCCATGCTCCCCACACCCTCCAAGCCTGTGCCTCCGTACCTGCAGGCACCCCTGGAACCCCTCCTCCACGGTGCCACTGTCCCCCAGCAGCCCCCCGAGGCTCAGCGTGCGCAGTCGCAGTCCCCGCAGCTCTCCAGGGACATCACCCACTGCCTGGGGGACACAGGGACTCCTGTGGGTGCCTTGGGGAGCCACAGGGGGTGCCACAGTGGCACCTGGGGATCATCAGTGTGGATGTTCCCTTGTGCCTCAGTCTCCCCCTACCTGGTGGCGGCCATAGTCGAGGGTGAGGAGGAGGAGGGTGACGGAGGGGTTGTGCCCGGTGCCCCCCCGCAGCTCCAGCTCCACGTGGTGCCAGGCACCGTCATTGACTTTGGCCTGGGGCAGACGCAGCGTGGCCAAACGGGCCCCCCCTTGCCAGGCACCAGCCTCCACCTGCCCCTCGCTCAGCTGTGAGGGGTAGACACATCAAGAACCCCAAAAACCGGGTGAGCACCAGGCACTGCCCACTGGGAAATACCATTTCCCCTGAGACACAGGGGAAACAACCCCCCGAGTAATGCCCCCTCAAGGGGTGGCACCCACTTGCTCTGTTCCCCCCTTAAGCAATACATCTCTCCATAGCAATACCTCCGAGGCCAACAGACCCCCTCCAGGACAATACTCCCCTGGCATTTCTCTGAAGTTAACTTCCCCATTCCAACCCCCCACACCACTACTTCCCCGTGGCGATATAAACCCCCCAGGCAATACCTCCTATTCCAATGACCACCCCTCCAGTGTAATAAACGTTGTGCCAACAACTCCCCAAAGCCAATAACGCCAATAACTCCTCCCACCCTCAGAGAAATAGCCCTGGCACTGCCCCAGTGCCAACCCCCCTATACTCCTGCTCAAGTCAATACCCTCCCAGTGCAATGCCCCCTATGCCAATGACACCAAAACCAATATCTCCTGCGGCAACGACCCCCACCCAAATCAATAATCCCCCCCAGGGCAACCACCCCCCCTTCCCGGCACTTTCTTCAGGAAAACTCCCCTATTCGACTCCCCCGTGCCCTCCCCACACCTCCACCGTGCCCACCTGCAGTATGAGGGTTAGACGACCTCCGGCTCCCGCCCGCAGCAGAACCCCGCGGGGGTGGCGGGTGCGGAACATGATGCGGACTGGCCAGGGCAGGGAGAGGGGCAGCGCCAGCCCATTCCACGCCACGCGGCTGCTGCCCACAAACCGCTGTGGGGCCTCCATCTCTGTGGGGCATGCACGTGGGACGGGGGCAACTCAAGCCCACCCCAAGGACCCCCACGCCATGAGGTGGCCGCGCCCCCCCCCCCGTACAGACCACCCACATCTGCCCACGGACTCCCCACACCCCATCCAGGACCCCCACAACCCCACACGGCCTCTCACATACCCACTCTCAGATCCCCAGCTACCACCCGGGGACCCCATGCACGTCCCACAGATGCCAACACACCCTCCCACAGATCTGCACCCACCCACGTATCCCCCGTACCCCCTCATGAACCCACAACTACTCCACGGACCCCCAAACACATGCGAGGATGCCCCTCACCCCCTCCCCACACCCCTGACACCCATCCAGAGACCTCCCCATGTCCCCCACGGACACACAACAAGGCTATGGACCCCACACAACTCCACCACACTGTCCCCCCAGG
>WEIU01024072.1:46322-56449 GCA_013389925.1 Aegithalos caudatus
CCTGGCAGGTTTTGCCCCCAAAGCCCAGCGGGCAGCGGCAGCTGAACCCCCCCCACTCATGCACGCAGGTGCCACCGTTGTGGCATGTATTGGTGTCACACAGGGTCTTCTTGGGGGGACAACCTGGGAGGGGGCAGAGGGGTCATGTGACACACATAACCTGGGAACCCTGGCCCCACGGGGCCCAGACACCTGAACATCCTTGAACCCTTACCCAACCCCATGATCCTAGTACCCCCTGACCCCGACCCCACATCCCAACCCCACCCCAAAGGGGATACAACCACATCCAGGCCCCCAGCCCTGACATCTCCCCACCCCCAGGGGACACAGCATTGTCTGTGCCACCCCCTCCAGCTAGGTGGCCCTGGCAGCCCCTGACCTCACCACCCCACAACCAGGGGACACAGAATGCCCTACCACCATGTCCCTGGACCCCCATCCAGCTCCATGAGCCTGGCACCCTCTCCCCACACCCACAGGGCACAGCACTCACTGCCCAGACCTGGGCCCTCAGCCAAACCCCGAGCCCCAGCAACCCCTACTCTATACTCCACACCCTGGGTGCACAGCCCCATGGCCCTGGCAACCCTGAACTCAAACATACACCCCCTGACTTCCTGTCCCACACCCAGGGGGCACAGAACTTCCACCCCAGGCCCATTCAGTGAACCCCTCTCCAGCCCCATGGCCCTGCCACCCCCTCATCTCCTCCCCACACTCAGGGGGCACAGCTCTGCCCTGTGTACCCTGGACCCCCATCCAGCCCCATGACCCTGGAACCCCTTCCCCACGTCCAGGGGGCACAGCCCCATGGCCCTGGTACCCCTGAACCCACACCTGCACTCCTTAACTTCCCATCCCACACCTAGGGGGCACAGCATCCCCCATGCCCCCTGGACTCCCATCCATTTCTCCAGCCCTAGAACCCCCTCCCATCACTCAGAGGACACAGCCTCACTGCTCAGATACCCCTTAACCCCATACCCCATTTCCCTCTGCTTGAAGGACCACAGCCCCTCCAGCCCCTGCTCAGTCTCCCAGCCCTGGAGCCCACCAGGCAGGGTGCCGTTGTTAGCAATGAAAGCTGCCATGTCCACGGGGTGCTGGTCAATGTGGAGGTGCCGCATGCACCCCACAAAGTGCCGGCTGCGGATTGGGAAACTCTCGGGCAGCGTTGGGACTCCACCCAGCAGCAGTGGCCCCGTCAGGTCCAGTGACCTGCAGAGCCCACCATCACCTTGGGGACTCAAGAGACCCCCGAGGGACCCCACAACTCATGGGGACCCCGAGGGAACCCCAAGGGAGACACGCAAGTCACAGGGGAACCCCAAAGAACACTCACTTGACACCAAAACCTATAGGGACCTGAGTGACCACCCAAGGGGTGTTCTCTAATAGGAAACTCAACAGACCCCCAAGGGACTCCTCAGCCCCCCCCCCCCACCTCCATGCATGGAGACCCCAAGAGAAGCCCCCCAACCAATGGGCATCTCCAGTGACCCCCCCATCTATAGGAATCCCTGACCCCCCAAAGGAACTCTCACAAGTGATGACTCCAAAGGTACCTCACCCATAAGGGCCGTTCACCTCCAAGGGACCCCTCTATGGGTACCCCAAGGGACCCCCACCCAATGGATCCCGAGGTCCCTCTCACTTCTTGCTGCCAGTCTGGGTGCCCTGGGCAGCGCAGGAGTAGTTGCCAAGGCGGGGCCCAAAGCGCAGGGCCATGGTTGTATCACAGTCGTCCACGGTCACCACAGCCACCTTCTGCTCTGAGGGGCCCTGTGGGACCCCCGAGCGCCCCACAACCGGCTGGGGGACCCCATATCAGGTGGGGGTGCACAGGACCCCCATCCTGCAGCCTTTGTCCTCCTCCTCATCCTCCCACTGCCCTCTGGCCCCTCAACCCTCACCACTTTCCCATTCCACTCCAGCCCACCAGCCCCCCACCCTTCAGACCCTCCCAACACTCCCCTCCATCCCTTCAGCCTGCCTTAAACCCCTCAATGGTCCCCTTCATCCCTCCCAAGCCCCCATCCCTTTGACCTCCTCTTCCTCCATGCCCCCATCCCAATTCCTTGGGGGTCCCCAAAGGTGAGGAAAGGAGATGGGGTTCCTTGGGGGGCCAATGGGTGAAGAAGTAGATGAGTGTCCATTGAGGTCCTCATGGATGGGGGCAGCTCTTGAGAGTCCCTCGGAGTCCCAAAAATCTCCTCTCTTCTCTCCTCATCCCTCTAATACCTCCTTCCCCTCCACTCCTTCCTGTTTCTCCATCTAGCATCCCTTGGGACTCCCATGGGTGTGCACATCCCTTAAGGATCCTTTAGGTGTCCCAAACCCCCTACCTGATCCCCCCCATCTCTCCATTCTCCCACCCTTCCCCTCCATCTTCCTTTCCTCTGTCTGCCCCAAACGCTCCCTACCCACTGTGAAACCCCATGCCCCCCATTCCCCCACCTTGTTGTAGTAGTGCACCTGCACCCGGTGCCACTGCCCATCGCTGACACCTCCTGGCACGAAGGGTGACACCGTGGTGGTGGTCTCACCTGTGGGCACAGTGTCAGGGCAGCAAAGCCGGAGGCAAGGCGGGGTGGCGGTGCCAGGGATGGGATGCCCAGTATGCAGTGCCAGGCAGCACCAGGATGGGATGTTTGGGATAAAGTGAGGGATGCAGTGAAGAATACAGTGCCCACAAGGGTGCCAGGGTGCAGTGCTAGGGTATGGCAGGGGCAGTGTGTACCTGCTGAGAAGGTGAGCTGCAGCTGCTCATCCACAATCTCCAGTGCCACAAAGTCATGCCGCTCGTTGAAGCGCCCGTTATACAGCAGGAGCCCATCCCGCTCCTGCGTGGCAAACCTGGGGAACACAAGTGCCAGGAGTGCCCCAATACCCCCCAATCCCACCATGCCTCCCTGGCACTCCCTGACACCCCTGACCCTTCTGTCCCCCTGAGGCACACCCCTCACACCCTGCCCCATGACCTTGTACCTACTGTGAGATGCTGGTACCCATCAGCCCGTGCCCCCACCCCACTGCCCCCCAGGCCATGTGGTAACCCTTTGCTCCCACCCTGTGCCCTCAGGGTGCCCATCATCCCACACTCAATCACCCACAGCCCATCTGATGCCTTTGAGACACCCACCACCCCACACCCCAAATGATGCCAATGGGGGCACCCACCCATGCACCCAGCGCCCACAAGACACCCATGACCTCACAACCCATCACCTCATCTCACACCAATGGGGCAACCATCACCATGTACCCCACATCCCATGTGACACCCACAGGGACACATATCACCCCCCACTTCCCTAGATTCCCCCAGGCTCACGTGAGGCCAAGGGTGAAGTGGAAGCGTTGGCGGAGCCCACGAAAAGTGAGGAAGGAGTGTGGGGGGAAGCTGCGGGTGCTCATGGTGCAGAAGGGCTTCTCATAGTGCCCAGGGGGGCACTGGCACCGGAATCCCCCCACCAGCAGGTTCAGGCAGGTGCCCCCATTCCGGCAGACCCCTGGGGTGCAGCGGCCCCCCCGGACACTCAGCTCACAGTGCTCCCCTGTGTGACATCCAGAACCCCAAAACTGAGGTGAGGAGTCCCATCCTCCCCCACACCTCCCCATTAAACCCAGAGCGACTACTCCCAGGTGCTAAGATTTCAGGGCTCCCCTGTATGATACTGTGATCCCACCAGCACCCCAAAAATGGGGGGTGGGGGTCCTCTCCTCCTCAACTCCCAGTAACCCCGAGTTCTCCCTCCAGGCACTCACAGGGCTCCGCAATGTGACACCAAGCACCCTAAGCGGGAGGGTGGGGATCCCCTCTCCCTCCCCACAGCATCTTGATCCCCAGCTCTATCACCATGGCAACCATCTCCCAATCACCATGGAAACCCAGAGACACTCCCTCCTCTCACATCCCCTCCCCCACCTGGCTGGCAGCCCCCACCAGGGGGTCCCGTGAGGGCCGGAGTCCCACGGTGGGGGTAGGGGGTATGGGCCCCCGTGCTACCAGTCTACTGGTGGAGGGAGGGAGGAAGGGAGGGAGGGCTGAAGAGGAGCTGGATGAGGACAGATGAGGATGGACACTATGAGGACAGGCTGGCCAGTGGCTCTAACCAGTGAAGTCTTCATGGCACTCGCAGGTGTATCCACCCTCACGGCTCCGGCACCGCCCGTTGCTGCCGCAGGGGCTGGAGTAGCAGAGGTCGATCTCGGTCTCACAGTAGTCACCAGTGAAGCCCGGTGGGCAGCGGCAGCGCAGGCCCGTGACGGGGTGGATGGGGCGAAAAAGGATGGTGTCGGAGGCAAGGAAGGGTGCGGAGCTGTCGAACTGCAGGACAGAGACGCAGCGCATGTAGTTCTCGCAGGGCTCGCGCAGACACACGTTGTCATCAAAGGGCAGGACGTGCTGAGCTGTGGTGGCTGCCAGGAGTGACCGGTTCAGGTACAGCCGCTCCTGCAGCTCCTCTGATGAGAAGAACCGTGATGCGCCCGGCACCGCCGCCGGCAGCAGTGCTGAGAGGCTGACATTGAGGATCCGCGCCGGCCCCACATCTGTGTCCGTCTGGATGTTGAAGAGGATGACACGGTGGCGCGGGGTGGCCAGGACAGAGGCCACACCCTCCAGGAAGCGGCTGAGTAGAGGGGACAAAAAGCGCTCCTGGGACATGTCAGCCAAACGCAGGGTGATGCTGTTGCTGAGCATCTCATCTGTGATCACTGTCACCCGCAGTGTGCACTGCGCTGTTGCACTGTGAACACCATCTGGGG
This sequence comes from Aegithalos caudatus, assembly GCA_013389925.1. NCBI lineage: Eukaryota > Metazoa > Chordata > Aves > Passeriformes > Aegithalidae > Aegithalos > Aegithalos caudatus. Next base: position 51,096 of record WEIU01024072.1, read on the forward strand.
ACAAAGTGGGGATACAGGAGGGGGTCAGTGACAGCAGTGGACAACTCTGGGAAAGGATGGTGGGATTGGAATAGTGCTGGATATGGGGAAACCAACCAAATCAGCTGCTGTTGGATGAGGACGGTGCTACGGGGGTTTGATCTGCTTGGCCACCATAGAATGGGGACAGTGCTGGGCATGAAACACCTAGCCTATATAGACACTGTGAAATGGGGACAATACTGGCTATGAGGTGGCCATCCCACTTAACCAGCATGTAATGGGGACAGTCAGGTGGGGACAGTGCAGGCTATGGGAGACCTTTCCTGCTCAGCCACCAAGGAATGGAGACAGTGATGGTTATGGGGCAGGTGCTGTTTTTGGGGTGCCCACCCCACCTGGCCATCACAGGGTTGGGGCAGCAGGATGGGGACAGTGTTGGCAATGGGGCTGGAACTGGTTACAAGGCTCCTGTCCCACCTGGTCACTACTGAATGAAGACAGTGCTGGTTATGGGGTGCCCATCCTGCTTGGACACTGTGGGGTGGGGGCATCTGAATGGGGTTGGTGGTTGGTTATGAGATTGGGGCTAGTTATGGGGTTTGTGCTGGTTTCTGGGGCTGGAGCTCTTTCTGGGGTTGGGGCTAGTGTGGGGATGGTGCTGGTTAAGGGACTGGGGCTGGTTATGGAGCTGATGCTGGTTATGGGGTTGGAGTTGATTGTTGGGGTGGTACTGGTGGGGGAGCAAAATCTCTGCTAAGCACTGGGGCACCAACCTTTCTCCTCCTCTTTGTCCTCCCCCTGGCTGAGGGCAGCAGGATGCAGGACAGATGGGGGAGCAGGCAGACAGACAGATGAAGGGGGCATGGGGACAGGTGGAGGGCCAAGCAGGCAGAAGGGGGTGCCACAGGGGGTGGCAGGGGCCAGGGCTGCCCAATGGCCGGTGGCCAGTGGCCGGCAGGGGGAAGGTTGCCATGGCCGCGGCTGCGAGGGCCCAGCTATGGCTGGACCTTTTGTTTTCCTCTCACCTGCCCTTGTGCTTGGGGTGGGGGGCGGGTGGAAACGGGAGTCCCTGCCCCCATCCTTTGTGCTGTGGGCCCCCTGCTTTGTGAGGCCAGAGCAGGGACCCCAGCCAGGGGAAGCTGGAAGGCGATGGGGCCATGTGGCTGGGGACAACAGACATCAGACATGGCCTGTGGCCCAGTTTCCGCCTGACTGGGGGTGACCAAGGAGATGTTCCCCCACCTTGGGGTGACCCCCATCTCTCAGAAGCACCTCCTGGATATCCCATTGCCCAAACAGTGCTGACAACTGATGGCCCATCCCCCTTAACTNGGGTTTGGGGACTTCTCAGTGGAGGTCAGGCTGCCTCCACACACAGCAAGCCCTGTGTCTCCTGCCCTGAATTCATCAAGTGAAGTCTCCTGGAAACACAAACATTGCAGTGCCAGGACTCCCCCAATACTGCACTGCACCCTGAGCCTTCTCAGATTCACCCATCAGACCCCCCATAACAAGCCCCCAAGGGTACCAGGATCACACCAGCTTCTGCTCCCCCAATACATTCAGTGGGTCCTGCCCCATCCTGCTCAGTGGCATACAGAGAAGTGCCAGGACCACCTCTAGACAGCTCAGGGGAGTAAGAAAAGCAAAGAGGGTGCTAGGGACCCCAGTGACCTCCAGCTTGGATGTCTGCAGTGTGAGGGAGGCACAGCATCCCATTATCCCCCCTCCCCTAGATCTGGAGGGTGGAGGCAACCAGGATGGGGTGGTGGAACTCCAAAACACCTCAGTGGGGTGGTGGGACTGCAAGGTGCCCTCCATGGGTGGGGATCTTACCAGAGACAGACACCCTCATGACGGCCTCAAGTGGGCGGTTGTTGTCTAGGGCCGGGCTGAGGCGCAGGTCTCCACTGTGGGGGTCCAGCAGCACCAGGCTGAGCTCATTGCCCTGCTCAAATGCATAAGTGAGGTGGTCAGAGACGTCAGGGTCATGGGCAGGGATGCGGCCAATGACGCCCCCAGGGAAGCTGCCAGAGCGGTTGGTGATGTAGTTGTTGAAGAGGATCTCGAAGTTCTTGAGTTGGGGGCTGTTGTCATTGGTGTCACGCAGGCGTACGTGGATGGTGGCCCGACTGACCAGTGGTGCCGAGGTTGCCTGGACCACCATGATGTATTCGGCCTTGGTCTCATAGTCCAGGTCAGCCAGGGCAGTGAGCTCTCCAGAGAAGATATCCAGCTGGAAGACCTCTGGGATGTTGCCCTCCACGATCTGGTACATGATCTGGGCATTGGTGCCTTCGTCGGGGTCAGTGGCAGTGATCCGGGCCACCACCAGCCCAATGGGGCTGTTCTCCTCCACAAAGATGTCAAATTCATCCTGTTCAAACACAGGTGGGTTGTCATTGACATCCAACACTGTCACCTGGATCTCCACTGGTGTCCTCCGGGCTGGGACCCCCTTATCCACAGCGAATGCCCGCAGGGAATAGAGTGGCACATTCTCCCGGTCCAGACGGCGCAAAGTGCGGACAATGCCCGAGGTGGACTCAATGATGAAGTCGCCATCACCATCATCACCCCCTTGGAAGGTGTAGAAGACCCTGCCGTTAAGCCCAGAGTCACGGTCAGTTGCGGAGACCTGGAGGACACTGGTGAAGGTGGGGACATCCTCATAGATGGATCCCTGGTAGGAATGACGGAGGAACTGGGGTGCGTTGTCATTGACATCACTCACCAGGATCTCCAGGTAAGTTGTGTCAGATTTCTGTGGGATACCATTGTCCTGTGCTGTGATGGCCAAAGTGTAGGACACCTGGTCCTCATAATCCAGCTCCATCTGGGTGGTGACAGCACCAGTCTCAGCGGCAATGCTGAACTGGGGGATGCTGTCCTCCATCAGGTAGGTGATGCGAGCATTCTCCCCTGTGTCCTCATCCGTGGCGCTGATGACCACCACTGTTGTGCCCACTGGCCGGTCCTCATTGATGTTGACAGTGTAGTGGGAGCTCTGGAAGACAGGGCGGTGGGTGTTGGCATCAGTGACATTGACAACCACCTGGGCAGTGTCCTGGCGGGTGCCATCAGAGGCAGCAATGGTGAGCAGGTACTGCCGCTCCAGCTTGTAGTCCAGGGGCAGGGCAAGGGAGATGAGCCCACCACCGCTCTGGCTGGTGATGGAGAACCGGTTGCGGGTGTTGCCACTGGAGATCTGGTACGTGATGATGCTGTTAGCATCACGGTCGACAGCAGAGACGGTCAGGACACTGGTGCCCACTGCTGCATCCTCATTCAGGCGGGCACTGTACTCCCGCTGAGTGAACTCAGGGCTGTTGTCATTGACATCCAGGATGGTGACACTGACACTGGCCACAGAGGCCTTTGGGGGGGTGCCCTGGTCCTGTGCCTCCACCCTGAAACTGTAGAAGTCAACCACTTCCCGGTCCAGCGCAGAGGCCACCACGATCCACCCAGTGCTGTTGTTGATGGCAAAGGGGAAGCCAGTGCCAGTCTCCAGCAGGGTGTAAACTAACCGGCTGTTGTCACCTGAATCAGCATCAATGGCTTGTACATGGATGACAGAGTAGCCTATGGGGACATTCTCCAGCACGGTGGCCTGGAAGGGCGTGCTGACAAAGATGGGTGCATTGTCATTGACATCCAACACCTGGATGGTAACCAAACCACTGATGTTGGAGAGAGGTGGGCGGCCACCATCCTGTGCCCGGATCCGCAGGGTGAACTCCTTGGTGACCTCGTAGTCCAGTGGGGTAACAACATCCAGCATGCCTGTCTGCGCATCAATGTAGAAGTGCCCACGGGTGTTGCCGCTGACAATGCTGTAGTGCACCAGTGCATTGCTGCCTTTGTCACGGTCAGTGGCCATCACCTGCAGAACTGCCGCATTGGGTACCATGTCCTCAGGGACCTGTGCCACGTAACGCCGCTCGCTGAACTGCGGTGCATTGTCATTGTCATCCTCCACAGTGATGCGGACAGTGGCTGTGGCACTCCGGGGACTGGGATCCTGGCCCTGGTCTGTGGCCTCCACCAGCAGCTCGAAGGCATCCACCACTTCCCGGTCCACAGGGCCACGGGTGCGAATGACGCCCGAGCGGGAATCGATCTCAAAAACTTCGCTGGCGTCACCAGTATTGAGGAGGCGGTAGAGAATGTTGGCATTGGGACCAGTGTCGCCATCAGTGGCCCGCACTGTCAGTACCTCATAGCCCACCTCCAGATTTTCTCGAACGCTCTCCCGATATTCTGGCTGCTCAAAGGCTGGGTCGTGGTCGTTGGTGTCGCTCACCATCACTGTCAGTGTGGCCATGGCACTGCGCCGGGGTGTCCCGTGGTCCACTGCCGTCACGCGGAACACGTGAGTGCTCTTGCTCTCACGGTCCAGTGGTGCAGTGGTGCTGATGGCACCAGTGACAGGGTCCACGGTGAAGAGGGCATCAGAGCGGCTGTCGAAGAGTGCAGCCATGGCATAGTGCAGCTGGCCTGCCTCCCCCTCATCAGGGTCCTGTGCTGTCACTTGTGTCACTGGTGTGCCTGCTGGCCGGTTCTCCTCCACTGTGGCCTGGTAGCTGGAAGGCTGGAACTGTGGTGCTGTGTTGGTGCTGCGGCAGGGGCGGTAGTGAGGTATGGGGGGCTTGGGAACCACTGTGGTGTGGGACTCCCCAACATCCCCAGTGTCTATTGCATCCCCAGTGCCACTGATCTCCCTCGGGATGTGGGTGTTCCCAGAATGTCCAGTGTCCACAGTGTTCCTGGTGTTGCTGGGGACTTTCCCAGTCTCCCCATTATGTTCAGTATCTCTCGTGCTCCCAGAGTCCCTGGGGACTTTCCTAGTGCTTCCAGGATCTCTAGAGACTCTCTCAGTCTCCCCAGTGAGTTCAGAATTCCTGGTGCCCCTAGGGACTGCAGTTCTCCCAGTGCCCCCAACATCCCCAGTGCTCAGCACATTCCCAAAGCTCCCGGTGTCTGTGGGGATGTTGGTGTCCCCGGTGTGTCCAGTATTCCTGGTGCTCCTGGTGCCCCTGAGGACATGGGTGCTCCCAGTGTCTCCAGTTCCTCCAGTAACCCCGGTGCCTCCACTATCCCGGGTGCCTCCAGCGTCCCTGGTGCTTCCAACATCCCCAGTGCCTCCAGCGTCCCCAGTGCCTCCAGGCTTCCAGGTGTCTCCAACATTCACGGCGCCTCCAGTGTCCCCGGTAACCCTGGTGCCGCTGATACCTGGAGACCCCGTGCCGCCGCCGCCACTGTCCCCACTGGAAGAGCCGGTGCCTGGTGCGGTCCCATCGCTGCCGCCCGCGGCCGGTACGGGCCCAGCGCTGTCGCCGCTGTCCCCGGTGCTCGGCGAGGGCCGCGCA
>WEIU01024074.1:3482-14659 GCA_013389925.1 Aegithalos caudatus
TTTTTTTTTTTTTTTTTTTTTTGTTTTTTTTTTTGTTTTGTTTTGTTTTGTTTTGTTTTGTTTTGTTTGTTTTTAAAGGCCCTGTGGAACTCTCCATGTTCTGAAGGCTTAGTTTACAAACCTATCAGCATCTCATTGGTTCCATCATTATTAAATTAAAAAGCAACATCTGGACACTCGGCACTTATGGATATAATTAAATACTCCTGTATACGAAATGAACTGCAAGTTACCATTGCTGGCAAAATTATACTACTTAAGATAATATTTGTATTATGAACAGTCAAAAATTAACTTTCTTGGGCAATATCTTTATTATTAAGTGTATCTAAGAATAAATTATTAGTAATCTAAGACAAAGTTATTATTTGAAATAAAAATTATTCTTACCATTTTGTGCACTTTGTCATCCATTGGTGATTCACTTCAAGTAAGAAAATAAGAAAATTCTTCAGTCATGCCTGTCTCTTAAGATTGAAAAAAATATGTCTTCAGGATCTGGAAACCTGAGGAAACCATTATTTTTTAAAGCCTGTATTTTTCCTTTTCCAATAATAAAACTATTGAAATGACTGTGACTACAGGGTCAGGGCCTTTCAATATGTGGTCTTATAAATGTTCATAGTGATGTACATTATTCTTACACGGGATTCAAGAAACATTTATGTAGGGTATTTGGTAAGCTTTTAGAATGTCAGAATTTACACAGTTTTATCCCAGGAAACAGAAGAGGTGGTCCTAAAAACACAGCTTCTGATCTTTTTCATCCATTAGAATCATCACTTTACTTTCTAATTTTCCTGCAGCTTCTAAGAAACATGCTCTCTTCTAAAAAGAGAGCATAAATGGGGGCAAAGTAAGCATGGTGTTGCTGGCTGTGAGTGGATTGTAGTTTTCCAGAAGGGGTAGGATGAGGGTAAGTGGGGAAGGCATTTCCTAGTTGAAGGCTTTAATAAGTGAGAACCCAGCCAAGTTCCCCACTGTCAGTTGCTTCAGTGTAACCTCACCCAGGAAGGACTTGGTTCACCAGGATGTACTCTACACCCACCCTTACCAGGTAAGATAAGAAGGTGCTTGTGCCAGCAGTATTCTTTACCTTTTCTCCTAATATATTTTCTTACTAACAGGAAACAATGCTTGAATCTTTTTAGTATGCCATTTTAGTCAGGCCTCATAGTATATAATATGAACAATTACTCAAGTGGAGCAACAGTTTAGTACCTGTAGCTTTAATTTCAAACTGAGGACATACTGCATTCATTCAAAAATAACATTTTACCAGTTATTCCTAAATGGAGCAGAACTGAAAATGGAAGTATTCAGCTAAATATTCATGTCAGTCTTTAAAGTGAATAAACCTTCTTCACACGGGATGTTGCATTATTGGTGGCTGATTCTGTACCACTTAACATGATGTTACTGTTTCTCAGTCTTACATTGTCTTCTCTTTGATGCTAACAGTAATCCTTCAGCATCTTCTCTTGCCCTTTTGGTCAGGCTGCCTGGAATTTCTTTGTGTGTATAATTGCATAGTTCATACTGTTTTTGTTGGAAGTATTTTGTAAAAGCAATTAAGTAGCAAATTCATAATTTAAAGAAACTACAGAAGCAAGCATGTGAATATTATCCTTTTGAACTTCACCTTCTTTGTTGAACCTGTTATCACTCTTCCTTCTTTCCCTGGACAAAAATTCTTTTTGTAATCATCGATAAGCATGGAAATGCCTACCTCTTACTTCTGTCTTTCATGACTCTTTCATGCTTTCTTTTTTCATCACTCTCTTTATTATGGTAATATTTTCAGTCTTGGTCAGATACTGCTCTTTGGAAGAGCTTAGAGAGGACATTTTTCACTGTGATTTTTTGGCAGAGACATCTGTATTTCACTTAAGGAAATATATATGGATAAGGCATAGGGTTATGGAAAATTGTGTAATTTAATGAAAGAAGAATAGTGGAATTGAAAAAAGGTTTTCGGGCTTCCAGTGAGGAAGAAATAAGTTTCACTTTCTAAATAAAGCAGCTTTTTGCCTGTTCCTCCAAAGTCTGTGAAAGAATACTTTAAAATACTTAAAGAGCCAGTTTATTTCTGTATCTGTTGCATCACAGAGATGTTGCAAAGAGCCATCATTTTAATGCAAAGCTGAACCCAGCCCATTGGCTTTTGGGGTAGGCTGTAAGAGTTGGGTTTTAAACTTTCCCGTGAAATTACCCATAACGTCCAATACCTATTTTGTAATATCTTTGGTTTATTTTCATTTTTTATAACTATACAAAGTAGTAGAAAGCAATAAAAATTACTGTTTGCTCTTTTACTCACCTAGCATTTGAATGATCTGGAAAAAATCATGGCTGACAAATACTATTCAGACTTCAAGGATACACAAGTAGGCAATAACCTAATGCTAGTTTAATTAAAGTCTTAACAGTCTGATCAAAGATTTTTTTTTTTAATATTATTGCAGTAGAGAGTGATACAGCACATCTAGTTCAAACAGTCAAAAATTAAATATATGTAATGTTCCTAGTACTCTTTCTCTGATATGTTTTATTTATTGCTCACTCTTGCACAGCCTTTTGCTATCTGAAAGTCAGTGGCTTCTGGTCAGTCGTGGGAGTATTGCTGTAAATCTGCTATTACAACTGCTTCTAGGAGTCCAATAGTAATATTGATTTCTTTCTCATCATTCTGGAATCCAGTTGGGATCTCTCTTATATATTTGTTGACATGTTGTACACCTTGCTCTTACCATTGATTTCAAGTGCATGTGACACCTCTGCTACCCTTAGGATTGTTTTCTTTCCTTTGATGGTGAGTAACTTCATAGCCATGGAGCCTCTGGTGTCATCCACTGCCTGTAATTAGTTGGACTGCTTGTTACCTGAAGACCATTCACAAAGTGCTTGTTGCTGGTGTCTGTAAGATAGAAATATCTAGCTGACAAAACCATCTCTGCCCATCTCCCCACCACCAAAACCCTGCCAGGTGAATCCTATAACTGGCGTTACATCACATAGCTATAAAAAACTGAACAGCTGGTTCAGAAAGGGTAATAGTAACATGGTCATTTGGTAACTGCCATTTAGAGCTTAAGTAAATTATTCTTTAAGTATTCAAAAATAAAGTCTTCTGTAAGACTTTACTATCCAAGTAAGCCAGGCAAAAAGAAATAATTCCCATGTCGTTAGCTTGATCCAAAGGCTGTGTCTTGTTCCCAACAATGGTAACACTGTGTTAACAGAGACACAGTGCTAAAACAGTATTGGCAAAATACTTTGTTCTCATTCTGAGCATTGGCATTTAACAGGTGCAGAGGTTTGTTACTTTAACTAGCACACTGTGTTTGTCTCCATTTGATGCTTTACAAGTGGTACCAGATAAACCTGAGTTTGCTTTCTGTGCTTTCCTCCAGGGACTTGAGAATGTGCAAGTGCAAGTCTGTTTTGTACAGCACAGGAGGGAGAAGAGTAGAAGTTGAGTGAATGGACGCTTCACACAGTAACAAAGGTGCAAAAATGTTAGAGCTGGAGCAAAAATTCTGTGATAAATGTTGAAAGGCTGAGAAGGAAGAAGACTGATTTTAACAGTTAAGAGCAGTCAAAAGGCAGACAAGTCTTAAAAAATCTGGGGTACTCTAGAGAGGCAGAAAAGTTAGATCCTGCTTGAATTTGAAGGCAGGTTTTTTAGTCAGAGTTTTATTTTGGGTTTTTTTTTTTTAATAATTTTCTGAAGTGATTTCAATATGAAAACACACAGAACAGTGAGAATTCTGGCATAGGAATTACTCTGTTGTAACTCAATTGCATTTGGGGCAATAAAGAATTCCTGTAGCTTGTCACATGTTTAAAATAATTTGTAACGTGACTTTTTGTGGGCATAGTTACTGTGTGTGTGGTGAAAGAGCTGGAAATTCTGTTGGTTTTTAGTTGATAGGAGATTAATGGCTTATCTTCTGAAACTGAGTTTACCCAGTTTTAAACAGAGGTTTATTTAGGTATAACAGGTATATTTACACTCATTGGTCACTTCAGTAGCTTGAACTGCTTAGTATGCTTTAGAATTTTACGTAAGTGTTTAAACTTAGGAGGATAAAGCCAGTATATAAATAGATGTTTTACTGAAGAAACAGAAAGTGCCATTTCTGTCATCAGCCTATTGCTCTTTGTTCCTCAATACAACTGCAGTGAGAACTATATCCAGGCTGTGTATTCGGCCTTCATTTCAAAGCAGTTCTCTCTTAGTATTCATTTATTCATTTTTAGTAATGGAATCTTCTACTTCTTAAGAGTCAACAGTATATTAACATTAATGTTAAAACAACAAGAAGGAGCATGAAGGGAAAGGATTATAAATGAGATTTGGGAAGTAGTAATATGTTTCTTTTGTATTGTAGAAAAAGGCATTAAATTGATAGCAGAATCTACTGGATACCAGCAATAAAAGGAAAAAAAAAAAAAAAAAAAGAGTTCTGTTTGGTTGCTAGCAAATGCATTACAAAAACAACCTTGCAAAGATATTTTTTTGTGTGTGCACCCCTTAAATCATGCTGGAGTTGAAAGTGCATGAATTAGACACCATATTACAACTTTATATTCAGTACCAGCTTCATTACTTTCAGGGAGAATTTAATTCAGCTAAAAACACCAAGGAAAAGCTTTGTCATGCTGTTAATGATAAGTTTAATGATGAAATTAAGTGGTAGCTTTGTATTTGATACTAAAATAGAGGGGCTTGATCTCTATTGTGTAATGGTGCATGCATATTATCGAATATTTGGAGAGAAATGCCAACACCTGCACAAACATATTATGTTTTAAGCAAAGAATAGGGAAAGCTTGAAACTGCATGAAACAGGTGATGGAGGCAGTAGGATTTTCATATCTCAAATGCATAAAACAGTTTAAAGTGCACACATCAAGGACATCAGCTTCCCAGTGTGCAAATATTTAAAAGTGTCTGTGTGAATATAACATTGTGTATGGGTGTACAACCTTTATTTAATTTTCCAGTCTGTGAAATGATTCAGGAGAAAAAATTAATGCACAGACAAATCTACTACAGGAGTCATGTTGTGTTATGAATAAATTCTGCCAAAAGAACCCCTAAGAAATTGCCAAATTTCAGATATTACAGAAACAAAGTGATAAAATGAAAGTTTCAGTGGTTAAAGGTAAAATTCGCAAATGAACCAGTTCAGTGGTTCTGTCAGGTTTCGATGAAGTCAGCTTTTGAGATCCTGTATGTTTTGCAAGCATCCAGATAGCCTGAAAAACACCCAATTGAAAATGAACAAAAATTGAACATGGACAAAAATTTTGAGACTAATGATGAACAGCTGGCTTTTTAGACATTTTCATGCATCTGCTCATACTCCCACCATCATAAGTTTCTTTGAAGGCTTGTGGAACTGTTCCCTGACACTGGTTCATACATATATATATATATACACATACATATATATACATACATACATACACACATATGTATATCTAAATAGATACAGTAGTTTTAATTATTCTGACACCTTGACAGAAGTGAGCCCATGTTTTTTTTTCTGTGTCCAAAGCTTGCTGAATTACAAATCTAAACATTGAGCTGAAGCCATAGGTAAGGTTAGTTACGGGACTCTGGAAAGGATGAGAGCATTTCAGTGAACTCAAGGGCTGAGACATTGTGTCATTTGTGCTTTCCTTGTTTTAGTTGGAATCCGGGATGGAGTGTCACTGTGCTTCCGGAGATGCTTCAGTGTGGGCTCTCCATGGGCTGCAGTTCCTTCAGGGCATATCCATCTGCTCCAGTCCAGTTCTCTCCAGGGGCCGCAGTGTATATGTCGTCTTCTGTCCCTGGAACACTTTCTCATGCTTCTTCACTGATTTGGAGGTTCACACTCCTTTTTCTTCATCTACTTTTCCCTCACTTCTGTGCATCCTGGTATTTTTTCTTGCTCTTCAATATGTTTTCAGAGAGGTGACACCAGTTTTAGTGATGCTCACTGTGCCCTCTGTGTGGGTTCATGGTGGAGCTGCCTGGCAGCATTTTTTTGTCTGGTCTTTTTGCACAGAGGCCATCCTGCAGCCCTCCCACTGCCAATGCTTTGCCACGTAAACTCGTGGAAAAGCAAACAAAAGCAAAGCATAATCCCACAGCTGACCTGAATGTAATGAACATTAATAATCTTAAATTTGTTTTTTATGTTAGGAAGATGCTTGCATGAAATTATAGATGTATTAACATGTGAGAGATGAATATTATACAAGTGGCTGATTAGAGGTGTTAGGTCCATAACAAATTCAGGAAAATGTGGAACTACATAACTTCTGTTCCAAAATACCTGGATCCACTGAGACTGGTTGTGTTGGTGATGACTGCTGTGTATACACCCATTGACTTCCATTGGTGGTCCAGGCTGAGACCTCTTTTTTCACTGCTGGACTGAGCGTTGCATCATTTTAGGAGGAAAGGAAGAAATTAGCCGGTTGATTCCATTCCTAATCACCAGGTTTTTCTGTTTTCTCTTGTTTCCATGTCTTCAAATTTCTCTTGCTGTTGGAAATATTTGCAAACTCTGTTAGTGGTGGGGCTTTTGTTCTGGCTCATTATTTTCCCCTGCTGTTGCTTCTTTGCTCATTTCCTTTTATCTTGCTGTATTGTTTTTATTCTCTCTCCACATTACAGTCCCATTTGGCTCATCCTCGCCTTTCTTTTCTATAAAACATGATTTTTATCACCCATAAAGCATGCTTCTAAAACTTCAACAATACTAAAAACCGGAAAGTCACACTTTTTCTTGTAAATTCTGTTTTGCCTCAGTCTTTTTCTTATTTTTAGGCAGAAGGAAAGAGAGAAAAATACATTTAAGGTAAAATTACCCATACAGAATAATTCTTGGGGACTAGGAAGTGATACCTTTTCTGTAGTTCTTAATGCTAGTTGCTATGTTCAAAATCTATGAAAAGAAAATAATGCCATTTTCAAATCTTTGGAGGTTTAGGTAATTTTATTTATCTTTTTAAGTGTCTAGAAAATTATATTGGTTTATTCTATCTTGTACCAAAATGGAAATTCCTGTAAAACTTGTTTATCCACCATTTGGTTTTCTTGAACTATTTGTAGCATACTGTGAAAGGAATATCAAAGAAGTTTTACTGTGTGCTGTTAGTTTGGATTGCATAGAGAGCAACCATTTTTAGCTGACCATGCAGATGTACAAATAAATTAAAATGCTTTTACATTCTTTTGGGGATCTACAGAAAACTTCTCAGACTTCCAGAAGGCTTATTTTACATTAGTACCCAAAATGCATTGGATTTTCAGCAGGTCATGCCACTTTCTGGCTAAACATAGAAATATTTCTTCATGTTGGTCACAGCCCACATTTGTGGAAGGTCCTAGGACAGTAAATTGGAGGATGCAAAGAGAGGACTAACGTGAGATATCCCCCATCCATATTGCTGACCTGGACTTCAGAAAGGATCTCATAGTTCTTGTTGCACAACAAGATTGCTTCAATTCTTGAAGCTCTTTGAAAGTCTGGATGAGTTCCTTAATGTAATAAAGATAGGCAAATTTAATATCTTTACAACATTGAGCAGCTTTCCCTCCGAAGACACTAATTTCTGCTTCATTTCTATGCTGCACTGTTCCAGCTGTTCTTCTCCTTACCCTTTGGTTGTAAATAGTGAATATAATGTGCTCCTTTACTTCTGATAAAATTAATTATTCTGTGATTAGTACCAGTATTTCTCCATAACCATAAAAAAACATGCACAAAGACTTGGGGCCATGTGTTCATAAAATATTCATCTTGTTCTTGTATTAATTTGAGCAGATTATTGCAAGGCCAAATAAAAATCTCATTAAAGGCACTTGGCTAATCATGCCCACTCAAGATTTTGCATGGCAAGATTTCACCTCATTTTCACAGGAATCCTTTTAAAAGCCAAGTTATAGAACTGTCCTGTTGTCTAGGTCATTCTTGCCTAGGGGAAGCCTGCTGCTGCTTCAGACTTTCTTAGCCATCAGACTGAGAAAACTACAGAAATATTTACAGTGTACAGCTCAATACCTGTAGCCAGAGGAAGCTCTGTTTTCATTGAAGAACAAGGAAACATGAGCAGCCTGAATCAACTTCCTTGTTCAATTTGGGATACCAGAACATTGTATTGAACTACCCTGAGGCTTTAGGGTGAGTCTTTCAAAATCTTTTCTGCACATTTTCTTAGTTATTTGGTGTTTCATTTCTGCACATTTTCTTGGTTATTTGTTTTACTATGTTTGCACATAGTAAGCTTTTTTTCTTTCATTTTGCAAAAACTAATTAAATATAATGTGAAATGTTGTTCTCTAACCCTGATTTGCATAAATTTGTTCCACTCTGTGTATGTGTGTGTGTGTGCACGTAAAAGCTGATGTTGATATTTCAAATAAATAGCAGGGAAACCTCCCACAGCACATAATATTTTTTCCATCTTACACCTATCCCAAGACTGAAGTCTAGGTCAATTCTCAGAGGTTAATAATGCATTATTTCTGAAAAAGGTCTGCTGCCTACATGAAACCATTTTCTTTTGTAAGGTGCAAGTGTAGGAGGCATTGGGAGAGAATCAGGGATGAAAAGTCTATGATATATTTCATGAAGTGTTCAATTTTTAAAAATGTTTTCCCTTCCCTTCCTAAGTTCTTTGAGACTTTTTCTTTGTCAGCACTTTGGTTTCTGTGCTGCTCCCATGCTCATTTGTGAACATTCATCTTCCCCATCTGCAGTTCTTATTCTTGCTCGTCATCTTTACTTGAAATATGTCTTTTTTATTTTCTTTGGAGTCATATTGATAGTGCAGAACGAATAACTTCAGCTCCTGAAGTGAAAGTTTATATGGAGGTACCAGTGAAGCCAAGACAGAAAACTTTTGATTGTAGAATAAAATTGGAAAAAGTTACTGCATAATGTTTACTAACGCTTTTTTGCCTTACTCAGCATCTCTATCAGTTATTGCAGAATAGGTTGTATGCCCATGTTAAGAAAATAAGTTACATCAAAGATTGTCACAAACCCCTTATTTTCTTATTTTCTTTTCCCTGAAATTCTCCAAGCTCTTGGTCAGAGTTCAGTTACTGCATCTGGTGTGGATTTCCTGAATGTGTATTGAATAAGTACATCACTATTACTGAGGCAAGTAAGCTTTGACTGGTGCACAGGCACTCCAGAAACAATGAAGATATTTAAATATTCTGACACTTTCTCCTACTATTTGCTGTCATTTTCACCTGCTTGGTCTGTAGAAGCCAGTATCTGACTACAGTCAACATCTGTGGCAAGTTTCAGCTGTAGCTGACAACTGGAGGACCTACATGATGGACTCTGCACTTTAATCATAGTCTTTACTGCAAATGTTTCTGTGTCTAAATCAGTGTTGCTTTGGTCTTTGCACCATGGGGAAGAAGTTCTGCCAGTGAGGCCTGGTTTTGATATCTGCAGAGCAGTCATAGAATTGCAGTGATCCTTGGAAGTGCAGGAGCTTATACCCCTTCCTTGCCTAATAATTTCTGTTATTTTGCTCAACTTTAGTTGGAGTTAAAATAACCAAAAAAACACCCATGTAGGGTTTCTTTTAAGATGTTCCTTCAAAATTGTTTTGCTGAGCTCTGTGGGGATAGGCCAAGTTTTGGGAGAGAATGTTTATTCCACAGGACAGTATAGATTCTCATCGTTAGATTCAAACTGTTTCTTAGATTGGTTAGAAAAAGGCCACAAGGGAGCCAGAATGTATCTCTAGATTGCTTTATTTAATCACCAATTAGATAATTGCTATTTTTCCATGTAAAATGTGGCACACAGGCACTAAAGATACCATAGTATACAAAAGCTGCCTCCTCATTGGAACTGCTTTGAATTCAATGCAACCTTTCCAAAGTAGAAGAACAAATGACACATGGTTATAAGTAGCAGTGTGCTGGTGTTGACACCCTCTTAATTTCAATTCACCAAGGTAGGAATTGGCCAGTAGCAACTCTACCTTTTACAGTTTGATGAATACCCATGCTTGAAAACTTTTCATTTTGTTGTCTAAATTATTTATGAGGCCTGAGGTTAGGCCAAGTTGGCAAACCAATATATGATTGTACATGATTATACTACCTACAGAAGGCCTACAATTTCATCTCCAGCTCTAAATGGAAACAAAATCCAAATCACAGCATAAAATGCTAGAGGATCTCTAAGGCTTATATAAATTAAGATATCAAAAGGGCTTTTTTCTTGGGTCTTTTTTAATAACATATTTTAAGAAAGCTAAAGTTGCTTGCTGCAATAAATATTAACTTGATAACTCAACATCTTACTGTAGTTTTCTTGTTTCAGACAAACCGTTTTAGCAGTGTGATACACCACTAGGCTCTAAGGTAGCTCTAAATTATATTTAATATCCAGGGCGTCTTTTTAGCAAAATATAAACTTCCATCTTGAACAGTATCTGTCAGTGAACTAGGTCAGATCAGTACCCAGATCCTTACCTGGAACTTATAAAGAGATGCCTTTATATTCTGAATTTTGTTGCACATTGGCCCAAGTATCAAACTGCTCTTAAGTACCAGCCCTAGTCAACATCCTTCAAAAACCTTAAAGTTGATTATGGACTTGTATCAAGATAGCTGTTGGAATTTTAAATATCTTTGTAATGTAAGTGATCCAGGCAAAACTTTTTAGAAAAATAGGAGGAGCTTGTAGGTTTGTAGAGGAAATAAGAATTATTTGTAAGTTTTGTAAGGTTTTTTTTGTGGGTTTTTTTTGTTGTTGTTGTTTTTGGTTTTTTTGGGTTTTTTTTGTTTTGTTTTGTTTTTGTTTTTTTTATTACAATTAATAGAGCTCTTTTCCATTAGTGCAACTCCTTTTGTCCATCATTGTATTCTAATTTCACACCATGGAGGTTTTCCATTGTGAACCTTTTGTATGAAAAATGCTAAAATCATTGTCTTGTACTGATGGGTATTAATTGCTGTGCCACTTTGTATGAATGCATGAAGATGTCATGTGCTAGGTATAGGGACTTCTCACTGAATTTGCCTGAAAGACCAACAATAAAGAGAAATAGAATAAAAATCTGCATTGCCTCTTTGCCTTTAAAAGGCTGCTGTGAAGATTGTCAGAGATGGGAATCATTCTTTCTTTTTTTTTTTTTTT
>WEIU01024074.1:14669-59028 GCA_013389925.1 Aegithalos caudatus
TTCCCCTGTAATGGGATCTAAAATTGAATATGCTGTTCATTTTTTGTGTAAACATACATAGAATAGTATGATTTTTTTTTTGTACAGTTCCTGGGAGTGCATAAGCAAAGATGGAAGTAAATGCTATTTGCAGATTGTAAGAAGCAGGAGACAGAAATTGCTTGCTGCTTCCTTTGTTTAGCTCTCCAAATTCAAAAACTATTTAAAATTTATGCCTTGCTCTGGCTTTGTGTGGCTTTTGTGCTTTATTAATGTTCTGGTCAGACCTCATTTTGTGATGAAACCATGCCTTACATGGAGGGACACAGTGTGGGTATTCAGCTCTCTATCACTTCTGAGGCAGAGGGAAGCAAATATTCTGTCACCTTTTCTCAGCTGTCACACTGAACCCTAGGATCCTGGTCTGTGCAAAATGAGAGCACTCCACCAGGGAATTCTGCTCCATCATATGGAACATGCATTGCACTGCCTTTTGTATATTTTTTGCTATGAAGGTTTCTGAAATGAAACTGAAGTATGTAGTTCTCCTTGTTTAAAAATACTTTATTAAAAAAAAGTGATACTTCATTTAGTCTGTTACTTGAGCAAATGTGATTCGTGGTTAATCTTTACTTGCATATGCCTCTTGCAAACACTAATTAATCCTATTTGCAAGGACAAATTATGATTAATGCATATCCTTAAAATTTACACCTAATTAGACAGAATATAATCTCTAAATTTGTATAAATAGAACTTAACATTTTGAACATTGTAGATAATAAGCAATTTTCTGAACTTACATTTGCATGTCCTAATTAATGGCTGCTTCATTGTGTTTACATTTGCAAACAGTTTTTTTCTAATTACTCAACTTAGTGCTCTGTGAACAGAGAGAAGTAGCATAAACATTTCACACTTTATTTTATATCTAGGTTCATCTTTTGTTGAATTATATTAGTGGCATTTTGTTTAACAATTGCTATAGATTTAATTGAATTTTCCTATACTTAAAAAGGAGGGAAACTCTGAACTTTTATCCTTTTATTATTATATTGATAAATCCTATTCTTGGAAAGTGAAATCCTTATGTAGTAATAAACTTGACTGCATGCTAAAAATGCATGGGTCAATATGCATTGTAACAAATTTCTTGTGATAATAAATATCTTAGAAATTTTCTTTATATGTACACTTTTTGTCCATTCTTAAATACAAGATTTTGAAATCTGGACAATCTAAAATTCTGAAGGAAAAGAAAATTTCTCAGAGGCCTTAATTTTTGGTTCTGTTTCCAGAGGCAGATTAAAAAGTATATATACACATTGTGATGAAATGGGTAATTTGTACAGCGTGGTAGTTAAATCAAGTATTAATTTGCAACTATGATATGCTAAAAAGAAAAGCTAGCAGATCTATTTTTGCAGCTGGTCTTTTACAAACTACTTATTTTTAAAATAAAGTAAAACCAGTAGTTGAAACCCAATCATTATCTTGTATTTTAATCCATTCACTGCTTTCAAAGAATTTTACCTTTTTTTGGTTCCCTACCACAAGTCAAAAAAAATTTTTATAAACATTTACTATCAGTAGGTAAAAAATACACTTCAACCATCCCATAAAATCATAGCTATTAACAGTAATTGATGATTATATGCTGCTTGGGGAAATATTCGTTGTTTCGGTTATTGGATATGCAGGCTATAGTATAAATAAATAAACCTGAAATGATTGGTTATACATTTAAATACATTTTATCTGAGACATTTTATTTTTTTGGTTATTTTATTTTCTACAGTGCTAGTGTGAGTTTCTAATTTAAATAAATGGAGGATTCTAGAGCAGGTCTTGACACTCCTGCTAGTTTTAACACTGGGCTTTGTAATGCGAGATGTAATGCAGGTCAGAGATGTAGCCTGTTTTTTACCTCTGGTCACATAATTCAGGGGTGTGGTAATGGGTAAATTATCTGTATTCAATATGTGAAAAGCTGCAGTACAGACTGATGAAAAGTTAGGTTTATAAAATCTCAATGAAATACCTCAGTAATCCTAACTTAGAGGTTATTCAAATAAGCTACTGATAGCTTTAGTTAGACTATCCAGTGTCATTTCTCCTTGGACTGTTTTTCTGTCCATCAATTAGATCACAATTTTCACCTTTTGGGCTTGTAATTATACTTGATAGTATTTTAAAAATGGCCAACTTTATTATCTTTTCTTTTTCAGGTTATAGTGTGTTTTACTCATTATTCTGAGTCAAAAATGGAGATCTGTTTTAAGGAACAGATTTGTGGGTTTTTTTCATGGATGTTGTAACTGTACATGCATATGATTTTGGTTTGTTTGTTTATTAATTGCTCAAAAAAAATCTCCAGGCAAAGCTTCTGACATGCTTCCATTGGAGTGGGATTCATTACATGTCAAACAGATTGGGCAGAAAAAAAAGTTGAGTGGAGAGCAACAAAAGTTATTTTACTTCCTGAGGCTTACCTGGTATTTGAAGGTTTGATTTCTTAGTAATGCTTGATCAATTTGTGACTGTTCAGACACAACCACACTTTAAAATGCATCTTATTTAAAAAAAAAAAAAGTCATTTAACAATTGGGGTTTTTTTTGGACAGAAAAATACAAAGATTCTGTATTCATCAACAAAGCATTATTAGGATCAAAGGAGGAAGACAAAGTCCTCTCAAGTGTTTTAATCAAATGTTTTCATTAACTTCAGAAAACTAAAACCCATTTCTCTTTATGCAAGTTTTTGTTGCTAGTTGCATCTCTTTAACCTTCCATAGACTGTTGCTTCCCTTCTTTCGAGTTTTGAAATCAAGCTCTTTGCTCTTCATCTTTTAATTCTCCAGGTCTACAGCAAGCAGTTTAATTCATATTCACATGTTGTGGCACTGCTGCGTCACTGAAATTTTGGCAGTTTTCTGTGTATTTGCCTACCTCACATTATGTGTTTATTTTCCTCAAAGTTTTATCTTTAAAAAAGACCTTATTGACAAATAAAAATCTGATTTTTAAGTTCTGACAGTTGTTAGTCTGAAATTGTCTACTTTTGTCCGTTTAAAAGATTTTTTTGGACAAAAGTCTTCAAAATCAAAACATTGTGTAATATAAATGGAACAACTTTCCCTTCACTGGGATTTAGTTTAGATAGTTTACAGTTATTCAGGAGGTCCCTGTTACGCAATTCTTTTTAAACCTTAAAGTGCATCATTTATTGTTGTTCTTAAAATAATGTCGCTATTGATCTTAAATAGCTGTCTACAAGTTGTGATCCAATGGTAATTTTTGTAATAATGTTTGCCAGGCACTTGCAAGGGCTGGAAGTAATCACTGCTAAGGCAATTTGACTCTCCACACGTGTCCTCATTTAGGTATTCACTTATGCTGTCATAATTACTTTAATGTCACGTTAAGACATTTAATCTTTTCCAATGCCTTAAGAGAGCCGAGTGATTACACCAATTACGTGCAAGGAGGGAGTGCTGCATTTTGCATATATGTATATGCACAAAAGTGGATCAGAAGTTTAGCCCCAAGACACCCAAAATAATCCTTTTTGTCAGCTGGGTGATGGTAAAGTTTCCTGAGATGGCTGCTGTGTTTTGGGGATGCATTTCAAGACTGCAAATTAATAATTTGTGAAAGTCCAAAAGAACTAGAAGGAGATGAGAAAAAGACAAGAAACCATCTCTTGCTCAGAGAATTTGCTGGAATCTGAATAACTTGAGGAAAACCATACTAGAGACTGACATGGATCTCAAAGCTTAGCGTTTCTGCTAAAACTCTTTGTGTATCAGTTCTTGTGCAGCTTTAGTGTTGCATATAAACAGTAGTGAAGTTGAGACAGTTAAAGCTAAGTGGGAAACAGGTAAATGTCAATATTTCTTTATGAGTAGGAACCTGGGCAGCAAAAAATACTTATTAGCAAAAGCAGCCTTCGGGGATACAGATCTGAAATTACCTGAGAAGGATCACCCTGGGATTCAGTTCCATAACGGAGTGGATGTCCAACTTCCTGCTGCCCCTTTCAGTCATGCTGAGCTCTCACTCATCTTATGAATTTACATCTTCACTTCAAAAAGTTAACAGTTTTGTACTGATTGCCTCAGTTTCAGAGCTGTTCAAAGCCAGTTTTTGCAGTTTTAAGAGCAGTATCATGAAATGGGGAAGAGAGGGTGCTTATAGGGAAGACTGACACCTCCCTGAAGATTTGATTCACTCCACTAACCATGTTATTGGCAGTTTGCCACTGAATTTGCACCAGCTCTCCCCAGACAACCTGAAGAGACAATCCAGGATGGCATTCACTTCTCCTCTGGGTTTTGGTGCCACTGCTTGAGGTCCTGCTCAGGCTCCCTGGGGTGTGAGACCAGCCAGTGCTTTTAAGAAAGGAGTAGTAAGAAGGCCAACGATAGCATTGCTGCAGACTGCAGCTGGCTGGTGTAGCACTTAAGCTTTCCCATGAAAGCAGAGGGGGCTTTTTCCTTTTTCCCCTTAGTGGACAGTGATTTTCAGGTGTTTGAGTGGTCTCTTGTCTTGGAGAGCTCACCATGACAGTAACCTGTGATGCAGTTGCTGCTGCTTGTGTTGGACTGGGCAGGGCTGCAGGACAAGAGTATGGAGCCCAAACTTCAACTTCTTCTGCTCTGGAAGAGTACTACCTCACTGGTGTAAAGAATTGAACTAAACATGAACCTGATACTCTCTTGATCCAATGGGTTTTTCAATATGGGATCAGAGAAGTCATGACTCTGGCTTGAGAATTCACAGGGATAATCAGTGTAAAGTTTAAATGGGGTGGAAATAGCTGGAGTTCAAGCCATAACAAGAGTATGGGCATGCTCAGGTTTGTGCCTGGGGTATAGATTCTTTCCAGTCTTCATAAATGTTTTAAATTGTGAGTAATCAATCTCAAACTTCCACATAATGCATTAAGTTGATGGACTTGGGGTTTTATTTGAATAAATGGAAGTGAAAATAGTAATTTTGTTAACTGTGTTTTCAATTGGGTCATTAAAAGTAGTTCAGTTACCATATGCACCATAGTGCTGAAACCCTGAAGCTATCAAAAGGGAAGCCTGAAAGATGTGGTTTTATGTTTGCTAGGAAAACTCAAAGCTATTAATGTAAAGCTGGCAAGAAATAAATGTCTGTTCATCAATATTTCATCTAGACAAATTTATCATAATGTTTTCAGAAGCACCCATCCTTAAATATATTCCCCAAACTCAGCTGAAGTGTCTTTGTGCTCTTTCCTTTATCTAGCATCATGCAACCCCTGGAGTATAGGAGTGAGAAGATGTTTACATAGTATATTAGCTCCAAATGTTGATTTCTTTATTTTTTTGACAGCTGTTCAGTCAACTGTTACTAGATCTTCTGGGACAAGATGAATATTTTTCTTCTAGGCTGGAGGAAAGAAGTAAGCAATCACTAATAATGTAGTTCACTACTTCTGGCATTCCAACAGCAAGGTGCTAACTGGAGTGGTTTCAGCTTTCTGTGTAGTGTTGGATTTGGTCATCATGGAGCCACTGTGCAAGTCAGTGGCATGATCAGAGGGCTCCATCTGCACCAGCTTGTCCTGCAGCATCCTGATCTTTAGAGTTGGCAGAAATGGGTGGAGGCATGTGGGAACTCACTGACTTCTCTTTCAATGCAGCTTGCCACTGCAGCAGCCAGTTGGAGATGGCAAAATGCATCACCTTGTTGTGAGAGGGAAAACCAAGAGTGAGACAAGCTGGCACTCAGCTTCCCCCTCTGTCTGTAGGCTGTGAGTGTCAGTGGAAGCACACACAGCAGCTTCTTGGGGATGTCATCTCTTATGGGCAGCTGGTGAAGGTATGGGATGGTAACATGATGATTCTTTCTGAGAAATGGAAACATTTACACAAGTCACTGAAAAGTGCTTAAAAAATCCAACATTTACACAGCACCAGGCGAAGAAAAAAAGCCCAAATATGCACAGTATTATCTTAAAAAGATAAAGTATCAGAATGAGGGATTCTGATATTCATAGGGTGCTGCAATTGAAGTTGAAAGCATTTCTCTTCATCTTGAAATGGTATACAAGTCTAAATTAGCCTATCCAAACAGAAATAGTTCATGCCTGGGTTGTTGGTGCTGTGACTGAAGTATGCTGTGCATGAAGATTTTACTTTTTACACATTCACCACTCAAACCAATTCATAGCATTTGAAAAAAAATACAGTAGTAGTTCTAGGTGATTAAGTACTTGTTGAACATGAAATGCTTTAATATCTTTTAGACCTCTGAAAGGAGTGATGAATTGATGATATATTAGTATTGGTATTTTTGCTTTTTCTTCATTGCTATCTTAGGTTATATATGTAATTGTAATGTCACTCAGTGTTTTAAGGATTGTTCTGGAATTTGTTTTACCTTTCTGTATGTGCACCTTTTTCTTTTTTTTCCTATCACAGCATGATTTAGCAGTGAGGCTCTTGAATTTAATTGTCAGGAAACCTGTTTTCTGACCTCATTCTTCCACTGAAGTCATGTGTGATCTCACCTTGGTCATTTTTCCTTCTCTACCTTAGTTTCCTTATTTGCCATTTATTGAAGTGCTTTGAATTCTTGTGTGTTCAAAAATACTCTTTATTATTAAATGGTACCAACTTTTTTTTTGGTTGATATTTGCATAAAATATTTATATTTGCCTTATTTCGATCCTACCAGTTTAATAGAGGTAACAACTGTGATGGGTTTGTGTCATTATTTCAAAATGAAAATGATTGTTTATGCTGCAAAATTTATTGAGCTTGTTATTAGCACTTAAAACAGGCAATTTTAAAACCCTTTCCTGTCTTTTCCTAACTTGAAAAATAGTGCAGTGAGATTCATAGTGAATCATAAATTCTCAACAATCCTGGAATGAAAGGAGCAAGATTGCTCTTTTTTCCCCCTTGTTTGAACTGGAACACTTACCAGAGACTCACATGCTTTAACCCAAAAAGTTTTTGATGGGTAATTTTTCTGCTGTTTGTTATTTGCTTGTTTTTCAGGGGGAGAGGGGCTAAAATTTGGATACTTTGCAATACAGCTTGTTATTTCCTGCCTCAGACGTAAAATAATTTTTAATAACTCTGGAGGATTTTAATCTGAAAATAAATTCTGTGGTGCTGAGATTAATACTGATTTCTAAAATGTAATTCATCTATTATTACAGAAAAATGACAGGTTTCTAAAAATAGAACTTAGTCTAGTGAAGATTATTGCCTATGTGGATTTGAATGCTTAATTTTGAAACTCGATTACTAAATAAGGTTTTTCATTGCAAAACAAGCAAAAAAAAAAAATCCCTGTAAATTTGTTTCCTTTAAGTGCATGTGCAGAAATAACTTTTACACACTTCCCCCAAAAGCTCTCTTGATGTCTGTGACACCCATCTCTTGATTTAGCAGGAATCATAGTTAAGGCACATGGGAAAGATTCTCCAATGGTGTGCGTGGTGTTATTTTATTGAAGGTGTATGGGAGCATGACATGGGGCCTTGTTCTGCTTTACTGTGCCATGATGGGATTAACTTTTCCTGTAGTCAATGCTCTTTTGATTAATGAATCACGAAATATGGGCCAGCTGGACAGCAACCTATCCCATGAGCCTTGTGGTGTTCCCAAATCCATCATTCTTGATGTGTCTCATTTTCCCTGTGGGCTGCCGTAGCCTTCTGTTCCACAGCAAGGTTGAGCTTCTAAATTATCTCACTTCAGATTAAAAAGTGAAATACAATTCAAAAATTCAAAATTTTCATGTAATCAGTGAGTCCT
This sequence comes from Aegithalos caudatus, assembly GCA_013389925.1. Taxonomy (NCBI): domain Eukaryota; kingdom Metazoa; phylum Chordata; class Aves; order Passeriformes; family Aegithalidae; genus Aegithalos; species Aegithalos caudatus. Next base: position 22,451 of record WEIU01024074.1, read on the forward strand.
ACTATCTTTTGTTATTAATGATAAGTCAATTAACTTGCAGTTTTATATTCTGCTCTGCTGATGGATTGGATGTAAGGATGTGCTGTTTTCTTTCAGTAACATATCAGCAAAATAAACTGGCATGTTAATTAAATACTTTCTGCTTGCAGATAGACATGTCTGTGGGCTACTTAGTAAGGACTTCAGACCAAGTTCAGTTTTGCAAGCCATTCTGTGGTGCTATTTTGGGTTTCTTTTATTCTCTTGAAGTGTAGAAGAAATTGTTTGGTGTCTCAAAACACTCAGATTGCATCTTTCTTGGCTACTCTATGAATACCATTACTTCAATAAAATACAAGCATTGTAAACCCTAATGCCTGCTCTTATATCTAACAGCCCACATGCATTAAATAAGACATTTATATAGAGAACTGTAGAGGATTTGGTCCCAAGGAAAACATGATCCATAATGACAAAGTTATCCATTCTTGTGTATTGAAAAAATATTTTCTAGTTGTATATATCTTAATGTAACAGCCAGTTTAGTGACAATTGTACCATTTGCTTGAAATATTATCCATCAAAGGGTGTAATTCAAGCAAGTGATGAATCCAAAATTGACCTCTGCAACAGAATTGTTAGGGATAAAGAAAATGTAAAATGCTGTGGGAGGCAGCAATCTCCTATTTATCTTTCTTCCTTTGTCCTCATAGTTTTCTGTTGCTTTTCCAAGGACCTCTGCTTTTCCAGTACAAGACAGATCCCATGGTGGAAAACATGAGTTGCTTTGTGAAAGCCAGCCTGCAAGCTGCAAGCAAACCATTTGCTGAGGCAGCAAATTGTTTAAATTGTGGGAGATGTGCTAAATGATAGATAAAATAGATATATCCAAAACGAGCTTGAGCTGTTTTACATGGCTTATGCCTCTTTCCTTGAGTGTGGAACATTGAGAACTACTAACGTTTGTCCTTGGGGTGCCTGATCAAGTTGGAGGTTTCATCTTTAAGTGAATTATAAAAAAAGTCTTTTCCTATGAAAAAAACAGGTGTTCTGGTTTTGTTTTTTTTTAAAAAGGCGTTGATCACATGTCAGTGTCTTTTAAAAATCTCATTCATTTGTGAAAGCATATGAGAAAGTACGCCAACAGGAGAGTAAGCTTCAACTTATGTGCAGCTGTAAGTGGTAGATAAGTAATTTCTGTATCATCTTTACAGAAATACTAATTCCTATAAAGTATTTTCAGTTATTTTTCTCATCTGATTTACAGTGTAACCAGGGCTGGCTGAAAATATAGACATAAATGTGGTTTCTTGATTAATAATTTGGAAGAGATGAGGTAAAATAGTAGCAGTTAACTAACAGTATAGCATTTATTTTGCAGAAAGACTGATATATTTCATGGTTACCTTCAAGTTTGTACATCTGAAAATGCACTCTGAATTTCTGCCAGGATACTGCATCATTAATGTTTAATAGAGAAATAAATCAAGGTATCATCAGCATAACAATGTTATAATCTTTGGATCTGAGTAATGTGTCTCATGTGGGTGGGCATCAATGGCAAGGAAGATTAGATAAAATATGCAACTTTATGTAAGGCGCTGTGGGGGATTACTGAAGATCTGGATGCTATTCCTGAGTCACAGCATAGTAATGTTTATGTATAAAAACACTATAAAATTAGAGTTAGGCCATAAAAGAGACAATAATATTAACATAAAATAAAAGGAAACAAATCTTTAAGATACACACAAAAAAAGGTACAATGAAAACCCCACTATAAACAGAAAACTTAGAATTATTTTCTATGCTGTGGTAATTTGTTTACTTAGATCCGGTAGCTTGTATTCCATAAAAGACAAAGCCAAACACTTAACTGATTTCCCATATGAAAAGACAGCAATTGTGATTCATGGTTGTTTATATTAGATCTGTAGATTGTATGGAGATTTATAGAGAGCCTGTCCATGTATCAGAATAGTTCACTTTATCCTCAGAAAAAAAAATGCCACAGCAGTCCTATCAGTGGCAGAGCGTAAGCAGCAGCAGGGTTTTCATGAAGCTTCATTAGCTGATGATAACAGTACAAGATTTTGAAGACAGAAATTTGAGGGCCGAAGTACTGCTCTCCACTGTTTGTGTTGACTATACCCTATGTATCTTAAGATTCCCCCCAGGGAGAGATAATCAGAAGTCAGTCTGTCTGAATCTGTTAGAGGTGAGGTTAGGGGAGGACAGCCAATGTTTTTCTAAACTTCTGTCCTTCAGGCAGCTTGTGAAATACAACCAACTTTTGTAGGGAAGCTTGTCAACATATTCTAAGCTATAGATAAAGGAGAAGCCTGCTAGAAAGCTTCAATCTACTTTTAAGGTTTTGGAATTGCAGATTTTACAGTTTTTAATATGTAGGAGAGGGATGGGTTAGCTGTTGGTTCTATCTTAGATCTTTCAGTGCATTGTCAGTGCTATTGTGCATTTATATAGAAACAAATCTAATGCTTTTTATAGACATAAAGTTTAGCTTATCTCCCTTAGAGGTGCTAAGTAGCATTTCTTATTCTCAATTTGGTAATTCTGATTAACATAGGCCCACTTTTTCTTTTCACCTGTCTAGAACTTAACAATCTTCCCACATACTGCATCATTTGCAGGTTTAATTAATGGCTTCTTCATTTAATGACTCTTTGTAGAAGTCTGGTGAAGCTTTAACGCTCATCTAGCCTCTAGTGGAGTAGGCTGTGTTCCATCTACACTTGGTGAAATTCTGGTACCATCAGTTTTACTTATTAGTTGGCACTGGTTGTGATTCATCTACTGATACATTAAAGCCAAGTTAGTTCAATCTTGTTGTTAAACTTCCTGACATGATTTACCAGTCACATTGCATTGCTTTATTAAATGTAATAAAATGTCTCATATCAAGAACATGAGTGGTTCCAGAGATTTTTGCGATGTTTTAAGTGACTTGTAAAAATTAAACATTTTACAAACATCAAGTAAGATAGAAAGCAAATACAAAAATCTGATTTTGTAGACAGAAGTCTTCCAACGAAGTCTGAGGTTCAGTGAGTGACCCTGATCGTTGCCTTAGGAGTATTTGAAGTGCAAAATTTTCCAGGCTGTTGTTGTCTTAATACTGATAATCCAAGTATGTACCTAAGAAAATACAGGAAAATGTAGAATCTCAATGAAGTGCTTATTTTCTTTCATATGTATTGTGCATTGGTGCAGCCTAAGCAAGTTTCCAGAATTTGTAGGACCTTTTTTCTCCTCTGTATAAAAGAAGTCTGATTCAAACAGATAAGGACAGTTTATCCCATGTCTATGTCTAGATCCTCTATTTAGTTGTTCCTAAAATATTTTATCTTCTTTGTGTTTTTAACAGCTGGAGCTTTCTAAATTTGAAACAGTTTTTCTGTCTTGCAGATATATTAAATGCTTGCATTTTCTCTAAAAAATTATTCAGTTATATATATATATATGGACACTTAGATGGGTTGAGGGTGTTCGTGTATCCTCACTTATTAAGCCCTTAAAATGTCCAGAGAGGTAGGAGAGGTCTCTGAGAAGCAGAGTCTGTAATTCAGTAACACATTTAGTGTATTTATAACCTGTTTTCATTTTGTAGAAACCTAAGTGAGGCAGAAGTGCACACACTCTGGAGTTTTGTTGAGTTTGGATGGAAGCACTAAACTATCCATCCTCAGGCAGGAATGGAAATTTATAGCAGAGCTAGAAATGGAGCCATAATACTTTAGAATGTTATCTTGGTGCTTAAGAGATAACTATCATCCCTCCCATTTACTTTATTTATGGTTAACCAAGATGTACTAGCCAAAGAAGAGAAAATATGTACTTTGTAATTTTTTTTTCAGTCACTGTGTGTTTTTATCTTCCACTTGCATGTGAACTTCCCTCCCCAAAACATAGTTTGATTTTGGACTATCTATCTCTGACTATATCATACTTTTATATCTGCACCAGTAGTAGATTATTTGGGATTTGCCAGTGAAGGTATTTCATTAATTATATGTACTTTCATACTGCACATATTGTCTTCAACACATTGAAGACATTGTAGTTGCTTAAACACTGAGAGTAAAGCCACTCTGTCTTTCTGACCTTACAGTCCATAACCCTAAAGCCTTGCTAGCAGGGTAGCCTGGGATTACAGGGCTTCAGATTCTATAGCTGGCTTTTAAAAAAATCAAGTGGAGTTAAAAAGAAGACCAACAAAAACCGGCAACAAATACACTGACTGGTCACTTTTTTTTTTTTTATTATTATTATTTTGCCTTGGTTGTACCCAACTTTGTAAGAATTTAAAACTTTTTAAGTACTTCCTCAGTTAATACCTATCATAAAGTTATAAAGGCCATTAAACAGATTTAAGTTCTCCTATTTGAAGTGAGAAGCCATGTTTTTGCACACCATTAGCTGGAAGGTATGTGTAATAAAAAGAATAGTTTATTGGGCAGTAATGAAAGTCAAAGATATTTATTTTAGTTTCCTGGAGGAAGTGTTCAAGCATGTGTTCGGCTCGTACCTGGGAGCCCAGCTCATGTGAACCTGATCTCAGATCAGCCTCCCTTGCCTGTACTCTTGATGTTCCTACAACTTCCTTGTCACACTCTTCTGTGGGTGGGTTTGTCACCACAATATATCCTAATCTCCTCCCCCCCCCACATAGATGTAGGACTTAGTGCCATTCTTGACATCACCTTTAGTGAACTGGTAAATATCCAGTGGTACAGGGTTGCACTGCAGTCTTTTAGTACAGCGCATCCAAACAGTGCTCTCTTTTATAATAAAAATCCCTATAATTGCATTTTCACGTTTGTCCTTTTAACCTACTGTGAAATGCACCAAGCATGAGACCTCATGAAAGTAACCTTCCATCAACACAGTTTTGGAAAACAGTCTTTATTTCATTGCATTTTATCCCATTTCATGAATAGGTTTCAAAGAAATAGGCAGAATAGATAACAATCCTCTAGAGAAGGATTTGAAAATGAAAAGGATTTTTGTTTTGTTGGGAGGGAAAAGTAGTGCTACTTTTTCTATTTGCATTTGAGCTACAAATTTTTGGCAGCTACTAATAGTTTGTAAAATATTTACCACACGCAGGCAAAGCTTATAAATATTATTTATTTATCTAGTTATTTATTTATATTATTTGCACTGCAGAAACCAGATTTTGTACTGCAATAGTGTAAAATCCTTTTTCTATTTTCATATTCTTTGTGCACTTTATAGTTCTCTGATTATTTTTATGTGCACAGCAAATGGACACAGAAAGCACCAGTTCTGGTCAATGTAATGGGGATTGCCTCTCAAAAGATCTGATACTGAAATTATCAACTTTGGATAGATAAAAGTTTGATCTAGGAGGAATGAATTTAAAGTAGCACTGCCAATCATTTAATCATCTTTAATACACATTTTAATGTGTTAGAAACAATTACTAGCTTAAGCAATAGGAAGATCAAGGTGCAGGTAATTCAGGGCAAGGCTTTCTTTACAGTTATTCTGGAACAGGATAAAATGAAATGCAGTACTTTTAAAAGCAGGGAGACTTAATTACTTGAATTGCAGACCTTGGAAGGAAAGGAATGATCAGATGATTAATATGTTTTGCAGGAAGAAAAACAGTAGCAAAAACATTTTTTTCATGACTCAGTTTAATTTGAAATTTATTGATGAGTGAGATTAAAAGAGTTATTTATTCTTTCTATTTGGTTTCTGCAGCTTTTTTTTTTTTTTCCAGGTCAGATAATGCTAACAGATAAACACTCTATCTAGTGCTCCTTTTTACCTCACTATACATACTGCAACGTTGTTATAATTTAATGTGGTTCTTGGGTGGCAGGGTGTTTATAAAATTTATGTTTGAGCTATAAACATGGAGAAATAATGTACCAGCAGTGACGATGGAGAAGGACTGAATTTTCCAATCGTGAGCACAGGAGTGATAATTAAAACCCTGAACAGGGAAAGAACTGAAGAGCAGGAGGTCACAAATAAATCTGTGTGACTCTGTTGTAGGCAGCAATACGGTGCCAGCCTCTGACAGCCTCCAACCCTATCTGCAGGGCAAGGACAAGGACAAAAGAGTATGAGGAACCATAAAACTGTCCTTCACTTGAAGGGAAGTGAAAAGAGGTTTCTAATATTTTTTAATTACGTTAGAGTTTCCAATATGAGATTTCTTAACCTGTCATTCTTGTACAGATTTGGTCTGTCTGTCCCCTGGTGCCATCTTGTTTCTTTGAAGGGGTTTATGGGTGTTTATGTTCACATGTGTGCACCTAAATATTCCTTATGTCACAAATACTGTGTGTTTGCAAAGGACTGTATCTCCCAAAGCTGAAAACTATGGTTCAGAAGATGAATTAGGCAGTAATTTCATTTCAAACCTGTTTCAAAATAAATCGGCACAGCATAGTTGTGAGCTTAGCAAACATTACTTTTATTCTCCAAAATGCATTACAAAATAGAAATAAAAATAAACTTCAGTCTCTAAAAAGGAATGTTTCACAGGCTGGTCCTTGTCAGTCTGTTCTGCTTGAAGACAGCAGCACAAACAGTTGTGTAAACATCATTTTGCAACATACACTGTACTTCTGCATCTTATTTATCCCCATTTGAGGGCTGAAGCCAGAAGTCTGTACACAATTGGTGTGATCCCCTTAACTAAATGTTTTTATTAAATAATGTCTTCAGGAAATGATGGATTCCATGGCTTGTCATTGGATTGAGTTGGCTGTTGACACATCTAAGTACAGGAAGGTTTGTAGCCCAGGTACTACAGTTTAGGACTCAAGTATTATTTTGAGTGACTTGATGAATCCTTTCCTAGTCCTATTCTTAAACAAGGCAAAGTTGAAGACTTGTTTAACATGGAAAATTTCATGCATTTATTTGAATTTTTGCATGATCTGTTCAAGTACAAGTTGAATTTTTTTCCAGTATTTTAAAGATATTTTGTCAATTCATAGAGTTTATAGGCCTGGGAGTAGAAATCAGTTGTTAGAAATATCTCCAAATTATGTCAAGGAAAAGATAGAAGGGATTTCCAAAACTAAGGTTTTAGATAAAAGGAAATTTGTGAATATGTACAGACAAACATTATTACAAATGGTTAAATAGTAGTAGAGATAAAGTAAATTACATATTCTAGATCAATGAGAGATGAAGAGAGTTTTCTAATTTCTAATAAATTCTTATCTTTATGGATCTTGTGACATTCTGTAATTCTCATCCTGTAATCAGAATAGTCATTCATAAGCATGTAATGAAAGCTTAATCAAAGTTATAAACATTTCATTTAATCTGATCGAGAAATCAGGATTCTTTAGAAAAAGTAGATCTGTAATAAATTACTAATGAGGTTGGCAGTGAATCAGATTACTACTTTGAGAATGAAATCCATACTGAGAGCTCTACAAAAAGAGCATGAAAAAGAAATATTTAGCTATGTTACTATAATTCGAGTAGCTTCAACATTTACTTTGATTTTTTTGTAATGTACATTCAACCTTTTCATGAAGGATTGTTTATAGTATAACTAAATCTTTTCTAGGTTTTTTTTTGACTCATTAAAAATAGGATTTATATTGTGCCAAGCTTAATAATCAATTGTGGTATAAGACAGAAACAATTTGAAATAAAAAGTAAAAAATTTTTTATCCTTTTTTTCCACAGCCTAACTGTGCAGAAGAGGGTAAGCCCTAGCAGTGTTACTCAATCTTCATAAAGTGCAGATAAATCTCTTGTCAGATCATATATCTTCTCATGAACCATAGATACTTAGTGTAGAATATTATTTGTATATTTTTCTACCCTCTCTCTTCTTTGAAATTAAAATGCTGCTATAGCATAACAAAATGCCATCTCATACCACTGTCCTACAAGAAATTTTGCCACTTTTAAATAATAGTGGCGTGAAGCAAATGAAACACTAGCTTAACTTCTAAGTGTTAGTGAGAGCCACCTGCTAAAGTGGCTGTGTTAGTGAGAGAATTTAATTAAACTTCCTTTTTGTTGAAGTTGTCAATTTTAAGACATCTCCCTTTTCCTCTCAAATAAGTGAAATCTCACTTGTTGGGAATATACAGTACTTTACATAGCTGTCTTTGGCCACGTCTTCAGCTCCTGGGGAAAAAAAAATGTAATGAATGGATCTCATAATTTTTAAATATTTTGTGTATTAGTGGATATCTGGTATAGAAAAGGAGAAATAGCTGAGGCACCATCATGGGATCTCCTATCAAGGGTTTTTTGTGTTTATATCTGCAGTGTGTTCTTTTATTAAGCTGATGATGGTGTTGGATTTTACAGTGGGTTTTTGTTGGGAAATTTGCCCCAGTAAGGTCATGAGGCTAAAGTACACTTGTATTACAAATGCACACGGTGAGTCAGGAATACACAAGTATTCCTGAGAGCTTAATCTCCTGAGTGGAAGGTATTTCATTTAAGGGTTTATAAAGTAAAATGAAGTAGGGTACTTCACTTATGGATTGATTGAGGATTTTTTTTTAATCAGTTCTGGCAAAATCTTGTGATAATAAGGTAGGTTAAATTGTCTGGGGTTTTTTTATCAGAGAATCAGTCAAATGAATATTGTCTGACAGTGGTGTTCTCAAGAGAGAAAATTGTTCCAGGTACTTCATCTAGGAACTCAACAGTGGGTTAGAAGCAGTGTTTTATCTATAGCATTTTGGGCTAAGGAAATCATATGTGCCAAATTAGTGGTGAGAAGAGTTTGAAATCCAGCAATGGGTGGAACATTTATTTTATTATATTGCACTGGCATCAGAGCAAGAAGAGCATTTGAGGGAACATTAGTATGGTGTCGTGTAAGTGAGAATGACTTGTTGCTGACTTGTGTTGCTGATGCCTCTAACTATAAGAATAAATTTGGATTATAATTCTGATTTTTGAGGTCTGATTTTTTTATTTTCTATACTATATTTTGTTCTTTGCCCTATGCAAACACATTTTAAGATATTATCTCTTTGCACGTGGGGGAAATATCAATGAGACCATGTGTTAAACAATGAGAACTAGGAATTCAAATTCTTGTTGAAGGATCCCTTAATGTGACTCAGGGTTTCATTGCACACTTTAAATTAATCACAGATTGTATTGTCCTAGTACTGAACAAAGGAATATCAGTTGGTTACTTTTAAATTGTATTTAACAATTGGAGCTGCTGATTTCTTTCAAAAGATCACAGGAGGGTACCTTTCAAGTGTATTTGCAGTTATCCCTATAAGCCTGGTGAAGGAATTTCTTTCAGCATTCTAGAGTCAGCTAAGTAGTTTCCAATGTTAAGGTACATGTTATTAACTTGTTCTTGGTGTTCTTTTGGCTTCTCAGTGGACAGTTTCTGAAGGGTCCTTTGGGAAAATGTTGAGATGTTTTGCATGTTCTCCCAGAGGTAGTTAAGGACATGGATGCCTAGAGTGGGCAATATGGTGTTAGTTTGGGAAAGGATCAATTAAAGGCGAGTGTGGAGAAATATGGTTAAGGCAAATAGCATTGGGAGGCTATGTGATGAGGAAAGAACAGTGAGGACTGGGTAATTCTCTACCTTCAAAATCTGCAGTCAAATACAGGGCCAGCTGCAAGTCGTTTGTATTCCCAGCTTCCAAGGGGATATTGTTCCTACAGCCCCACCCCTCCCTAGCCCATTATGGAGCCAGTGCGGAGGATTTGGGTTTGTCTGTTTGCTACTCAGGACTTAAGGGGGTTTCTCTCAGGTGAGGAGTGCCAAGGCCGGGTGTGAGAGTACAGGGCCCATGGCACAGGCTGGGATGAGCAGGGAGAGGGAGATGCTGGACTGGGAGCAGCTTTGATGTGCAGTCTAAGGTACAATGACTGGCTTTGGTATATGGTGTAAGAGACCATGTGTCACCAAAGCCTGGCCTGATAGAAGGAGGGTTGTTTTTGGAGTCACAGTTGCTCTAAATCTACCTTTCTGATTTCTTAGGTGAAGCTTTTCTGCACCCCTAAGTGGTTGGTTGGGTTCTTCTAGAACTAAGAAGCTTTATGTAGAAATATGTTTTAAGCAGTCTTTACCAACTTTGTAAACCAAAAATTGAGTGGCCTAGGAGACAATTTTTTTTAAGAGTTGCAAGCATCTGACTCGAAGGAACAGTTTTTCTCTTGTGTTTCTTAATGGATGAAAATCCAGAATGGCTTAATAGTGGGGCAATAATGTATAAAATGATGAGCAGTAGACTATTGCAATCCTCTTGCAGGAGGAGGAGAAGGATAGAACTGAAGAGCTCTCCTATCGTTATGCAAGAAATCCCTAGGTATGTAGGTTGCCATGGGCTGCAATACAATGTTTTGACAATGACATGCTGCCAGGTGTTCCATTTTCATTGTTTTCATAAGAGAAAAATAAATTCTGTGGGTCTATCACAAATGAAGCAGAACTGATGGTGCCAGCATAAAATTTCTGTTTAGAAAAAATAAATCCCAGCTGCTGTGTGACTAAGGGTTAGGTAATTTGCTTCACTACAGAGGAAATATACCACAGGTGGAAAATGTTTGGCTTTTTTCTATATACTTTTTTCTAAAAGTATGTTGCATCTGCTCACAACAGAGAAATTTGTCTAAGTTGGTGAATGCAAACAGATTTACTTAATTTAAAAATAAGAAACAAAGAGTGAACTTAAGATAAATACCTGTGTCCTCTTAAAATAAACACTTAATACAGTATTTTAACTATGTAAGATGTGTATTTTTTTCTGAGTCACCTGCTTTTCCTTAGAATGACTGATTGAATATTTCTATTTCAATTTTGCAGTGAATCTAGAGTCTTACTTGCAGTAAGCTTTATACAGTGATAATCCATGTCATTTATTTTATTTTTTAATGCTTACCACAAAATTAATACTAAAACATAAGCACTTACTGAATGCAGCATTATAGTACAATGGCAATCGTGCATGCATATTCTTGGTAATATTGTATTTTTTTTCATGGATTTTCTTGAATTGACTGTGTTTTAAAAGGGAGCATTGCTCCCCGTAGCTTACACCACTTCCATGCTGCTGTGATTTCTTCAACTTTTGTTAAAGACCTATGAGCCCATAGCTCTTACCACTGTGAGGTTTTTCAGGGTTTTTTAAACAATATGGTATTCTAATAGTTTATGATGGAGAAATCCCAGGAATTTCAGTTAATTGCTGGGTTATGGGATGCATGAGAGACAAAGCACACTGATAATAAATTGCATTTGCAAATTGTACCTGTGTACACTTATTACTGATCCCTGGGAGAACCTGGCAGACACCCCCTGAGCTCTGCTTCTGTCCCTTTGAATATCTTTCATTTTTAGCTCCCTCCTTTGTGTTGCAGAATCTACCCAAACCAAACTCTGCCAAGGACTTGCAGCTAAGCAAGGGCCATCAAGCTGGCAAAATCTGACCCTGTCCCATCAGACTCTGTAGCAGAGACAGAGTGGTCCTTGCAAAGAGCTTCATTTTAGGACCATGGGAATGGCTGCATAAATACGATTTTTTGCATTTATTTATATAAAAGCTTTGTGTGGAGCTGTAGCACAACCTCATGAAGATTAGAAGCACTGTAGTTTTTCTATGTTCTCTAAAGTAAGATCAAATCACAGCTCAATGGCCAGATCTGTTGTTTCATTCACCCGAAAGCAGCAAAATTTCTTGGAGATGAAAGGCTTGCTATCAAAATAACTGTTGCTTCAAGGCCTAATTTTTGGTTATTGCAGGTTTTTTGCTGACATGGGCCTGAAGTGTTGCTTACCTAGCCCTTCTGTTTTGTCCTTTAGCACTGATGATCTAAAGGGGCATGAAGCAAATAAAGCTTTTGAGCAGTTCTGCTGGGGGTTTTAGTCTTGTGGGCCTGGCAAGATAACGATGGCAGAAATTGTTAGAAAGCTTAACCCTGCTCAGATGAGCTCCCTGTCCTTGTCGAGGAGCAGGAGGCAGACACTTCACAGCCCCTGTCATCACCTGTAGCTTCCTCCCCCTCAGAAACTTCCACCAGGAGAAACAGGCAGAGTATCTTCTCTTGATTGTTGATAATTGTTTGATAATTGTCCTTTAACAAGGACTTTAATAAAGGATTGTGGTTGGAATTATGGTCCCCTAATACCACTTATATTTAAATTTATTACAATAGTTGCCATGTGATTAATAAAATGTTAGTGCATTCATGGAAATCACCACTCTGCTATCACACAGTGTGGTAGTTAAACACAGTAAATGCTTCTAATTAGTTAGTAATTGAATAACGTGCATTAATTTTTTTGATATCACCCATAGGATGTTTAATTGTATTGTTAGCTTTTAGCTGCTGTGAAATATATGGGAAGGGTTAAGTTGTATAATTTTCATAATTCAGGCCTTTCACTACTTCCCAGCTGCAAACATCAGAACGAAATATTTTTATTTCCTAAACTTAACCTAAACATGAATTAAAATTCAAAATTTTAGTATCTAGAATACCTTTTCTGCACTTCTAACACACATTTATGATTGGAAGCATAATGAGATATAGGAAATGGACTTAAGTAGGATGAGTTTGTGATGGCATGGGTAGAATGCCATCTGTTGATAATGCAACAGTTAACACTTTATATAGTAAAGAACTTTTCTATCACAGCATCATTATTTTTGTGTGTTTTGCACACTTTTCCTTCCTACCCTGAGCCAATTTGCTTTTTATTACATGTGTAATTTAAAAGAAGTTTGAATTATCAAATTTCATTAAACTTCTGGATCCAGAAGGAGCACATGAAAAGAGGGGCATTGGTTTGTATCCAAAGACTTAAAATTGGTTCTATTAAGTATAAGAGAAAAAATTTAATGTAATCATTAATATCAATATTATAATAATAACAGGAAAATACTTTTTTTAAAAGTATTTGTCTGTTTGCTTTTTTTAATTATCTTCCATGTAAAAGAAAAAAAAATTAGGACATCTGGTCTCTCTCTGAGAATCCCCAGTTAGTGGTTTCTAGCTTGGTGATAGATCAAAGCAGTTCTACTTCACTATCTCCCATTTTTCACAAGCAAGTATTTTAAGAATATTTTTAAAAGACAAATATTAACACACACAAAAAAAATAAGAAAGGAGTAACTTGATAGATATTATGATACTTTATTGATTTGAAAAGGGGAGTAAAAGTTGAGAATAGAGGAAAGAAATTTTTAATTTTAATAAATACTTAGGAAAAAAAGGCACTAACTGGGGACAATCAGGGTGGAAGGAACCTGTTCACATGCTGAGTGTCAGTTGTATGGGGGAGGCATATCTTCCAAGAGTTTTTTTCAAATCACCAGCTGGTGCTTTGGAATGCTGGGGTCAGCTTCACATCTGAAATAAATTCTAGCAGGCAAACCAGCCAAAAGAGTCAATTCTGAAGAACATTCTCCAGCCTCTGGCAGCATTTGTAGACAAATGTGTGGTTTTTAAAGGCCTGTTTTCCCATGTGTAGTCTCTTAGTGGCTGAAAAAATCTGGCCACTGCTCGAGGTCCCACAGGTTATTTCTAAGATGTAAAAATCAGCTGGTGGTTTGTTTGTTCTTGTTATTATCCGTCCTCCAACTTCTGTGTTTATCTTTGAAATATACTCAATTCAGGGCTGGTGTCAGTAAAGACATTTCCTTCAGAACTCGGAGTCTGAGATACAGAGATGAAATCTTACTTTCAGCGGAGCTGTGATTTCAGAAAAGCTACATTTTGTCTTGGCTATAAAGACTTACTGAGAGTACTAATCAAAAGCCACAAACAAATGAACAAATATGCCACAGATCTGATGATAGGAGATTCTTACCACTCTTCTCTTTTTTAGGCAAGTGAAAGTTTTTTAAAGATGCTTTCAAAATATGTCTCTTTATGTTAACATTTCTTCAAAGTGATCTTTGAAACTACTATTGTGGACCTCTACAGAATATTTAATGAGAAAATTACACACACACCCCCAATTCTCTTTTGTTTACAGCCAATTTTAATTGCTGCGATTAATTGTTTTTTTCCTTTGTTCTCATCCCAATTCACATCTGAAAGGTTTTTCTTTTTCATTGCAGTGCTTTTAATTGGAATATAAGGGCATATAAAGGTAAAAACATAGCTGAAAAGCTTTTCTTCAAGTGATTCCAAGCTGGGCACATTGTGGAAGTGTGGGTTGTTGAGTTTTGGGGGTTTTGTTTGGGTTTTTTTTTGTTATAGTCTTGCATATCATACTCCTTCTGCAGTTCCTCACCTACCTTAGCAAAACTAATTATTTGAAGGTTTAAAGACTGCTGCTGCCAAATGGTCTCACAGTTAGTGACCAGGTATAGAAATGAAACAGAACACTGAACCTTGGGGATTCACCTGGCTGCCTTTGCAAGCCAGGTTGGTTCCTACAGTGTTGAATAACAATTAACAGAGTTCAAGTTTGAAAGTGACTCTTCAGATGTCAAACTGCAAAGGAAGTTTCACTTTCTTGGCACCAAAAAAGAAAATAACACAAAACAGGAAAAGCAGAGCAAAAATTTTAGTACATGGGGTGATGTTTATAAATATATGCACATTTTTTCTTATTATTTAAGACATGTTAGTAGTTAATATTTGTTTGTTATAATTCCCCTAGGGCAATGATCATACAGTCATGCATGTGTCTGCATAATCCATACATGTCAGAAGGGCTCCAAGATGAGAACCTTGTTGTTGCCTTTGTAAACATTTAGTATGCAGGTTGCCTTGAAACACAGAGGGTCATTGGCATTTATGCATCAATTGTCTCCCTTTATCTTCAATCAAAAGATGTCAAATCATTCTTATATCCTTGACTGTGCAATCTCTAACTGAAAAGTTCAGACATTCATACCCTAATATATCAGAGATTCAGTAAACCAAGTACCTGTGCACCTTTCTGCCTAAGGAACTGAGACTGCCGATCTCTTACCTTCCAGAAGGTGACCCACCCACCAGCCTGCTCCCAACCAGACCCTCTGTTGAAGCAGTTGTAGAGAATTTGTGGATTTCAGACTAGATATAAGGAAGATATTTTTTTACAGTAAGGGTTTTGAAACCCTGGAACAGGTAGTGAGAGAGAGTGGATAAGTGCCTAATCCCTGGAAGCATTCAGAGTTGTGTTGGTTGGGGCTCTGAGAAACTTGATCTACTTGAAGATTTTCCTGCTTGCTGCAGGAGGTGACTGTAAAATATGCCTTTCAACCCAAACTTTTTTATGATCCTGTCACTACAGCCATTGAGACGCATTCCTGGGTGAGGAAATGAGAGATGTGGTTTATGCTTTAATGCATTTCAGGTGCACTGAGCAGCCATTGGAGCAGGGTCAGGGACTCTTGCACAGTGCAGCTGCGGTGTTCCTGTTCTCTGAAAAGTCAAATAGCTTCAGTGGGAAAGATTAAAGCCTCCCACTCCACAATAGGGGACAGCTTGTTAATTAGAGCACCCTGCTGGGAGAATTGAATCTCCCGAGTCTGAATAGGGAAATCACACTGTTTTCTCACATTCTGGGTGCATGTTCAAGCAACTTAAATTTTGGTTATGAGTTCTTAGGACTCAGGCTAATGCCTCCCAGTTTCTGCTGGAAGAACCGTTTTATTCAGCACCCTGCCTTTTGTGCATTCCATCCTGATATTTGACCTATTTCACATCATCAGCAAAAAGCCTATAGGCTTACCCTGTTAAATTGCTGGCAAACACGTACATCCTCAAAGGCCTTTTGAGCACTACTGTGATCTCTGATTTTACTGGGAGCAAAGTACTTAAACATCTTCAGAAGTGAGGCCTTGTTACATCAAAGGTGAGATTAATTTCAAAGAGTTGATCTTGTCTGTCCTATGTGGCCTAAATGCAGCTTGCAGTCTATCCATACCAGTCTGTTGACATTCTGTATGTTCTCCTTGGCACAGGATGTGACATTCTTCTTTACTTTACCCTTGCTTTGCTCTACTTACTAAGACTCCAGATCTCACATTGTTCATCAGCCTATGAAAGGGTGAAATGATCTGTTGTGAGTATAATGAAATGGAAGTCCAGATTGGATTCAAAGTGCATGATGTTTGAGAAATAGTTTAATGTAATGTATTTTCTCACTTATTTCTACTTATGTTCTAGAAGCACCAATTGGATGAGTTGTTCTTTCCAGGACTGGAGACATTTAGGATTGGGGCAGCAGTAAATGTAAGGTGAATAAGGTTGTTGCACATACTGCTAAGAAAAAAATTGTTTTTAAGCACTGCACTTGGTTCTTCTGCTCTGTTTAAATATTCAGAAATGTTTCTAAAACATTTAGACATAAAAGGTCAACATACAGGGAGAGAGATAGCTAGGCTTGAGAGAGCTGCCATAAGAAGCTGTAAAGTTTTGCAGTACAAAACCTGGCTCTTAAGTAGCCCCTTGTCCAAAGAAGTCTACTTTCAAGATTTTGGTGGAGAGGGGTGTGAAGCTGGGCTAATTCTTAAGTAGTTTTCTGTATGCAAGGGAAAATTATATGAGATATTCTACACTAATGTTTCTAGAACGCTGTGATTATCTGCTATTAAAATAAGTAGACTTTATTTTAAAGTGAACAAGTATTATCCACTTCCACCAATAAGAGATTTTAACTTTTATAGCTTTGAGAGATCTTTTCTACCTGACTGAAGTAATCTTGGCTGATGTTTGTCTGTGCACCTGCGTTGCTCCATTCCTGCATCTCCGCTCCAAAAAAGAAACATTGCTTTAAAACAGGGTGTTACTATCAATGAGAGCCACTACTTATGCACACCCTGTTTGCTGCCTTTGAAAAACAGAGATTTGAAGTCTAATGTTACTCTTTACTGCATAATGAAAATTCACTGGGCAATATTACTCGCTCACAATTCCATAAAGCTTCTCACTTCTGTAGAGCACATTGGTGTTGTATTGACTGCAGGCCAGACAGTCTAACTCAAACCCTCAGTACAGAGGGGGTCAAAACTTGCAAGCTAAAAGGTTTCTTGAATGAAATTAATTCCTGTAAGGATCTTACTCGGTGAAAAGTTCTCATCCTCCTGAATATGTTGTAGCTCTAGACAGGGCAACAGAAATTGACCCAGACGTCTTTAAAGGAAGTCAGAGCTAAACAAAAATATTCCTACCTCTGTTAAATCCCAAACAATGAGTTAAGAGCTGTATTTTTTTATTTCTTGCTGCGGTTTTCAAAGTAAATGCTAATTAGAAGTCACTTAGGGATCCTGGTTCAGCCAGCAGATGCCAGGGGACAAGCACAGGCATCAAGTGCATTATATGTTTCTCACAGCATGAAATCCTTAGTATGATACAATAAGTAACAATTTAAAACCTCACCACACATCTGGTTTCTAGGGAGTTCTGCTGAAGAGGATCACAGCCTTCTTCAGCAGTGCTGTGATAAGATAGGTAGAAAAGCATTGAAAACACTTAAATTTTAAGATTTCGTACTGCGATGGCTCTTAAGTGCTTCTGGGGAATGGGACTGAGGTGTCCTCTGGTGCTCCACAAATGCAGTTCTCTGTTTGAAGTATATCATTGTGCAATTTGTACATAACTAGGAAATAAAGTAGAGGTATAAATGAGGAGAACAAGGGTGAACTTGAGTTGGAAAAAATACTTCTGAGTATTTTTTGCCACACTCTTTCTGGTTTGTTTGTTTGTTTGTTTGNATTTATTTATCTTGTTTGTTTGTTCCCCAAAGGGTTTGCATTTTAAATGAAAAATGGTCAGACTGGAGTACAGACTGAATTTTAACCCAAGTATATAAGCTGTAGGTGCTGATTTAATAAACCATTAGCCTATTCATCTTGTAAACATCTTTGGAGAAAAACTAATGAACTCATTCTGGACAAAATTGCTTGGTGATAGAACATCACTGCTGAACACCAGCAGATAATTTGGTGCTCTGAGGCTGTGTCTACCCTGGAGAACAGATGCCTGCTGCTGTGCCACCCTTGTCCCCATTTGCCTGAGTGGAGAACCTCTTACAGTGATTTGTAGCTCTCTTCCAGCCTGTGTGCCCTGCTTGCCTCCCATGGGAATGAGCTGTCAGACAGATGGTGTGTTCCTAATCCTGTCCTCCAAGGCCAGCAGCTTATATGTGCTTCAGGGCCAAAAAAAACCCACAACCCTTTGTGCTTTTCATATTTTCTAGAGAGAAAGGGCACAAGAGCTTACATGGCTGTGCAAAAGAAGCGTATTTGAATCCATCCTGGTTTTGTACAGTAGCAGTAATGTTGTTTTATACTCTGTATTTTTAACAATGGGTAGATTGTTCACTTTTATACCAAGAATAATATAGTTATTTTAACAATTTATATCACAAAATGTCAATGACTTTGGGAATTTGTTACTATTAGAAAACTATCAGGCCCTGCAAGATAAGAAGCAAGCTAACAATAAAGTCCATGCTAATTTCAAGCAACCATATATTTATTTCTTTCTGTGTATTTTGGGGAGAATTCCTTCTGAGTTATATGTCATGTAAAAAATAAGCAGAAATCTAAATAGGACATGAATTACAGAATTTATGAAGAGGGGAGGGAGGGAGATGAAGAGAACTCCTCCTGAAGTGAGTAGTGATGGCATGGTGAATTTTTGGTTGAAAGGAGTAGAGCAGACCAAAGAATAATGTTTAGGACAAAAGTTATTCATTATGCCATACATGTTTTAATAGTTCCCAGTTGTTCCACAGATGGAATAAATGGGAATGAGTGGGTGAATTTTGGTTTTAAATTACTGGAGATAAATGTCCTACTTGCAGACAAATTTAAGGATCCCTTACAAAATAAATTCTGCACAACTTCATGCTAGTTTGAAAGTACTGGGCATAAATAAGGATAAAGGTCAATGTGCTCAAAACACAGCAGCTGAAGGGCGAGTGAGATTACCTTTGGGAGAATTCAGAGGCTGTATTAGAGATCTGTGTAAATTAGGTATCCTCAGCATCTCTTGAGGGGAAAAAAACCCTCTAACCAAACAGGTTATCTAACCTTTTGATACCTAAATGTAGAGGTTTTGGTCAGTGGCTGAAATACTAAGACTCTAAAGAGTTTCAGCTCTTTCTTGTTGGTGCAATGGAATTTATTTAGGCAACAAGGAGTAAAAACAACTGCATTTCATGTGTCTGAAATTTTACTCAGACTTTGTATTTCATTTAGCCTTCAGCAATGATAACCACAGACATACCCTATGAAATGTTATTTGTGCCCATAGAGTACCATTAATTTTCTTTTAATCTTTCTCTGCCTCAGGAAGTATTTCAATTGAATTTTGCTCTTCCTGCAAGGAATCAAGAGTACCGAGAGCTGAACTAATTTCCTTTCATTTTCCCTTTATTTCCATATTTTTTAACAGATTCATGGCCCATGATGCTAATACTGTAGCTATTGTAGGAACATGTTTAATTAAAAATATTTGTTGTGTCCATCTGCTGTATTCCCAACATCTTTCTAGAGTTTATTGAATCTCCTGTCATCAGATCTTGGTTTCACGATTTGGTCTAGTGGCGTTTTCCTGACCAGGCAATTTTGTCTTCTCTGCCCTTCCCATTGCTGCTCTCTCTCTCTTGCATGGTTTCACTCATCTTCTCAGGCTTCCATGGATTCCTTACGCTGCACTCCCTATCTTTATTGGCCAAGAACTATCTCCTGTTCCCCTTTTAAATTTAGCAAATTGTCCCAATCTTCTCTCCAGCTTTGTTCTAATTTTATTTTACTACTTTTGCCTTCACCCCAGGTAGAGGAAAGCTGTTGCATTGGCAAGAACCTGCAGAAACGTGGGTGTCATTTGTGTGAGAGCTTGAGAGAGAGGGAATTTTATTCAGTAGGAAATAGTGAACAACTCTGCATTTAATACCCCATTTTACTCAGCATTCTGGTGGCGTATTTCTCTTAGATGCATTGAAGCAGCTGTTTGACACAGAATAATGCCACAGCAGAGCTTGACAAGTTTGTTTTTTTTTTTTTAACCAGGCTTTGGATGGGTAATGATTATAAAATCAGGATCTCTGCTGAAAGATAACACCTCTAGCAATTTCAACCCTGAGATACTGGTTCAGAATTAACTCAGAGGGAAGTGTACCATCTGTTGCTAAAACCTCACACTAAGAGCTCAGGCAATTTCTAGCTTAAAGGGAAAACGTGGACATGAACCTAGATAATTAAGGGAAGCAAAGAGAGGGATAGAAGCAAAAACTTTTAAATAGCTTCTGGTCCTCTGCTTGTGTCTGGTGCTGTCTGACTGCAGAGACAGCAGAGAGAATTGACACTGCAGAGAAAACAATCTGCCCAGAAAGTTCTGTCAAATGCCTGAAGTAAACAAATGGGAAGGAGACATTGTTTCATTACTGTTTGATTTCGAATAACTGTACTGTATTATGTAAAGCTTCTCCATGCTCCCTTAGGATGTTTAAACTGTTACACTTCCTTCAATGCTTGATAATCAGGACTAATTTCTGTGCCAAAAGTGTTTCTCCAGATAGCTTGTTTATTTCAAGACTGCTTATCAGCCAAACCTAGCAATAGAATCACAATTTCTTGTTGGTGCTTCTTTACATGAATAGCTTATTTTCTCTCTTAATTATTTAATTGAATGCTTTAGGTGACCTGGAAGACAAGCCAAAATGTTTTGAGCTTTGTTTTCAATTCTGCTAAGAGGGAAAAAATGAACATCAAAAAAGGCAAAAAAAGGAGCTGAAGGCCTCATCTGCTTGAAATGAAATATGGTGCTCCAGCTTGCTTGCCCATGCCATATCTTTAGATAATGCAGTGATAAATCTCCAATAACTGTGGAACCTGGGTAAATGCAGATCTGACCTTTTGTTTACAGGGTATCAAGGGAAATCTTTATGAGACCACAGAAGTGATTCAAAAGGTTTAGAAACATTATGAGATGGCAAAATGTGTCCCCTGTGGATAATTCTGACAGCAAAGATCTGACACTGTTTCTCAATGAGCTGTGCCCTTTCTGTAGAGCTTTGAGCAAGCCATTGGGTAGTGATGTTTCAGAAACATTTTTGGTAATACAATTCGGGGAAGAATTGATCTTTGCTGCTATAATTAGGTGAGATTTTAATGTTATTAAAATATTAACATAAACATATTTCCTGGGTGTACAGATGTTGAGGCTGGTACAGTGTAAGGTAAAATAGAAAAGATAACACTTTCGGTTTAGGAAGAAAATTAGTCAGATTAAACTTTTATGCTTCCTGTAATTTCTACTGACTATGATGGTTTATCTGCTTATAATTTAAAGTGGGAACTTAAACCAGCTTGATTAAAAGTCCAGATTGTGTTTCATTACATAAAATGAATCTATTGATTAAATAAATGCAGAACAAAAATGTTGTGAACAAGAAAGGAGCCATGCTGCTGAATTGCAGATTAAAGTCTGTTCTGCTGCCTGGAAGGAACTACCATAAAGAACAGAATAGCAACAGAAGGTTGAGACTCATTTTTTGTGTTAAAACATCGCTTCTGGTTTTGCTTTGGTTTTGTTTTAAATTCAGGCATTTTCGTAGCCGGTGATTTGGTTTCTGATCTGTACAAAGGTGCATGTTTTGTGTACATCCACTAATTATCCCTGTGTCATGTTGGTTCTCCTAGAAGTGGAGAACAGTTGGACTCTCAATCCAGGAGGTCATTTCCAACCTTAACAATTCATGAACCCTTGTGTGTGGTGTGCACATACACCTGTGGTCACTTCAGCATTCCAAGTATTCCAACAGGTTGCTACAGCAACAAGCCTCTTCTGCTGAACAGGACTGTGCATGTTTACTGGGGATCTGTGGAAACAACTTAAAACTTCCAACACTGCAAGAAAGCAAGCGTCTGGGGTTGCTGTCTCTGTGACCTTGCAATATCAGGATGCTATCATATTTTATAAAATGGCCATAAAATATATATTACCTGACACCAAAATGCTTCTTCTGACCCCAAATGCTAACCAAAGAGGGTTTCTTAGATTTTGGAATGCAGGTTGTGTATTTTTGTTTGTGGGTGTTATGTTTGCTTATAGTCTTATCTCTTTTGGCCTCAGGCCATTAAATAAATACATAAAAATATTCTAAATAGAAACATAACAGATCAGCAAAGCATTATCCTCTACACCATAGTAATTAATAAAAAAGGCAATTTAAGAAAAAATATCTGTGCTTTTATATCACCTGTCAGCCTCATTTGCCCTAACTTATGATCTCAGAAATTAGATCATCTGAAAATGAAACAGATGGAGGCTCCTTTAGACTGAGTAGGTGTGGGAATGGGAGGGAGAAGGACACAGCCCAAGGCACCTTCCAGGGTGAGCAGTGCTACTTTAGCACCTGCTTTGGCTTTGAGTTGTCATCTGGTGACATCAGCCTCACGGATTTGTTCTCTGTGATTCACCAGCCTTAGTGTGGTTTGGCTAAGAGGGGAAGGAGAAGAATGACAGATAGGAGAGTAAATACCATCTCAGTCTATTGGTCTGACCCTTCTGCCAGTATTTATTCCTGAGCAAAACAGCTGGCACAATGCAGTTCCCATCTTCCGTCATGCAAGCCATGTGCAGAAAGGATTCCTGCCTGCCATCCCCTTTTTCCCAAGAAAGTGAGCTAAAGCCTCACTTCAGGCTATTGAAAAGCACAGAAGGTTCCTATTACGTATGCCTGCATTTTGTTTTTCATTATGAACTGCTTTTGTAATAGGTGAAACTAAAATACTAAAACTAGAGAAACACTCTGGTACACAACAGTGCTGTTCTTTGGGAGCTGTATTCTCTATATTACCTAGAAAACTTTTTTTGTGTATGTGTGTAGAAATGCTTCCTATACAAGTCAAAAATAAACCCAAACCAAAACCCCCACAGTTGTGCTAATATATTTCTCTAGAATCAAAACTTGTTTTAACCCTGTCATGTGTTGCATTCATTGATTAGCATTTTTGAGTGCATTTTTAAATTCTTTCATTGGTTTCAGTTCCCAGTTTTCTTTATGGCTCTGTTGGTGTTTTTTGCACCATTTATTTGCTTTTTTTAGATCATCCATTGGATAATCCACACTGGTGTTTACATTTTTGGTCCACAGCCAATATGCCAGCTAAAAACCAGGTATCTTTTCTATATATTCATAAGGTTTTAAACAGTGTCATTCTCACAGTGGCTGGATCTCTTCATATGACTGACACACTGCATCTTTGATATTGATTACAGAAGGAACAGCAGGGTAAATAATAGACAAACTTTTTGTGTGTGTGACAGTGGAGCAAGATAAAAATGACTTTATTTTCAAGATTAAATGGGAGGAGAGACAAGAAACATCTCAGTATCTGTCATTTCATCTAGGTAACGTTTCTGTGTCAGAATTATCAGAACTGGTGTTGTTCATAGACAAGACCTATAAGTCATTTAAACATAAGCAAACACCAGTTTGCAGCTTTCATCATGAAGATTTAACTGTCAGGCATGCTGGATTACAAAAGTCAGCCTGTTGTATTTTCATTTTTCCTCTGTGACATATTTTTATAGTGAAGAAAAAGCATTTTAAGGAACAGAAGAAAAATCTAACCCTCTTTAAAATTCAGTGTTCAGAAGCATGTACTTCTGAGCTGATGTAAATTCATAACACTTAAAAAGATCTGGCACAAGTTAGCATTCTGCTCTTTTTCCCACTGAATAACAAGTATGAGCAGTACTTTCTGTCTGCCTATTTAAACAAGGAGCTAACAGTATCAGCTCAGGCAGGCTGAGTAATATGTGATTTTACTTTTTCCACACTTATAAAATCCCTTCCTGATCTTATTGGTTACAATGGAAATAGATTCTCCTTGAAACAGGTATTTTAAAGCAAAATTAAAGGAGTATTCAATTAAAGCAGGATAAGCTGTATCTAATACACTGTCCAGGCTGAACAACTTAGTGTATGGCTTTAGCATTTCTTCTTCATTTTAGCTACTTTTCTCAAGGTTTGCACAGGTGCAAACTTAGAGATAAGAAAGCTACACATGGTAGGGTACCAAACTGAGATTTGGTGTGTCTGTATTAACATCTCAGATTTGCCAAAGGCTACCCATGTAACTTTGTCATGTAATTTAGGGTTTGGGGGCCTCATTATATAATTATGTTTATAAAAAGGCATTGTTAATGATCTTTTTCTTCTGTTCTTTTTATGTCTCATTTAATGTCACTACTCTGTCTACTTTGCTGAGATGTGTTTTTTTTCTGTGGGCTGAGTGCAATTTGTGAAATTGCATGGAAGTACCACAGTCTGCATGGTGAAACAGTTATTAAATTGTTTTACTAAGAAAAGACTCTGCTTTTCAAAGCACTGCCACATATGTAGTATCAAGATCCTGTATTTTAATATGCAGTGTCACACAAACCTTTCTTAGGTTACCCTTCATAGAATCTAACTGCTCCAAAAGGCTGTGCAGGTCATTAATTTTTTTTTAAACTTGTTTCTTTCCAAGCTTAGATTGTTTAAAATTATTCTCATTCACCTTAAAATATGCTGTAAAAAATTCTATGCTCCCTTTATCTTTTTATTTCTAGAGGTTGTCACAAAAGCCCTTAAAAAAATCTTCAGGTTTTCAAATATTTTTCCTACATAGTCTTTGAAGTATGACACTGGGTAGGTAATATCACAGACTGTATCTTGTAAACACAGACCAGTTGAGTTCTGTTCCATTTTACGTGACAGACCAGACATCTCTGATTGACAGATTTGGATCAGGGAGAACAGAGGAACTGACATTATAGCATTCCTTATTGTTCAGCTGTGCACACACTTCTTGTCTTTTTTTTTTCTTTTTTTTCTGGTAAGTCTACCCAAATGTCTTGAGGTGAGATGAGGTTGTTTCTGATGAAATAATTTCAATATTTAGGTTAGACCTAGTTTGTCATGTGGCTTTCATAAAAGATTGTTCAAATGGCATACAGAGTCCAAGTACAGGGGAATTAACATGTGGTAATGTTGATGCTGTCATAAAGAGATAGATTCAAATGTGTTCAGGCTTTTGACATTTTCTGGATTCATTTTTTACAGCTAAAATGCGATTGAAATTTGGACTATCATAGTTCTGCTGAAAGATGCTTACTTACAGGAGATATATATTTACAAGTTGCATTTCTGCTCAGCGTGTCTCAGTATCACAGGTCAGGTTACTTAAAAACCCAGGGTAGGCACAGCAGGGTCCTGCAGGTGCTGCTTCTCCCTGGTTCTAAGCATCCTTTTTGTGCCACTGATAAAGTGAACAAATGCCTGTGGTATATCTTGGTAATAGATTATGTGTAGCTATACAGGTAACTGAAATTTTGTGGCAAAAAAAGGCCAGAATAGGTCAGGACAAAGGATAAGAAGAAAAATAAATGTTTTCTTTGCTTGGTGTTTTGTAGCACATAAAAGTCTTTATAGTATGAATATGGTTTTTCAGCATGAAATTGTATTTCAAAAGATACCACAACTGAGTATTTGCATTCTAAAATTTCCTTGTATATTAACCATAACATCCTCATGACTGGTAGTTATTTCATGGATTGATTTTTGAGTTTGGTTGAGAAAAGACATTAATGGAACACCAACTCTGGAGAAGATATAGGACTCAATTATGGGAAATTAGCACTGATAAACATAACATGAAGAAATTGCATAGTGACTGGGTAGATTTGCTGAAAGGCGTCAGAAATGTAAATTACTCTGTTGCTCAGCTGGTAGGATCCTGAGAATTCCTGTTAATTCTGTACCTCATGAAGGAATAGCTATTAGTCAGGTGTACCTTACTGATCACATAAACAGCTGTGATTTGTAATCATGGTAGCTGACAGTGTGACACAATGTGGGTGGCATTGTAAGTGTGACACCCAAAAGACTTACTGGCCAAAGTCTTTCCAGGAGAAGCCTTGGTGATGCATGGCCTGCTCTGAGCAAGGTCTGCCTGAGGCTTTTCTTTGAGGACCCTGAGTGACTTGTAGGGTAGGTTGGCTTTTAGCTTGCCTTCTGGATGTGCCCCAGGAGAAAGCCTGCTGGAGGCATCCTGAGCTGGGCAGTGTGTGACTCTGGCCCGATACTTGGGCTGGCTATCACCCTGTAGAACTGTGTTTGAAACTCAGAATTTTGCAGCAGTCATTGACTGTTACTGTCACTGATGTACTCCAGTTTAAACTGCAGCTGTTTCCTGAGGGGTAGTGCTGGGTAAGTTCCAAAGCATCCTTTATCAGGTGGTCTTGAGGTGAGTGCTGCCTGTGTTGGTGCAAGAGGTGCCATCTGCCTATTGGAGGGAATGACAACAACTGAGGTGTGCTTGGGAAATAGAAGCAGGCAGGAGTTTACTGTCAGCTAAACAGGTAATAAATACTCCTACAGAACCAATTCCTAGACAGCAAATCAAACGCTGCATGCTGAATACAAGCAAAAAAAAAAAAAAAAAAAAGACAAAAAGATTAAAATGTAATTTCATTTACTTTAAAAGCAGGTAACAGTACATTGATTCATTAGGGTATTGATCTTACTAACCTTGAATAGTGCTTTCCATGTCACTTGCATCAAGCTCCTAAATATAAAGATGTAACCTCATATTACCAATGCCTTTTACCAGTAAGTATTACCAATAAAGTCATAAGGATCTGAGAGAAATTCTGTTGTTAGTTCATTATTGTGCCTTCAAATGTTATTTGTTAAAATCACCTTATTTATGTTCTGATCTAACTTACCTTTTCATCACCATAAAACTTAGTGATATTATACTGCTGAATGCTGTCATTTTCCTCATCTTGATGAGTTATGTTGTCCTTTTGCAGGGCTAATATTTAGTCCACAGAAAATGTCTTAATATATCCTGTGCTTAAATTTGCGACCTATAAAAGGTAAAATGTAAATTTATCTCCAGACTTAAATGCAAGTAGCTTGCTCAGAAAACATATGGATAAATCAGAAAGTAACTTCTAGTCTATTTCTTTGCTTATCTCTGCACTGTTTCTCATCTGAGCTTCATTAAGTGCTGCAGACTGCATGTATAGAGAATTTGAATATGTTTTTCCAAAGGGTTTGCATGAATATTTTCCTTAAGATGCTGTGAGAATTAACAACAATTTAAGTATCCAAATCCATAGAAAGCTTTTAAAGTCTCAGCTGCAAGATAATTTTCTTCTACCATTGCCTATATCAACCTCCTTTCTTCAACCCAAAAACCTTCCATGGGCTCTGGACACTAAATGAATCTGTTACAAGTGAGTAAACCAAAGAGAAAGTACAATTTATGAAATCCAGTCTTGCAGGGGAGGGTATAGGCTGGCTTGAAACTGATAGCAATATTCTGATAAGGCTTTTAAAATTCCTTTCTAACATTTTCTATATAAGGGAACAGCTAGAGCAGCAGAGAGACATGATTCTCTTTGGCTGTTCACAGTAGTTGCTCATGAAGTGGGAGATCAAGATTCATTTATCTGTTCTCATGAATACTCATTTACATATTCAAGGAGGTCTGAGGAGGAACAAGTACTCACCTTGTACTATCTGTAACTGCCTCCCAAGAGGCTCCTGTGCAATGCAGGTGGCAGAAAAGCCAGGGTCCATGTCAAGAAAGTAGATCTGGAACTGCTGTATTTACCAAGGACAAAGTGGACCTTCACCTCTTGCCTTTCCAGATTAAGCTGTTTTGGGTCCTGAAAAGGACTCAGTGCTGGTGGGTGAGAGGCTGCCCATGATCTGGCAATGGGCACTCACAGCCCAGAAAGTATCCTGGGCTGCTTCCAAAGCAGTGTGGCCAGCAGGAGGAGGGGATTCTGTCCCTCTGCTCTGCTTTGCTGCGGTGAGACCCCACCTGCATCAACTCTGGGGTCCTAGCACGGGCAGACACGGGTCAGATAGATCAGGTCCACAGAAAGGTCTCCAAGATGATCAGAGGGATGGAGCACCTTTCCTCTGATGGATGGCTGAAAGAATTGGTATTGTTCAGCCTGGAAAAGAGGAGGTTTGGTCTGACTTAATTGTGGCCTTCGAGTACCAGAGGGGAGCCTGCGAGCAAGATGGAGAGGGACGTTTTACAAGGCCCTATAGAGACAGGACAAGGGGGAAATGTTTTCAAACTGAAAGAAAATAAGGTTTAATTAGATGTCAATAAAAAATTCTTTACTGTGAGGGTGGTGACACACTGAACGGGTTGCTCTGAGAGGTTGTGGATGACCCATCCCTGGAAGTGTTCAAGGGCAGATGGGATGAAGCTCTGAACACCCTGGTCTAGTGGAAGGTGCCCGTGCCCATGGCAGAAGGGTTGGAAATATCCAATCCAGGCCATTCTATGATTCTTAAAGGCCTTCTTTTAGCCATCTGAGTCAGGGCAGTACAGCTAGGTGATGTCAGAGCCAGGGTCCTTGTTACACAGGCAGCAAATCCCCTGGGGTGTGTGCATGTGTGGAAGGCACTTGCAGCAGAGTTACAGAGAGAAGAGATCACACAGGTTTGTGAAGTTAACCTTGTTGCAAATCAGTCTGCCACACACTCTCTCCTGAGGTTTAAAAAAAATAACCAAGATGGGATTAAATCATCCGTAGTCTTAACAGCTGGATGCTTTATTCATTATAGGACACATCAACTCTCTGTTCCCTTGGGAAAAATACAACCATTCACTCCTTATCATACAGAGTTTGTAGTTCCTAAGAGTATATGATTCCAGTTCTTTAAATAAAACATTAGTTATTATATGAAAAAATCACTATTTACAAGTATTCCTCTGCCACTATGCAAATGGGAACATCCCAGGGTGAGACTGTGCTCCTGTTCCTGTGGTATCAGAAATAAACAGGCATACTGTAAAACTACAGTATAGATGCTTCTAGTTTTAGGTCCTAGGGCCAGCTGCTCTGCCTTTTGCCAAAGTCCCTTCAGAAATGAAGAAAAAGGAATGCATCGATGCAGGGGATAGTTTGAGTTGAGTAGGAATATTATTCTCTACTGTCATTCCCAGGTGGATGTAGGAAGAGGAGCCTGTGTTGTATGTTTGTTGTGTGCAGTGAGATGTGTTGGTTTCATAGTGGCTTTGGATATGTTTTCCATGCTCAGGCAATGCAGTTTTATTCTCTCCTTAGGCCAATTTTGCTTTCTGAGTATTTTACCTTCCGTATCTTGAACTTTAAGTAAGTCA
Organism: Aegithalos caudatus; assembly: GCA_013389925.1. Taxonomy (NCBI): domain Eukaryota; kingdom Metazoa; phylum Chordata; class Aves; order Passeriformes; family Aegithalidae; genus Aegithalos; species Aegithalos caudatus. Next base: position 51,541 of record WEIU01024074.1, read on the forward strand.
GGCCTACGTGTTGCTAGTTTTGCTTTTAGGCAGTGCAAGTGGGGAAGAAAACACAGGGTAAAATTTAAGCTACAGTTGTCAAAACAAACCAAATTAATACTAGAAAAAATTATTCTAAGCCCAAATTTTGCTAATGTGGGTTACAGTATTGTTCACGAACTCCCCAGTGTTCCATGTTGCCATTGCCAGAGCGGGGGTGAGATGCGCTGTTTTCCTGAGGCAGGAATGGGCACAGCACTGCCAGGTGAGCGGAACAAAGCCTGCCTCTGGCAAAACCAGCGGGGCTGCTGCTGAGCTGCTCCCAGCTTGGAAGTCATTCTGCATAACTTACTGTAAAACACAGAGGGATAATTTAGAGATGAAAATTAATGCAGACGTGAAAATTTATAAATGAGAATCCAAAGTTTTGGTCATGTTTGACCTTCAGCTTTGGGTTCCTACACACAGAGAAATATCTGCATATAGTTTATTAAGTCAGATTACACAGCCTAAAGGTGGTGTCCATGACAAGCTCAGTAGCATTTTCCTTTTTATTTGATTTGTAGATGTTAATTCTCTTTGATTTGCAAGCATTCAGTACATAATTAGAAATTTGAATTAATGAAAGGTGTTCTGGTAAAGAGTGTCTCATTTGTGCATTACGTGCTAGTTTAATTTTTTTCTTTTCCCACCCTTTTTTTAGATCTGATTGATATTAGTGAATTACCCTCAATGAAATTATCTCTGAATTATGAGATTGTAAGTGTGCCATTAAAGTTTTAAGTTCAAGTATCAGCTCTTGTGATAAATCTCAGAAGATATTCAGAGCTCAAGTCATTTAACAAATCACATACCTTTTGACAAGTACTTCACGAATGAGGGGAGAAGGCAAGAGCATCAGGAGAAAAGGAACAAACTAGAGGGAAAACCAGTTAATTGTTTTCCTAGCACTGAGGCACGTATTAGAAGAACGAGCTGAGGAAGCAGGACATTATAAAGCTTACCTAGGCTCTTAACTAGATTTTAAATGCAGAAATTAGTACTTACAAAGCTGAAAAAAATTCATTTTAGTAGAGGAAGATTTTTAATCAAAATACAGTTTTTGGAACACTGTGTTATATTTGTATTATATGATTTGTGGTCAAGTACAAGTGCAATTTTAGGTAGAGCTTTTAAGTCTTCAGAAAATTGAATACATGGAAATTTCTATTTTTACTCCCTTGTGTTGGCACTTGGGGGTATTTGGGGTTCCCAAAAAAAGTGATAAATGCAGGCAAATTCTATATTCTCCTAATAATAATAATAATAATAATAACAACAACAATAATTAGCAGACATGCTTTCTTTAAAACTCTCACCTTGCTCTAACAATTGTTGAGCTCTAAGAGAAAGTGCTTGTACTGTTTTGCTTGTACTGTTTCTAAGAGCTGCAGACAGATGATCTGCAGTGATTTAGCAGAATGTAGATTTTTGTTCCCTGGAAATTGTATTCTCACATTCAGATGGATTAAGCTGAAAGTTTCCTGGGAAGCCTGTAGATTCTGGCCTAATGACCTCTTTGAATATTGCCAGTAACTTGCAGTGTAATTGCATGACAAATTAGCCCAGACAGAGGAATGACTGCAGTCTTTGGATGAAGAGTTCAAAGCTAGCCCTGGCAGCCATCCCCATTCAGCAAAGGCAGTAGACAATATCAGTGTGCTTCCTCGTGTGGTCCTGGGAGCTGATACAAAAAGATAAATTTTTTTGTATTCCTTCCTGCTAGTAAAAGATCACTAGAGCTGTTGGCTTGTACTTGTACTTTAAAGAGATCTCTCTCTGAATAAAAGACTTACTTGGACTATTTGCAGAACATCTGATGGCCTTCCACGGGGGGAAACCAAAGTTAAGATATATTTTGGGTTGGGACTGTCCATTGTTACAGCAATTACTTTTTTCTATATCAACTCAAACTAAAAGCAATTTTAGAAATAAGGCTGATGTAAAATAACTTTTAGGTTCAAATAGCTGACATTCTGCACTATAAATGCGCAATGATATCATTTGGAAATATGATTCAACAGCTTTGAACAGTGTAATATTTCCAACTGAAGGAAAGGTGTGATATTCATATTTTATATTAAATACAAGGACAGTAGTAGTAAAAGTGCAAGCTATTTTCATGTGTCCTTCTTTACCTAATGTAATTTCTGCCATGTTTAAAGTACTGTGGTGATTTTAAAGTTTGGCAGATTCCTGAGAGATTAAAATATTGAATAGGTAATGAAATTTTGTCTTGGGCCATCTGTCTTTAGTTATCATGTCTTTATCTGGTTCAGGATATCAATACCTAATTATACTGTATTGACATTCTAAGTGATCTACCATCTCAAAGACGCTTGGGAAGGTAATAACATCATATTCATAGTTAGTGGAAGTGTCAACAGTTTTTTGGTAGCAGCTGTATGAGATTGTTAATTGTGTACTTAGGAAGGGGATTATGCAAACAATCCTCATATGTAAAAGCCACAGACTTCCACAATCTATAGTACTTCCCATAAACACCAATATTGTGATTATAGTGGTCATGTTGGTGTTTTTTTAGATTTTAGATTTTTTAAAATTTTCTGACTTTAATGACAAATATTAGCTCATCCAAAAGTCTCTTTGTATTTTACTTAGTATGCGTAATTTTTTTCAGTTAACACAGCAAGAATGAAAATATTTCCTGGAGTTCTTGTCAGCGATTCAAAATATCTTCATTTACCAGCCAGGAATATTCCAAGGCTTAGGCTGTACTGAACAGCTCTGTCTAGCATCAGTAGTGTGGGAAAGAGTTGCTTTTCCATAATTGAGCAAGTTCCTTAGCTGCCAGTCCTTGGGGAATTGTGTGAGGAAGATTTCAGACTTCACCTGTCTCTTCCACTCGAAAAATACTTTCTGTTGGAAGAAACTTTGACTAACTGTGATCATCTAAAGCAGATGTCTATGCACAGCCTCTTAAGAGGCTGCCGGATCCTGCAAAGTTTGCTCTTCAAGGCAAGTGGTTCCAGAAAAGGGAATTACTGCCTCAGTTGAAACTTGAAAACAGTCTGATCTTTTAGTGGCCTGAGGCTGTAACATTATAAATGGATAATAATTAACTTTATAGCTATGTTGAGTCATTTTGTGACCGTACTTGTCTGAATATTAATGTTCTGTGTGTGATTGCAATTTTCTTTCTCATTGCCTTAAGTAGGGTATACCTGATGCTTCAGCTGAATTTGCAAATTTATTTTTAAAATTATATTTAAAATGCCCATTTTAAAATTATTTGATTTCCCTGATTTTAACTAACAGTTTGATATGCCTCTAAGAAAAAAAAGAACCCCCACAAGTTTATCTTTATTTATCATGATGTTTGGAATTGGCAGTTTTGTGGTCTCTCTGTTGCTTCATTAATTGTAGTTTCTTTCTTTTTTTACCTCCCTTGCCCATTTGCAGTAAAAAAGTAAAGTTTAGTTTTCAAAGATTATATTTTTGGGCTTGGAACTGTATCCTCTTAAGGGGCTGTTATCTAGGTTTTTAGTAGAGCAAACATATCTTTAATAAAACAGCCAAAAAATCTACCCTCTATAAATAGTCTTCATGAAATCTCAGTTGAATGACTCACCCTTATTTCTATATAGAATTGAAGTCAAACTTCTTCTAAAAAGCAAACAAAACAAAACTTTGAGGAAAAATAAATCCAGAGTTAAAATGTGTGTTCAGGACCACCATCGATAAAGGAAATGTTTTGGTCATGACATTAATGCAGAATGAAATGGATATTGAGCAAGCTGAGGAAGTTGCATGTTGAGGCAGTCCAAGTTTTTTTTTTTTGTATTTATTTCAAGTCTTGAACTTGGATTTTTTAGATCCCCATTTGTCTGTCTCACATTTGAATGAAACTCAACCTTAAGTTTTTATCTTCCTATTTTATCATTAATGAGAACTTGAAATATTTTGAAAATATGACTAATTGTTGCCCCTGCCCCCCCAGCCCTAGGATTTCTTTCATCATGTTTTTTCTCCAATTATTGCTCTAAGACTATTTTTTTTTTCTGGGGCTCTCTCGTTTTGACCTTTATCTGTCACTTGAAACAGTGGGCCCTGGCTAAGAGATTACCAAAGGGCAGGTATGTTCCAGCTTCATCTCCCTTCATTAGGACAGTGAGAAAATTCATTAATTTCCTGCTCATACACAGGTGATACTCTGTAAAGGCAGGGCAAGAAATTTTTTCTTGGAACCTCTGACATTTTGTCATTTATGCAGTACTAAGTTTGGAGTTCTTGAGTTATTTGTCCTTCCACATAACTCTCGTGGAATGTCGACAATGTTAGGTGCTGTTATTGTGAAAGCTTTTTGTATATGCAGTTTATGAGAGTTAAAGGAGCTATTAATTGTATTGCTGTTTTGTACTTTAGCAGAAATTGCAGCCAGATAAATTATCTCATTCCTTATCTGCTTTTGGAAAAGCACATGAAAAAGTTAATTTTTGTTGTTTTTCCTTTATAGGAATTAGTGGCAAGATGGATATTGTTCCCTTTTTTCTCAGTTAAGTAGAAATCATATGCATTTGTGCATGCATAATCTCATTAAATTTCTAATCAGATTACATCAGCTTTTTTCCTTGCTTAAGCAGTCCTGAAAGCATGTTGGTTTGTATAAAATTCATTTTGCCAAACGATAAGCAATCACTTGGCTTCCACTCTATGGCCTCAGAAGCAACCATGCAGTGTTTTGAAAATGTTAGATGGAGAGATCCCATATGCAAGTGGAAACCTGTTGCAAAAAGCAGTGAATTTTGTAGGTTTATGGTAATAAAATGATAGCAAGGGGAATGTTGTTTTTAGGTACTCTTAAATTCTTTTCTGCAGATTCCAGGAATACATAATGATGGTCATATGAGGGGACATTGTTAGATTATGCATGTATATCTGATATGCCTGGATTCCAAAGGTTAATGGCACATAATTGTGTTTCATATGCTGATGTGTTCAGAAACTGCATTCAACAGCTGTACTAAAAGATTATTACAGCTTGCAATTTGGTTAGAACTAGTGGAATTAAAATCCTTGCAGCCTCAACTGAGTCCCATAGTGCTATTCTGTAGTAAATGTACCCAAACAGAATGTCTTTGTCATAACAATGTTGTATGGTTATTTCATGTGTGGAAAACTGAGGCTAAGACTTCAAATAGTCAAAAATGCACAGTTGTTTGAACTCTTTTCATCTGTATTGTTTTTTTACTACTCTTTGATTTTATTTTTGTGTTTATCAAAACATGGATCCAGATGAGTTAATTTGCAGTCCTGGCCATCCTGTGCTTTATCACATCAAACCCTAAATGCCTCACGTGACCCTTCAAATATTCATGTAAACAGGCTTGTGGATAGCTGTGAAAATTTGCAAGTTGTTGGCTTTTCTGCATTTAGAAACTTAATGGTGGAAACAAGGATCTGATTCCATAGGTACTGTTCAGTAACTTCACTGTTCTCAGTTATTTAACATCTTCCAGTTTCTACTTAGGAAGGATTCGTATAGCTAGCAGGATCAGTCACTGGGCAGTACTTAGCTTGGGCACTGAATCAAAGAGGCTCTCTAGGGGAAAATGTGTAGTTATCAGGTTCTGACCTCTCTTGACAATGTTTGAATTTGTTACTTCAATGAATTCTGGTGAAACTTTTCCAGTAAGGAACAAGATAGAGATTTGCTTGTGTTGGAGAAGCTTCACAGGTGGTTGCTGAGACTAGGGAAAGTTGGTTTTGTCCCTGAACGGGTGCTCTAGTAGTTGGAGGTCTTTCTTGTCATGCTCTGTAAAACTTTGAAAGCTTTAGCCTGCATCTGATTTTTTAATATCCTCATTTGTTCTGTCTGCATGCATATTCCTCTACTTCTATTCTTGCCTTCTCTCTCTCTTTTTTCTCCTTTCACTCTGGGTGCTGTGGCCTTTCTTGTGACTTTCCTCTCAATTTCTTGTCTTTAAAACAATTGCTTTTTCATTTTCCACACAGCTTGAGTGTCTGCCAAGTAAGTGGATAATTGGGAGTTAGGGAAGGGGTTGAAAGCCCATTAGGAACTGCAGACAAAAACCTGGACACATGGTGGGAAGAGTGAGTGCCAGTGAAGTCCTGCTCAGCTGCCTGCAGCATTCTAGGCACATTTGGGCCTTGAAGAAGTAAGGGGTTTTTTTTGCACAGGGAAGGAAAAAAAAAAGAAAGAAAATGTAGACACCAAAGTCCAGTGTCTTCCACAAAGCTTTGTGAAGAAGGCATTTTTCAGTGGCTTGTTCTTTTCCTAAGTTTAGATTCCTTTCTGTAAGAAAGACAAAAGACGTATCCAAGAAGTAGATAAAAAGATTGTCTAACCTCATAACTGTGAGGAATTAAAATTGTGAACTGAATGGTGTCAATTTGGGAACTCTATCTTAGAGTGTTCTGTTTTGGCACCGTTCTCAAGCTTAGCCAACTTATTTCAAGTTCAAATTTTTAGGAGTCCATTTTTTCAAGAGTTGCATTTGAGTTATGGGAATTACCAGCCCAGACTCTTTAAAAAAATTAGCAAGTGATAAGCAGTTCAAAAAAGTTCTGTCTAGGGAAGAATTCAGCAACAGAATAATACAAAAACTGAACTATCAGCTCAGCCTATAATCTTTTTATCCTATGCATTACCAAAAAGATTAGAAAATAAAAATGAAAAACCTGTATCAACTACAGATAACTGTATGGTTGCAGTAATTCCAGAAGGAAAATGCTAAAAAAAAAAATCTCTTTTTTTTTTCCTAATACCATTGAGACCTTTAGGATATTCCTATGCTAGATAAGTGGTTTTGACTAACAGTCTTTTTCACTGATTGGCATTTTGCTTGTGATTGAAGTTGTGCTCTTCTCTTTCTCAAACTCTTCTAAAGGATCATCATGATCTGACAGGTGTCATTCCTCTGTTGCAGTGACAGGTGGGGAATGGTTTGAGATCGCAGGCATTTCTGTGAAGCCTGTTCACATCTGAATCTACCCCTTTGTTTTGACTTACACTCAGCACTATAAAACTCTAGTGAACTCAGTGAAAGTTAGGAATGCTCACAATGACCCCAAATCAGACCATAATTGTTGCCAGTCTGTATGGAAGAATACCTCAGTATTTTACACTTCCACTTACATTATAATGATGTTACTGTGCATAGATATTCTCAGTCTGACAGATGTTTAAGAAAGGTAAGGGTAACTAGGAAAAACGGGATTATTTAATAAAAGAAAAAACAATGCTTTAAAGCCTGAAGGCTGTTTGGGTTTGGTACGTGACATTAGGCATCTCTGTGGGCATGCTGATATCAATGACAGTGTTTTTGGTAATTAAACCACTTCCTTTGACCCTTACTTTGATGCCTTTTTATATCAGCAATACTCTGAAGCATTCAGTAAAAGGATGAGAAAGAGAGAAGTTACCAAATAAAAGCCAGCCAGTGAAGGTTGACTGAGGCCACCTGTTATTTCACATATGCAGAAAGA
>WEIU01024074.1:59041-128334 GCA_013389925.1 Aegithalos caudatus
AGAAAAAGTCTTGAAAATCATTACCTTAAAAAAAAAAAAAAAATTTTCTAGTAGAGTAGTAAGATCATCTTGGCCAAGCAAGGTCAAGAACCTCTCCAATGCATGTCAAGAAGATCCATAGCAAATTGCACCTTCACTTGGAGTTATCAGCCATGAAGTGAGTGTTCAAAGAAAAAAAAACGTGCAACTGTTCATGCTAATTTCAAATGTGTACGTAATTTGTAGTTCTGAGGAGTACTTTCTGTCATGGTAGATTGGCTTCTTTATCTGCTAATTAGGGCGCTTCAGTTCCTCTGCATAGACACCTAGATTTACATCAGTGGTAAAGAAAACAGCTCATTATTAATCTAGTGATGAGGATGTAAAAGCTGAATCAAAGCACTTTGAATCAAATCTGTTGACTTTCATATATGTCTAAGCCTGCAGTTTAATCATTGAAGTGAAACTTATTTGGATTCAAAATCTTTGCACTTACAGACAAGGCTCTCTGAGTTCACAGAGCATATTCAGAGGAACAAGCTGAGAAAAATGTTCAATTAGGGTCCTAAATGGTCATTCAAACACATGCATTTATTTAGGCTGAATTCTCTGTATATTGAATACTCACTGTGATCAGGGTAGAGTCTGAAGTATCATCTCATATTTCAAAGAGAATTGACAGGCTGTGGTGGTGAAGTAGTAAATGTCTTTTTCAGATCCATGCCCCAGTCTGCCACTGAAATTCTCCTGTTCCTTTTTTGTAGCCAACTCTTAGCTTCTTTCCAAAAGTGTGCTGTGAATATTATATTCAGTGTCTCCACAGAGATAATCAACTAACTCCCATATGCAGAGAATTTTCTTGCAGTTTGTGTTGGGGAGTTTGTATTCCCTTAAGAAGAAAAAAATTATGGTTTCAAACAAATGCATCTTTTGCTCTTTTCAGAATGTGGCTAATTACTATGACTTCCAGCTCTTTTGCCACAATATGCTGCTGGGACCAAGTGAGAGGTATGATCCAGCTGCAGTCTGTAATTAGGGCAGAGCAAGTTAGCAAACAGTTTATGTGTTGCTGTACTGTGTGCAAATTGGATTCCTGTAATACACCTGGAGAAGTTGCAAGAAAGTAAAAAAGAAACATAAAAAAAAAAGAAAAATGCAGTCAGAAAACCATATTCTACACTGAATATGCATAGTGATGTGTGAAATTATATTCTGTACTAGAAGGAAGGAGAAGGCTGTTGTTCTTACTCTCAGGAGTGTGTGTGGCTTTAAATATATTTTACTGCATAACAACAGCATGTAGAATTCCGTGATTAAATATATTCAAGTAGCAGCCTAACCTGAAAGGAATGTGTATCATATACTCAGTTCAAAGTTGTTTTTTCTTGGTCTTTGTAGTATTCATGTAGAACTTGTGAACATAAGCTATCAAAATTTGGCCACTAGAGAAAACAAGCATTATTTTGTTGGGTTGTTTTTTTTCCTTCCTTCTTCTCCTTTTTTTTTTCTGTATAGAATAAATAACACTAAAAATAACTAGTAAGCTCAGTTGCCTTGTATTTGCTTGAGAGAGCTCTGCAAGTATGTAGGTGAACGTGGTTTGCCTGTGCTTTTTAAATTACAAGCATTTAAGCTTAATCACTTGCTCTTTCAAGTAATTTGCAATCATCTGCTTTTGTTTTAATATTCATGCTTTCTTTATGCATGCTTTGGAAAGATTGCTTTCTCTCACATATATAATTATACTTAAATGTTATAATGGTTATTACACAAATCAGAAAAACAGCAATGTGTTTGGGGGAAGTATAAAAATGGGGGAGGTAGGTCAGACTGTCATCATGCCATCTTTGACAAGTAATCCCTTTAATTAGTCACTAGCTGACTTTCCCAGACAGTTTTCCAGCAATGATTGTGTCACTAATATTATAGGAGAAGGCACTGCATGGCAAAAAAGAAAGTCTAGCCAACAGTGCCACTCAGAGCTGTTTTTAAAAGGATGATTTACAGTCTCATGTCTCTTGTGGGGTTCTTCAGCCAGTTTTTCTCTCTCTTGGCTAAGACTTGCCCCTTAGCAACAAATTAGTGGCTGTATTGGTATATGCCAGTTGCCTTTTGGGTGATGTGTTTCTCAGCAAGTACAAATGTTGTATTTGCATTTGTTAGGATACAGGAAAAGCAAACCTGACAACCAAAAGTGAACCGTACAGTTCTGGCCTTTTCACTGACTCAATTTTTCATTCTAGTGTATTGTCTTAGTCTGGAAAATTATGTATATGTATATATGTCTTCATATAGCTGTATTAAATGTCATCTTAAGAACTGTGCTGGATTACAGTCTTAAGCAATGTGTTCTTCAGGTTTTTAAGAAAAAAACTAAAAATTATACTTATGGTTTGGGAGGAAGAAGTTTCTCTGTGTCTTCATATCATCTGGGTGTGCTGATTGACTAAATTGTGCCTCCTAGAAATGTCAATGCTTTCAACCTGAGCTCTAAACCAGTATCCTTTATTACCTTCCTCTCTTGTTATTGATACTGAATTTTTTTATTGTATTCTTCAAGCCAGCAAGAAATTCGGGTTAAGAGAATGAGTTGCTTTGCCACAGTTACACTCTTGTGTCCTACAGACTCATGGATGACTGCAGATTGGCACTGGCTTTCTGCCTCTTTAGTAGGCTGAAGGGTAATCACATAGATCACATACTCCTTCTCCTTGAAGAGCTCTAAATGTCTTAAGAACTCCTTCTTAACAAGACAAATTCTGAAGTCTTGCTACCATGTTTTTTCCTTTACCTCTTCCATTATTGTTTTTAGCAAGGTTTTGCTTTGTCTTTCCACAGGTAATGAATTGTTCACTTGCAAGTTATGATGCTAATATCTTGAATTCCTTGTAATCTCTTGTTCTTTGTACTATCAGATCCCAGTAGCTCTGTGAGGAAAGCGAGCGTAGTCTCTATGTTGAACATGGCATTGTGATAATTGTTATGATCATCCTTGAACTCCTGTAGTGTTACTCTGGCTCTCTTTTGCCAGAGTAACCAAACCAACATACCATTCCTAAGCTGCACTGGCGATACCCTGAAGCACCAATGTAAGAGAGAGTACTCCACATTTGTGGATAGAGATTGGGTTCTTAACCCTTGGATCTGGTTCAGATTCCTACTTGAAAGCACAAGGGAATGGCATACGTGAGCAGAAGTTTATCTCATTTTGCTCATGTCTATGGTATGTTTTCAAAATTACTCTAACAACTGCTCAGTATTACTCTGATATCTGCAGAGAATTTATTGTTAGAAAAGCCAATGATTTCTCTGGAAGGAGTAGAATTTCTCACAAAAAATTTCTCTGTTCTGTGGCTGTTGTCATTTTTAAGAACATGGCAATCTAATTGATAGGAGCTTAATTCTGCACACAATAGTTGTCTCACTACCAGATGAAAGCCTCAGAAGATAATTTAATTAATTTCTTTGTCTTTGATGCGTTTTAAAGCAGTCATTACTTTGACTTTCAAAGTGGAGCTAGCGTTCAAATTGGCATCTTTTTAGTAGTGTATCCTTCATGTACATTCTATAATTTAATGGTAAAAAAAAAACCAACAAATGTACTTACATGCTTTCTCATACATCAGTTTGTCTAGGAACTGGCAAAGAATGACATTACTAAGTCTGAAATAAATATATTTGATTTGACACTCATGTATTAATCTCTGAAGGTGAATGTAGAGGATTAATTGCCCACATCAGTACATTTTTTCTTTATTTATCTGTTTACTTAGAGACTAATCTCAGTCCAGAATATTCCAGCTCAGTATAGAATGATTTGGTTTTGGTGTTTGTTACACTCTATACTGCATAAAATAATTAATTTTTATGGATTGTGGGTTTTGGTTTATTTTTTTCAAAAATAGGCTATTATACAGCTCAATTATTTATATACCTCATGTTAAGAAAATGAGATTAAAATGTAGCATGGAAATTTAAAATCTAGCTATTTTTCTCTTTTGCTGAGTTTACAGAATCTGATACAGTGACTCTCTTCAGGGAAGACAATGTGTTTGAGTCATAAAAAAATTTCCATTATTTTCCATAATGGAAAATTCCTAACTCATATTTGGATGTTCTTTCTGACATTGAAAAGAAACAGGCAGATGAGGTGATAGTTATTCCTACTCTGTCTTCAGATTATAAAATGTTTTCAGAGGTTAATCCAGAAAAATATTTTGCTTCATTTGAAGACAGAATACTTTTATATTTATGGGTCCACAAAAACATTGCCAAGTTGATGTTAGATATGGATAATATTTTTAACTATGTTATTAAACACTATTTCTCTCATCATTTATATGCCGTTAGTTTCTTTCCTTTGTTAGTTTCTTTCCTTTCATCTACAAAGGTAAGGAAATAGGTTTGTTGATTTCACATTCTTCTGTACAGTGCTGAAACTTTGGACTTGTTTATAGCTGAAGATACATTTATTTATAAATATGTAGAACTGCTTCCTTCTGAATTTCATGAATACATCTAGCCATTACCTAAGAGATGACTATCTTCATGCATTTACATTGATCTTAAGCAATTAAAAAAAAAACAAGTTTGGAAACAAATTTGCAATGAGATTCTTTTGAGAAACTAGTTGTGGAATGGTCACATCATCTTACAGTGGAAAAACAAACTCAAATCTAAATATTCTGGATCCTGACAGTGTTATGAAGCTTGAATAATGCATATGTTGAAAATAATGTCAGACGAGAGATGATATACAGGAAAGAAGTATTGTAACTGCATTGTTGTTACTTTTATGCACACTGCAGACATGGTCCCTGTGGCTTTGGGCTGGTTTCATTAATTTGTTTACTCTCTGTATGTGTTTTGTGGAAGAAAGCTCCCAAAACATTGCATTTTGGAGCCAAATGTTTGCAAAAGATAGAATTTTTCATCTGGCACAGCATGAGATGATCAATGGCTGAATGTTGCTCCTGATCCCACTGTCCATGTCCCTGACAGCGATGTTAGACAGGGCTGGTCCCAACACCCGCCCCTGAGGTCACCACTCCTCACTGAGCTCCTCCTGGACACTGAGCCACTGACCACAACTCTGAGTGTGACCACCCAGCTGATTCCTTATCCACTGAGGGGTCCATCCATCACATTCATGTTTCTCCAGTTTAGACACTAAGATATCATGTGGGACAGTGTCAAACACTTTATGTGATTCCAAGCAGATGATTTCACTTGCCCTTCTCTCACCCACCACCACTCTAAGCCTTCTGTAGAAGGCTATGAAATCTCAGGCCTGATTTTCTTGTAGCGAAGCCCCGGTGGCTGTCACAAATCATGTCCTTGCTTTCCACATGCCTTACCACAGTTTCCAGGAGGATGTGTTCCATGATCTTCATGGGCACTGAGGTGAGAATGACCAGCCCATAGGTACCTGGGTTTTACTTTTTTTCCTTTTTTTCCCCCATGAAAACGTGGGGGTTTTGTTCTCCCTTTTCCAGTCAGTGGGAACTTCAAGGGACTGCCGTGACTTCTCAAATAAGATGAAGAGTGTCTTAGATGTACATTCTGATGATATCTGTTGGTACCCTGAAACTGTTTTGTTGGGTTTGGTTTGGGGTTTTTGTTTTCTGGTTTTGTTTGTTTGTAAGGTTTTTTCTTTTGTTTTGTTTTGTGGGGGGGGTTTGGGGTTTTTATTTGTTTGCAATGTTTTGTTTATTTCAGGTTTTTTGTTTGGTTTTTTTGGGTTTTTTTTATTACAGTCCTGTGTGGTAAGAAACTTTTCCTCTTTTCTTATTCTGCCTGAATGCTTAAGAAAGCTTTATTGGGGGTTGTTGAAGATGTAACTGATATGAATTCAAAATTAAGGAGTTAATTCTGTTCAGTCTCCATGTGCAATGTGAAGGGAGTCCTGAAATGAATATTTACTTGAGAGGCCTGAGTGTCTGTGTCAGAAGTGTGTTTCTGCAGCTTTTTCAAGACAGAAGCCAACTGTTCAGGTATTTTGTAGATAATTTCTGGTGTGGGATTTGCTTGAGCTTTCCAAGTATATCCCAGTTGTGATCGATGCTTCCTTCCAATGCCTTGGAAAGCAATCCATTCAACCCAGTGAACAGCACAGTCTAAAAATTATGAGCCTAATTGTGGCCAGATTAGCCTTACTTCTAAACCAACAAGTTTGCAACAGATATCCATGCTTGTAGGTCAGCATCCAAGACAGCAAAATTTTCTCCTTTTTCTGAGACTGTTTCACATTGCAGTGTCTTCCCAATCCTCTCAATTCATCTCTCATCTGTGCCATAATTTATGTCTCTGTTCCTGGAGAAACACAAACTGCACTAGCCAGAGTGAGCTACACTTGCAAATATTTCTCTTAGGTATTTTCCTGTTATTTCTTAGAATGCTGTTGGTATTCTCTGTGATACACCTTATCTCTTCTTGCTGCTGGTGGTGGTTATTTTTCACAAGAGATACCATCTCACATTGGGAAAATAACAAGTATTTTCAGTACGGTCTGTAAGAATTTACAACTCCACCCCCTTTTTTTTCCTTCTTACCCCAGAATCCAGTTGGCTTCAAAGTATATTAATTATTTCAGAGACATTACTTCATGCTGTCAGGTAATCCTTCCCCTTTGGGAGACCTGGTGAGTTTTGCAGTGTGACAGATTTGTCACTGTATCATACTGGGAGCTCAACACCATGCCTGAGCTTTTGCAGGGTCAGTGTCCTTCACTAGAACTGGGCAAGTTCAAACTAAGAGGAGTTTTCCAGTGTGTGGAAGGACCAGGCCTAGGTGCTGTTGAAAGCAATTTCTAAATGAAAGCAAATGGAGCAGCTGGACTTGCATTTTTGGCCATTGAGTGCAAGGTATCCATACCTGCATCATAAGGTCATTTAATTTCTTAATTTAAATGGAAGATTGTGGTTATAACATTTTTGTTGATTTTGGGTTATTGGGTTTTTTGAACAGTATGAAATGCAATAGCTGGCTTCTGTGTAAGGTAGTTTGTGTGTAGCGATAAAAACGCCTTCAGAATTGTCCTGGTGCTGGAAAAAAGTCAATATACTTCAATTCCACTCCTCTTGTAAAGGAGAAATATGCTTTCCCCAATAATTGTTTTTGTCACCACTCAATGCTTTTTTTCTGAAGAAAATGAGTAAATATCTTGAAATAAATAAGTTTGGAACCCACAGAGGAATCAAAATTGCCTGATACAAGGGTGAGACAGTTAATCATACTGTGGTAAAATATTCAGAAATAAAGAAATAAATGTATGGAAGAAGAACTGATCAATTATTAATTACATTTTCCACAGGCATTTCCATAATATGATGCAATGAGCACTAAGTTTGAATAGGTATTAGCGGTTTTTATAAATGTTATGTACCTACATATATTGGTTCAGTTTCAAAAGCAAAATTGAAGAAAAATCCTAATTGTGGTGAAACTTTACAGTTACATCTTTATGTAAGATAGAGTTCAGCTACATTTTTTAAAAAAACAGGAATAATTTGGGATAATACCTCTTTTAAGAGGAAATTAAGAAAGCATTTTTTCCTTGTTTGTTTATTACAAATAAATTTCAATACTTTATGTATTCTCGGGGAAATAAAGAAACAGAATACACACAGAATAATAATCTCCTGCTTTCAGACTAGCAGTAGAGGAATGTAAATTTAAAATAAATTCACTGAATTCATGTGCTAGATAAATTCAGCAGGGTGTCAAACAGCGAATTCTCAGTGTTGATGAAATAAAGGATTTAGTGGAAGAGTGGATTAATTTCTGTCCAAGGGACAAAGCCCTGACCAAAAAAAGAAAAAATAACATTTCACAATTCTCTCTCTCCATCCTTTGCCCCAAATATCAGGTCTGTGTCTGCCTCACATGTGCTCACATTCATAGTAGAGGGACTGTGTTGTTTGGGATTTGTTTCTTCTAGGCCATGGATTAAAAGACAATAATTCATAGCAGAGATTCCTTGGAAAGCACAGATTCCATGCATGATAGTGTAACTGTCTCCTGATGCATGACCAGCTGATGTCATAGATGTTCCTGCACATTGTTTGTACAGAAGTATTCACACACACACACAGAATTGCATATCCTGACACATTTCCCAAGTGCAGAGTGTTGAGCAGCCCCGAGGAGCGGCCCCAGGGAATGGATCATTTACCCAAACATGGCCTTGGGCCTGACCTCAGTGGCTGGGGCTGTGTCAGGCTGCCTCAGGGAGAGGCATAAGTGCAGAAAGAGAAGCAGAGGTGAACAGGGTCATCAAACTGTGGCTCCTTCTCAGCAGCGAGGCTGAAGACAGAGCTGCAGGTGGCTCCAGGGAAAGTGACATCTACAATCTCCCTGTAGTGATATCAGAGCATATGAGGTGAGGAAGGGAGCTGCTTTTTCTTATCTGTGCATCTTTGTATTTTTATTCCTAATAAGTGTACAGGATCTGCCATGGTAAATCTGCATTGTCAGTTACCAGTCACTGCCTGGGGACTTCAAGGTATCATTTCAGTGTCATTTCACATTTTAGGGCATATATACACAGCATTGTCTAGGTAAACAGGCACTTGAATGGGCTTGGGTAGCCTGTGTGGGACTTAAAATGCTGCTGAGGTGCCTGTGCTGTTCTTTTCAAACTAGCTTGAGTGGAAATGTGCTTCAATTAAAGCATGGGGTGCTGAGGGGTTTATATTGTTAGCTTGGCAATGAAACTGCTTGCTTGCTTTCCTCCCTCAGAAAAACCCCAACTAACCATCAATTGACAATAGAGTTCCTGATTAAAGCTCCCAGAAAAAGCTGCCTTTATAAGTAAAATATGTGGACCTCTAAGAGAACAGTGTGTACAAAAGCACAGAGATTATTTAACAAGGCGTAGTTTTTATGTGTAATCTTGGGCACTGTGCTTTTCATACCTGGGAAACAGCATGACTGGAATCTATTTAACTATGTAGAAATCATTGCAAACCAGATCCTTTTACCCCTTGCATGTGCTGTTTAGTATCTCTTCCCATTTAAATTCTTTCAGATTTCATAAAAAAAAATTCAACTTGGCTGAGCAGTGATTTGTCAGTGGTCTCATACATGCTAGTGCTTTTATGTTTGTGTTAGGGAGTGGAATATATTCTCATGTTATTTTAATCAAAGCAGAAAGCAAGTTATGTTACTTCATTTCCTGTACATGTGGTGTTTAATTATTAGTAGGACTGTGAAAGTTTACTCTCTTCATAGAATGACTGTAAAACATTGATGGAAAAAAAAATTCAACTTGGCCAGAAATCTTATATCTACAGTATATTTTTTTTCTTTATTCTCTGCCTCTTCGAACACCATTTAGATTTTTAGGTTTAATTGTGTATTGGACTGTGGTTTTATTCTGGCACACTATCCTTTAAAATGAGGACCATTGCACAGTAGGTACCTTAGCAGGCAAAGAGTTGCTTCCAGTGTATCTGGAGTACTGGTCTGCTGCAGCAAGGCAAGAGGAGAAAACAATTCAAGTATTCTTTCCTTTGTTCCTACCTTTTCTTTTTTCCTTCTTCCCTGTCAAGGCTGCTAATCCTTTCAGCCTTGACACCTGAGCTCAGAACTGAGAAGGATAGTTGTTGACCAAGTGTGGAAGAAAACAAGTACCAATCCATTTGTTCACGGAGAGTCTAATTTATATGAGGAAAAGTCATTTTGAATTGACAGTTTTCATTTACCTTTCATTCCCAGTGCCGTTAAGAACCTCTGTGTTCTGTGATAAAGCTGGCTAACAGACTTGAGGCATTTGCCATGTTGTCAGCAAGCATTTGGAAACACATTTGTAACCGTGTTGGCCCTAGCAGACTAATGCATTGAGTCTAACTTCTGCCCAAGTGCTGAACTAAACCATTACTTAGCAGGCAGCTCCTGGAGGGGTTGGAAAGGTGTGCTGATGGGCTGTTACAAAAGCAAATGCACTCTGACAAAGTCCCAGTGGTGGCTCACAAAAGTGTGTGAGACTGCTTGACGTGCAGCTAAGAACTGCCAGGCCTGCAGCACATACTCGAGCACATCTCTCATTTGAACATCTTGCCAAGTAAATCTGAAAACCTAAAATTACCAGTTGGAAACCTAATTCTGAATTATTGACCAAGAATTCGTGAATAATTCATATGTTGAAATATTATTATATCCCTCATATGACATCCACCCACCATGTTTCTTCAAATTGGAGGGAAGGGAGGAAATTTGAGTTAAGACAGCAGCAAATAACAACATCTTGCATTAAAAGTTATTAAAACAATGAACAAAGATTCAAATTGACTATCTAATTAGTTCTTTGAATTCACTGCTGGGAACTGTGCAGAAAATCTAAGGTGTAGTTAGAATATTAGATTGCCAGCTTAATTGGGCAGTATAATTTTGCAGCAGTATATAATGAGAATTCAAGCCAACAATTAATTCAGTGGTTCAGCTGGTAGAATTCTTGGGTCGCAGCCAGCTTTGCTTATAACCTCAGTCACATCCTTTCTTTCCATCCCACCTTTCTCCTGAGGACAGCCAGCTTATTTTTTTACTACTTATTTTAAAAGGAAATTATTGTGAAATATCAAATGTTAATGACTTGAAAATGCTCAATACCATTCTTGAGCAAATATTGAGTATTTCATGAGGCAAGAGTAAAGGAAGAACAATATGTTAATAAATGACTTAGATGAAGTAAAACACTTCCATCTAAACGCTATGTTCTGCTAAGAAATTTTTTTTTTCTGAGTTACATGTAATAAGTACATAAAACTGTACTGAAAAAGAGCCTTTTGAAGCCCTCTTTATTCTCTTTATGTCATGGTTTTAGAATCCTTCACTTGTTTTAAGACTGTAGTATAGATCCTGAAGTATGTGCATGTAAACCAAAAAGGTATTCTGTATATTCTGTAGCGCTCATAAATTTACTTATGTTGGTTTCAAAATGCAGGCAGACATCAACCTTACCTCCTAATACCTTTCTTATGCATTTTAGACTTGTGTTCTTCGAGGAAGGACAATAGAAGACATTTAAATGTAAAATGTACATAAAATTAATCACATATTCAGGAATTACTTCTAATTCAAGTCTCATTTACTTTTGTATAAAGATGAATAGAATTGCCAAGTCTACAAACTGTTTCCTTATTTGAGAAACACTGAAGGGTACTTCAGTTTGCTGTAATTACTTAAGAAAATAAGCCAGTGCTGAGGCAATTTAAATTATCAGTTTATATTATAGACAAATTTAAATCCAAGTGACAGCCTCTGAGAGCTAGAATTTAGGAATGGTAGTAGAATTGTGATGTAGGAATTGTCAGTTCTTTTTAGGACTTTTTATATGGGATTCTAAGTATTTGTTTTATATATAAACTTTGTGGTTTTCCCAGTCCCAAAATACATATTTCCATTATATTATTGGATGCCCTAGTTAAGGAGGCAAGTGCGTGTTCAAAGAAGAAGTTGAGTAGAAACTGCCATTTTAAACAATAGTAAACACTTTATTAACTGATCCTTTCCAATTTTTGGTAGTACTTTCAATAAGCATGCTTTATGTTATATGAGTCGTAGTGCTGAAATGCCTTTTTAGAGATCAAAGCAGTGTGCTGCATGTCATTAAGACATGCTGTAATGTTTTCTTTTACCTGTAAATCTTCCTTGTGCTAATGTAATTTGTCCTGAAGAAATGAGTTTAGGCAGTCCCAATACAGCTTAGTACCATTGTATATTAGTAAAATAGTTGAATAGGATACTTCGTAAATAAGTGAGATACCATAAACAGAAAGCAGTGAAAGATATTTGCAAAAAATCAAAATGGGTAATTGCTTTAAAAATATTAAATCACCTGGAAATTCACCAGGTTTGAACAGGTTTGGGAAAGGAGAAGAAGCAAATACTAACACTAATGGAAACCCTGCCAGGATGCAAATTCCCCAGTCTTCTTCCA
Source organism: Aegithalos caudatus (assembly GCA_013389925.1). Classification (NCBI taxonomy): domain Eukaryota; kingdom Metazoa; phylum Chordata; class Aves; order Passeriformes; family Aegithalidae; genus Aegithalos; species Aegithalos caudatus. Next base: position 70,959 of record WEIU01024074.1, read on the forward strand.
CATTAAACTGGTTAGTCCTGTGTTCTGCAAGCTGCTTGTGTACTATGTCTAAAATTACTTTATTTCTACAACAGTTCTTTGTTTACCTATGGAAGGGACAGGGAGAAAAGCTGGAGCAGTAGCAGCCCACTGCAGCTGCCAAACTGTCCTGCACTAGGGAGAGACCAAAAGCCTCATGGATATGCTGTCTTCTGACAGTGAAATAAAACAAAAAAGCCAAATTAATTTAATTACAAGATAATAGAATGCAAGTGTGTATTTCTCTTAGTATTATCCAGCAATGGTAGATGAATTCCAAGACAAAGCTGAGATACTTATATTTGAAGCAGTTGCAAATTATTTTCAGCAGGAAAGTTCACATCCTATTAACATTGTCACTATCCAAGCAAATGTTAAGCTTTTAAAGCTTAGATTTCTGCTCTCCTGGAAGATAGTTAAGCCTGTCACTTGGATTGAATCCAAAAGTCTTTGCTGCTGGCATTATCATGATAACACCCAAAATTTTTCAGTGCCGTACAAACAAACACACACGCTTTGCTTCTCCAGAAGGCTCGCAGTGTCACAGGTTGTAAAATCTCACTACTGAAAGTCGTAGGAGAGTTGATTTATTTTGCATGGCTGCCATTACACTGTTGCTAATGCTGTAGTGTCCTGAAGAGCTAGTTCAAGATTTGTCCCATAAAATGTGTTATTTATTGATGTGGAAGTATTTTTGTGGGCTATATCAGAGTAGCTGGTCTCAGATATTGCTCAAGACCTTCAGAATTTTGACTCAAGAATAAAGGCATTTTCCTGGCTTTACTAGCCTTTCCTTATGTTCATAAAATCCAAAATGTACAATAAATGGTAAAATATGCAAGCTGCTTACATTAATAACTCTCCTTTTAAGATCTGAGTTCTATTTTGGAAACTAAGATCTTTGCTATTGTCTCTTACACTGTAACTTGTGAAATACAGCTTCATTTTTTTCTCAGTACATCTTTATTCTCTTGGTTTTTTTTCCTAATAATTATGAGGAACCCTGCATTCATGGAATTTGATGATAGATGCAGGTACTGTGGTCACTCTCTTGTGCCTCCTCCTTGAAGTAATTTCTTATTTGGGCAACAAGAGGGTGAGCTGCTGATCATGCTATTGCACTTAGAGCTTTTGATGGGCTCTTCCCTCCATTTCTAATGATGTGCTTCATAACCTGTTATTGATTAAGCAATCTAAATCCCATTTCAGTCCTCACAGATGTGCCACAGAAAATAAAAGGAAGAGCCGGCATTTCAAATAATAGTTACACACACTCAGCCTGGAAAGCACATTTTGTATTAGAATAGATGCAGTTCAGTCAAAGACAGAACTACAATGTTGGATGGAGAGACATACAAAATTTTTACAGGTGTATCAAGCTTGAAGGAAGAAATGCATAATCAATCTTCTTAGTTTATAATAAAAGTACAGTTCATGGTTGCAGGTGGAGTTATATCAGAGAACACCTTATATCAGATTAAGCTTCAGCCAGAGTAAGCTTCTTGGAAAACATAGCTGGTTCGTTAGCCTGTTTATTGTTGTTTTGATGACATGGTTTTTCTCAGAATCCAGAATTCTGATCTTCTCTTAGAAAATGCACTTTAAAGTGTTTTCTTAAGAGTTTGTTTGTTTGAGTTTAATTGTAAGAGTTTAATTGTTTGTTCTCCCCAGAAATTTTACCTGAAGTATGGTCCTGGAGTAAGCATTCCGCTTCTTTAGGATTTTTCAGGCTCGTTTGATAACTTTTAAGTGGTTATTCCTTGCTACTTATTTGCATGTTATGCCAGCCCTGGGAATCTCCCAGAATTGGGCAGATGGAGTTGATGTATCTGCTGCCTGTGTGGTGTAAGTTCTCTGTGGTTTCAGAAGGCATTTTTCAGAATCTAGAAATGAGAAAATTGTTCCTGTGTAGCATTAGTAGATTTGGCAAGTGTCTTTCTGCTACAAAAGGAGCTTCAATTGTTTGTTAATAAATGCATTTTATGTTTTTCTCACAGCCTACTACTGCATACAAGCTATGCCATTATCGTATCTTGGCATAATTAGTGTATTTATAGTGCAAATACCTTCTGATGATTTACAGTGTCATTTCTGAAGGCCAGGAAGCAAGTAATATTTCCTGAGCTAATTGTTTATAGTCTTCTCTACCAAAATTTTGTGTTGCCATTAAGTTTACAGTTGTCATTCAGAGTATTAGGAGAAATAACATTTGCTTGCCTGCTTTTCTCTATGATAATTTTGAATATTTTTAAGATTCTGTTGCCTTCTGTCACCATCAAATGAATTTGGAGTTTAGCTGTTTCTGCTACCTGTACAGGGACTTGGGGTTGAGTCACTGAGAAGAGAGATCTGAAATAGTGTATAAATCCCTTCCACCCTCTTTCAGAGAAGATCAGGGTACAGGACAAATAGAGAAAATTCTGCTAAACCTGTAAATCATTATTATGGGCTTACTCTAACACTGATGCTTACAGATATAAGCATCAAAAAGATAACTGGATGCATGGAGGTCACAGAGGTGACATTATTATCCAGTTGTAATGAAAGATGGGAAATGCACAAAGTAAAGAATTTGAGCGTTGAAAATAATCACACTATAAAGCTATTTGTATAGCATATATTAAAGTTTCAAAAAAGGCATTGTGACATTTCCTTGTTTTATATATGACATGCATTTTTTTGGCTTTTAGCGAATTTTTAAAACTTGATGTTTAAAATGGCATATTTGAAACACACTTCACTTCCAAAACTATGAAACACTGAGTGATCATTTCTTTCAAAAGTATTAATCTCTCCAGCTGCTAGTAAATCTGTTTACATGATCTGTGTGATACCATTAGGTCCATTGAATATTGGGTTTATGTACTATCATTATTCTGTTCTTTAGCAAGTAATGTCAAAAATATTTACATTTTCAAGTGCTTTCATTTGATATTGTTAAGATGTGAGGGGGTCTGATCAGGGATTGTTTTATAGACTTTTGGAGCAAGTGCCTGTCTGCTTTGCTTCTGACATCTATAATGCTGTGTTTCCAGTAGCACAATCTGAGTTGTCTAAACATAAATGGGTTCTGTTAAAAAAAATTGCAGTGGTCCATTTCTACTTATATCTCAATCTATATGGCAACATCACAAACCACTTTTAGAGGTTGTGAACTGGTCTTTTCCAGTCTGTGTAACGTTTATTGCAAATGAAACGCCAAGCTTGAAGACCAGCATGTGGTGCCCAGAACAAGGCTGCTGTCTATTGTGTGTATGGCTCTTCTCCAGATGACAAAAATCTGCATCTTCCTAGAAGATAAAATTCTGCTTGTAGTTATTATGCCTTTTAACTCTGTCTTTTTCAGGGCTCTTATATCTTATATCAATAGAAATTGTAAAGATCGGTTATTACATTAGAGGGAATGCAGACATATAATTTCATATTCTTTGAAGGTGCTTGGGAAACTCCAGGAAATGGATTTTGTTTTTTCAAGATGAGGTTGTACAGTCTTAGAAATGCAGTTAATTAACACTTATTGCTCCCAAGTCTATATAAGTATTTTAATAGTCAATATAAATGTTAATATGTCTTTCAGTAGTGTAAAGTATTTAAGTATGTATGTATCTGATACATAAGACAATTGAAAATGTGTCTGAAATGGCTGAATATTTACATACATACGGCAGGATGAATGAAACAACTCTGTTCCACAGACTGACTTTTTCTTCCACAATCTGCTCCAATTCAGAATTAAGTGACCTCACATTACTGAAGCTTATTAACCAAGATATTACTGGTTCTAGAAACTGAAATGGTTCTGCTCAAAAACCTAAAGGTCATAATAATTAGCTTACACATTTTTAGAAACCATATTAATAACAGATAAAAACTTGAAGATAAACTGCCACTTGTTTAAATGTTCCAAAATTTGAGAGTACAGTTTCTTTTGTGAGAAGTAGTCTACACTATCTGAAATCTGGCCCACTTCAATTTAGCTGTAAAATGTAAATACACATTGTCTGTGTTTATATGTATTTTTAATGCCTACATATGTATGTATTTGTAGTCTAGATTATGTACACACATAAAAATAATGTGAAATAATGTAAAAATAATTGCATAGACAAAATTGCCTGCAAACATCCCGATGTTAATATTTAAGTAAACTATATATTTAAAGCAATAGAAATGTAAATATTCTGTTATAAATTGTTTTTTCTTGCAGACAATTACACAAAAATGATGCTGCGTATTTTAGCTTCCCCAACAAGTACTAGTATGCTTAGCATTATGTATGGGCCCATTCAGCTGTATGTGTGTGTATTTATTTGTATAAAAATGCCTTTCTGAAATACTGAAGTTTCAAAGGTTAAATTACAAACCCTTACTATTACTAACTTGATCAATTTTCTGCTTAATATATCACTTTCTTGGCAAATGTTAGAAGATTCTGTAGTGTGTATCATTAAATACACAGAAGCTGTGATCTTGCTCAGTAAATGTCATTTCTCTTTTCTACTCTGGAATCTTAGTATCACATTATTATAGCTTCTGTTTAGCCTCCTCAGCTGAGAGTATGAACAAATAATGGCTTGAATTGTGTTCAGTAACATTTCCATAACTAACTCTTAATGCTTAGGCCCTTTTGAGGTAAATGTAGGGCTATCCATGGATCACCTCAATTTCATATTGTTGCTGTGGAGATACAAAGGCCAGTTAGACTTTCTCCTGAAAATTAATTAAGAATTACTGAATATTGCTGTCAACAGATTTTTTTTTTTCCAGACATAAAGTTGTCAGTATCATGGCATTTATCACCATCATCACTTCTAGAAAAATGGGCTGTGGTGCCAACAGACAAACTGAGTTTAGAGGTTTCATTTAAACAACCTTTCATATTTCAAGTGTCCAGGCTGATTCCTGTTTGATTTGGGAGTAAAAATATGAATATATCAGAAAGGCTAGGGAGTTTTCTTTACTGACTGGTGGCATTACTACAGCTTAGCAGTTTAGTAATGAAGGCCCTCAGCCTGCTTCTCTGCCACCTGCTTCTTCACCACCTCCTAAGTCCACTTGTAGAACAGCAGTGTTTTAAAATGCAGTGTACCTCCTAAGATAAATAGCAGCAATATTGCTCCATGATGAAAGAGTTCCTGAATATATCTGAATATAGTTAATGATGTGATTTCTTTGTTGAAGTGATAATCTGTTCAAAGACATGTACAGTTTATTACCTCTAAGTTATATTGCATTAGCTTATTCCCTGAAAAAGAGGACATATTGCTAACAGATGAAACTAAGAGATACAATCTCAAGTTGGTTTATGGTGCTCTGCTCAGCACAGCTGGGTGATACAGTCATATTTCCTACCCTGCTTGACACAGATGCCTTGTGATATACTTGAGAGGATTTTATTTTCCTTCTACCTCTTCATCTTTTGAATGAAATGTAATGGATTTTATCCTAGTCAAAGCTTCACCTGTTTATCTCCACCACAGTAGCCCCTTGGTGGGGTTCAGATGAAAAGCGAGAATAGAACAATTAAAAAATAATTAAAGGGGGGAAAAAGGCTTGAAGTCTTTTCATATATGGAACTTCAAACTTTTATGTTCACAGTGAAAAATCAATGTTTCTGTTTAATTCCATTTCTTCTGCATTTAGTACAAAGAGAAATAAGTAATTGCCTTGCTTGTAGAGCTGCTTTGTTCCTTTTGCTATGTAAAATTGATGGTTTGAAATTTTTATAGAACGGGTACTTCTAAGAGTATCATTTTTCATTGCACCCTTTCTATTATCTCAAATAACATACATTTTGTATTGCCACATTTTGCTCTGTTTATTCTTCACACTCTTCGTTTTGCACAATTCAGTAGCTCTGAAAAATAGCACAGATGTATTCTCTAAAACAATAACAGTGCTAGGTGAGTGTTCTTTAGAAAAATAAACTTTCTTTTGTCAGTTGAAAGCTCTGCTGGAATAAATGTAAAGCTGTGTATTTTAACTACAGGGTATTGTAAAAATGATGGAATGCACAGTAAAATTGCAAATTAGCACTGGATGATACCCAGACCCTAATACAGTAAAGGAAGATTAGAAATGATTTGTTTGGCTCTGTGGGGATGTGTGCCAGATGTCCCTCTGTTCAAACAATCCCTTGGTGATTAACCCCTGAAGCAAAACTCTTTGCAGCTGAGGAGAGCTGCTTGGTGCTTACAGCATCAGGTTAGGCATTGCCTCAGGTATAAAAGATTTTGCTCCCACAAAAGGTCTCGTGCAAAAGCATCAGGTTTAGGTGAAGGGTATAGCTTTCTGTAGGTTAAAGTGTCTTAATTCCAGTCTATGCAATAGTGCAGTCCAAGACAATCAAGTAATGCCACTTTACTATTGATAGGTATTGTGATAATTGATATTTGATATGCATTTTGTTGGCTAACAGGCCAATTACATCAAAAGGGGAACTGTTTGCCAGTAAGGGAGGGCCATTTTGAACACATTACAAACTTTCTCTAACATGTCTTTATATGGATATGCTTGTATGCATGGACATAAAATGCGTGTAGCTTTTTCACAGACTAGAAGAATTATCTAAAAGTAGTGTGAAGATTGTGCATTAGTGATTTAAAGGAAGGGCAGTGTAGTAGCAAAGACCTAGTCATGCTGCTGGTGTAAATTGGTAAAATCACATGGTAGGCTATCTTTAAGAGTTGGCTTTAGTTTTGTCCTCTTGCTCTGTATAACTCACTGAAGACAGTAGTTGCTTGGGCAAGGTTTTTCTCAGTAATTAATAAATCACCATTTATTTTGGCAATTTGCAGAGTGAAAGCTTTGCTTTCTTGTGTAATGTTCTTTTTTTTTTAATAATACTATTTTTTTAATAATACTAATTTTTTAAATAATACTATATAAGAGCACATGAACAGCTAATATGTCTTTGCTGTCTTATTCCTGAAAAATAGGAATACCTACTGACTATGGAGGGTTTGGAAGTCTGGCTATACCAGTGAGAGACTCACCTGCTTAACCCACCATCCTCCTCTTCAATTCCTGTTGAGTGTTGTGTGTCTGACTCCTCTTTGCAAGTGGTCTTTTACCTGAAAACATTATGTATCTTAGTTAAGGTAGCTTATTTGACTGGCTAAAAAATCAGTGCCTTCACTTCGCTGTGGTTGCAATGGAAATGCAATGCTTCCGTGCAGATTAGCTGCATCCCAATAGGAGTCACAATTGCAAAGTGTCTTTTTGCAGAACAGGAGCTGTTGTGCAGAGGGCACAAGGGCAAGTGGAGACAAGTGCAGTGTGTCTTTCCAGATGCTCACTTTCCTGAGGAAGTGTACCAAAGTGCGTGTATACTCTTCCCTTTGCAGCAGTTGTTGGGAGTCTGTGCCCCACGGTCAGCGTCTGGAGTCCCTCATGCTGCACAAATATTCATTATGGCTGTTCCAGAGATCATGAGTGGCAATGACTTGGACCTAAGCCGAGTTGACATTTTGACCCAGATTTAGCTGATTAGGGAAATATTTCCATTTCAGATTTGGCATGTGCTCTAGGCTACCGGGAAACTAGGGCACAGATTCCCAGAGGGCGGGGGTTTTGAATTGGATGTGTGTTCAAATGTATGCTTATGTAACTATGGCACTGCTAAATTACACACCCCTTTGTGCTTGGCTATTAAATAATCAAAAGAAGACATTGCTCTCTAATTTTATTCCTACCCTGCCAAATTTCAAAATTTTAATCTGAATAACAATTTGTGACCAACATTATAGCTGTGATTTTTCTATGTCTGGAGGTTAGTGTGTTTGGAGACACAGTAAACTGTGCAAAGTTCTTTATGGATAGTAAAGGGTGGAACTGTGGTATTTGTCAACCCATCTTAGTCAGGTAAGCATGAAATTTCCTCAGCATCTGTGGGTTTTGGGATTGGACAGCATGACTAAAGGTTGGGCAAGTGTTTCCAAAAGTGAGGTTGTACTGCTTTGGCAACTTTATTGTTGTATAAGATAAAAATCAAAAAACTCTGTGGCTAGAAAACAATAGTTTTTCTTGTAAAAATTAATCAGGGCTTTGTGTGTAACTTTGTGTAGGAATGTAAATGCTTGAAATACTGTTTACATTATATTTCCTAGCTGTTTGGTTTAAACAATTGTTTAGTACAAGGTAGCTTTTGGCTACCAGCTGCTTGCTTGTTTTCCTAAGGATTTGTCTGCAAAAGAACCAAACAAAAAGGCATTATTATTTAAGAATATAATGATTGTTCAGCTCATCCCAGCTTAAATGATTGTCAGCTTAACAAATTAGTCTAATTAGGCTAGCAGCATAATATGTAATAAATACAATACCCTGAAAAGCTTCTGTGGAAGTATTTGTTTAAGTTGTTATACCATTTAATTGCTAAAAGCTTCTTTCTCTTCTTCAGAAAAAATGACATTTTTGTTGTATATATATTCACAAAGTATAGGTATGATGGACTTGGAGAGAAGAAGAAATATTATGACAAGATTTGAATGTGATTTATTGTTTCAAATTCAATAACTTTTTTTAAAGTATTTTTATTATAAATACCTCACAAAACTGTCAGTATTGGCAAAAGAATTAAACCAAAAGAACTCTACTGTATTTTAATCTTTGTTATTTAGATTTATCTTGCTTCCATAATGATAAGTTTTCTGTCCTTTCAAGTAATTCAGCAAGATTTAGATTTTTTATTTCAGCATCAGTATTTTGCTGGCTTCCTATAAAGCCCTTTTGCATTTTTGTAGTTCTTTATCCAGTCATCCATCTCTAGAGTATAATGCAGCGGTAACTATTCCAATCTTGAAGCTCAAATCTAACTTTCCATTATATCACTTTTTACTATTTTTTTTTTTTTAATCCAAGATTCTCCTGCAACAAACTTATCTCTGAAATTGTAAATGATACATCGTGGCCAAAGTTTCCTTTCTGGATGAGGTGTATTTATGGAAAATGGTTTTAACAAGGAATCCTGAAGCACAAGGGTACCTTGTACCTGCCTTCTTAATACCACTTTTCTTTTCTTATCTTGGGTGAAATCACACTGTTTAGCAGGTATCATCAATATATTTTTGACATAAAAAGCAGTTCTCATATTGAGAAAATGTCCTGCCAAAATGTAAATGTCCTGCCAAATTTATAAATTGTGCCTATCAACTGGTCATTTAGAAATTTGTACTTCTGAAATTAGAATCAGTACTGATGAATCCATGGCTGCCACTCATGTTTGTACAGCTTGATTATTCCGCTTAAGGACTTCTGTGTTTTAGCTCTGCTACTTGATTTGCTTTTCAGGGTAAACCAGAAGTGTAAAGTAAAAAGATAGAATTTCTTTTCCTCTACTACTAAAGAAATTGAAAATATTTTTATATCTTTGTTCCCTGTTCCTGGGGAGTCTCTCTTGTTGAGATGTAGAACAATCATTTATATGAAGAGAACATTATAGACAGGGAGCCAGGTGTCATGGTTAAAAGCTTCTCTCAAGAAAGCAGCAGTGGCAGGTTCAGAGGTATAGCCTGTAGTCATAAAATTCACACCTACATGTGAGAGTACATATTTACTCTAGCAGCACCTACGATGTGCTATCTAGCTTTGGAAATTATATGCAGAAGTTATTCCACAGAAATGTTTAAAATTAATTTGAGTGCTGTGGCTGCTTCATGAGGTTTACATTCCCTCCCCCTCCACACTTACTTAAATTCACTGTTTTCTTCAGTTCAGTGTAATCTTCAATCTGTGCTGGAGTTTGATTCACCATCTTTGCTCATTCTGCAATTACGCAAACCTTTAAATCATGTGAGTGTCATTGTACTGCACATCTTTGGGTTTCCTCCTTTTCCAGCCAGTGTGGTCATGGGATAGCAGACATCAGTGGCATACCTGGCAAAATGAGAGAGTCTGTTCATTTCTGATGTTGTACAGCCAGCTAAAGGAGTGGAGGGCACCAGGAAGCTCTGCTGAGATTAAAGGAATTGGTCTTTATTCAGACCAGTGAATTGCAAGGGTCATGGGTTGCAGTGGCTGGTGTCAGCATTTTGGCAGGAGCCACCACAATGTGGTCACTATCCTTCACAGATGGAGAGTGTCCTTCCTCCTCCTCTTTCCTCAGGCAAACGTTGTTGTACTGCCCATACTGCACTGATGGCTTTCACTTCACCTCTGGCTCACTTGCTATCCTAGTGCTTCTCCAAGAAAAGGAGACATGACACGGACAAGAAAGTCAGTAACCTAGCAGTAAAATAACATATTTGAGTAAACTTTTAAAACTCTTTAAATTTCTGTGCAAGCAGGATGTTTGGTCTTTGAGGAACAAGCTCTTGAATTGTATCAGCCATATCTCTATTTACTTTTTTTTAATTATTGTTAATTTCTCTTCCCCACTCAAAGAGTCTTTACAGTCTACTTCCCTTCCTCAGGTCCTGATGCCCTTTCCTCTGTTTCACTTCGACAGTAACATGATGACATGACGCCTTGTGACCTGCAGAGTGTGTCAGAGAGTTTTAGAAACAGAAAGGAAGCGTTTGCTCCAGTCCTGGTATTATATTTTTCAGTGCTTGAGAAAGCACTTAATGTGGATTTCTTCGCAGAATGGGATTGGGGGGCAGTTATTTCTGCTTCCAGGACAGGCTTGTGACTATGATCTTCTTTTTTCCACTTCTGCTGGCAGCTCACTTGGAAAAAATGCTGTTCAGACTAATTTGTTGTGATTATGCTGATTTTTATTAATTTTTTTTTCCTGCTTGTCACATTCAGTTGAGAGAAAATGAAAAAAAAAAAAAGTATAATAAGTAGTCCTAATAGACTGGCAAAAAAACCCTGCAGACATTAGTGCTGCAGGAAGATGCAGCTATGTACTGGAAGAAACTGAAGAGAAAGTAAAAGGTTTAGCAAAGAAGTTGATATCAAAATTGAAGCAATGGGAGGTTAGAATCTTAATCAGAGCAGTTATAGGTTTTGCACCAGAGAGAATCTAAGAGCAGTATCTCAGAAAGCTTTCAGTGAGGAGTGAGGAGAGGCTTGTCATCTCAGCCCTTCTGATATGTAAAGTAGTATCAAGTCTGGATAAGGTATATGAAGCCTGAAAAAAAGGGAGTTCTCAGAATTACCAAGAGCTGAGGTTTAGATTTGCAGCAAAAACATTAATACTATTAATACTGGTGCCATGAAAGTTGCAGAAAACCATGGGAGGGAGGAAAGGCAGAAAGGAAGGAGAGATGGGCATTTTTTGAGAAATATTGGTCTAGAGTCAGCTTTAGGAAATGTGTCCAGAGCTTAGTCAGCTAAGGAGACTTGTTTTTTCCATTATGGTATGGATATGGAATTTGAGGTATATCCATTGTCCATTGTAATTTTATAGGTGTGTTTCATTACTTTTAAATGTTTTAAGTATTTGAATAGTAAATGATTTGTAGAATTGACAGCAGCTATAGTGAAAATGTAAATAATGTATATACAATAGGCACAAAATCCAGCTAGCCTGTTGGATTCTGTTCTCAGGAAAAAGTACTCAGAAACTGAACTAATTCACGAATACCTAGTCTGGTTTCATTTTGTCTTTTAATGAGATGGCTCTCAGGATCTAAAAGAAAGTAGATAAATAGTGAAGAATATAAGATTAGTAACCAATAGTTTGACTGTGCTTGGAACTGGAGTTTCTGTTTGGGTTAATATATTCACATCATTAAGGTGGCCTTAAATGAGTAAAATAAGGGGGAAGAGAGAAATTGCCTACACGCTGTTTCCATTAGAATAAGTCTGCAGACTTGTATGCTTGCAGGTGTTTTATTCAATATGTCAAGAGGTCTCTAGATTTGTTTCATCATTCTTCTGGACGAGTTTCCCCATGAAGTGTTTGTTTGTAGGGTTTTTATGTTTGTTTTGGTTTGGATTTTTTTAATCATTAAAAGCAAGATCCAGGTCCTCCTATGATTTTGTCCTTGTTTTTACTTTTGAACTGGAGGTAAGATCACTGGGTTGTGATATCTTGGGCTCTATGGAAAAATAATGCAGGAAAGGTCTAAATGTAATATGTAGAGTACTGATTTCAGCAGGAGGGGGTGAGCTTCTTTATTAGTTACTAGAAGTTGTTTTTTTTTTTAAAAAGTGCCACCTTCCCCATATCTAAATCTGTGCAAGAGTGGAAAGCACAGTCTCATGAAGCCTCAACCATTTGTCACACTAACCATCTCCAAAGTGCTGAAACCTGCTAAGGAAAATTGTTCAACCAAGTGCAGTGAACCGCCAAAATATAAATGTAAGTTTAAAAGATCTGCAGAGTTTCGATTTAAGAATTGGTTTAAGCTTTATTGATCTGAGATTCGTTTAAGTTTTCAACATGCATTATAGACAGAGATAGTTTGCACTCTGAATTGGATATTTTTATTCCATCTTTGGTAAGTACAATTACTCTGCCTGAGGCACTATCAACCCAGATTGCACTTCTTAAACAGTGAACAAACCAAACCATGGATTATGGGAAATAAAAACAGCATACTCAGTAAGAACTGGGAATAAATTAGTAACTCCAGCTAATTTATGTTGTAGAGCACAGATGTCAGTTTACATTCACTTGTTCTCAATTTTCTTACTGCAGTTTTTATACGAATCAAAATACTACTCAAATATTGTACCAAATTAGACATTTTCACAGTTTTGGGGGGGCAGAACCTAGATAAGGCAGGTACTAATGAAGCAATTTAGTTTGCCTCCCAGAAAATATGTGGCTTGTTGGTAGATGGTTGAATGTGTTGTGGATTCTTTTTCTGCAATGGTACTTGGATTTGAAGTTAATCTAATCCTTTTCCAATTATTCCGAATTAATCCTTTTCTGAATAATGGCATTTTAAAGACTCAGGTTGAGCCTTTGGATTTCATCCAGGAGTTTAATTAGCATGCTAGTTAACAGCACTAGCAACTAGTTAATGTTAATAAACCCTTTAGGACAAATGGCAGAAATTCCCCATTTAGAAAGGGATTTTTCAAAGAATCTAGTCACAGACTGAGAAGAAAAGCAAACAACTGGACATTTGTTTTCTATGCAGTCTCTGACTGGAGTGAGAAGCAAGTCAGATTCTGGAACTATTTAGGACAAGGCTAGAGAATCTGGAGCCAGCTGATTGGCACATCACAAATTATATGGGACTGAAAGAGAAAAGGTGCTACTAAACATTGGTGTGCAAGGAGGGAGAGGAACTTGCAGCACATGCTCTATCCTGTTGCGGTGCGCAGCTCTGTCTCTGGGGTCAGCCCTGCCTGGCTGACCACCCAGCAGCCCTGGCTGCACCCCAACAGAACCTTTGTGTGGGTTCTTGGCTCTGCAGCACCGTTACCTCCGCTGTCACGGCCGTGGTTAGAAAGATGGAACTCTCTCAAGGCTTGGGGCAAAGTTTTTATTCAGGGATCACAGGGGAAGCCCCTGGCCCCAGGCTCAGAGCCTCCGAAGAGAGACCCCGAACCTGAGCTGCAGGGGGTTTTTACCAACACAATTCCAGGGGTGGGTACAAAATATAAACCAATAAAACAAAGCAAGGTGGCAAATGCCAACTGAATTACCTAAACAAGAACAAATCAAGCTAAATTGGGGTGGGGTGCNTACAACTTCCAATGTAAGATATTATAAAACTTATAAAATAAATCCAAACAACGCTACACTGTCCTGATACTCAACAGTCATGCATGTTAGTTTCTCTGAAAAATGTAGTTTGTGATGATCTGTGATGTTGAGTATTTGAAATGAGTTTCTGCATTTGTACAGTTATTTTTACTTTTTTTGAGCTGTATGCAAGTAAACTTGCTCTTTAAATTGTACATTAGAATCATCATTGGTCTAAAAAGCTAGATAATGTTCCCTCTTCTTTTTATTTTTTTTTCCTTATTTCTTATTATCTCTACCTGTTCTTTTGAAACTAATAAGTGTGTTCAGCAAGACAGATTTTTTCTCTTATTTGCAAGGGATTTGAAAATGCTAGATCCAAGCACATGTAGCTGTAATCAGTATTCAGTACTCTTGTGGAAGACTACAAATCCTGTTCATCTGAACAGAACAAATTTTCATCTGGAAGCTTTCTAATCCCACTTCCACTTGCTACCAGCCATGAATACACCCACAGTCTGTATTTTACTGTTTGTCCATGAGGTGGCAAACACTCTTGATCCTTGGCTTGCCACAGTGAGATATAACATATCAGCGTTGCTGATATTTTTTACAATCTGTATGGTAGTTGCAGCAACCTTTCTGATGTTTTGCAATAAAAGTGTTTTATATTTGCCAGTACATAGCAGCATCATGATTTCTCTCCTGAAAAAGCTGGTCAAAAAGGTTATGATCCCTTTCCTTTTTTCTCTGCTTCTTGTCAGGTTCTGGCTCAGCTACAGTGGCAATTCCTGCCAGTGATTTAAATGATGCAGTGCAGGAAGCAGGGAGGAACTGGAACAGGGTGAAGCTAGGAGCATGTTTTAGCAGACTTAAAAAGAAAAATCTGTTGTAGAAGAAATTCTTGTTTGGATTTATACCTTCGTTTCCATGGGGAAAAAAGTTTAGCTCTTGATCAGTTTGTTTTTTTCTCCTGCATGGACACAGCATCCGGGATTTCTGAGTGGAGCTTGCAAGATTAAAGTCCTGGTGGCAAACAACTAAGAACAAAACTGTATTAGTTTTTAGGAGAAACTCCAGAAGTAGTTTCTCTTCATATATATAGATATATATATATATATATGAGGGTGCTTATCTGTACTCCACAGATCTCCCCAACAGAATGTACACAAAAAGCCTTTTTCACTTTTTCACATTTATAGAATTTAGAAATTTGTGGTGATCATTCTTCACAGGTATTCAACTAACTATGAACTCTCTTAGATTGAGAATGTTACTAAAACAAAATATTCCTCTAATTAAGTTTAAACACTCAGGAGTCTCTGACATTTAGCTTACTTAATAGCATTTCTTTCATTTTTGTAATTTAAAGCAGGTCTGCTACTGGCATTTATGTAAGGTCCATTTCTTCTTGTATTTGGTTTGTTAATTCCTTAAGAAGCTCCATATTTAAAGAGTGTCAAGGTAATAAAGTGATATGTACCCTATAAAAATCAATAATTATAAAAGTAGACAATCAACTTCCTCCCAGATTCTCCTGCTCACTAGCTCTGGGATACAGTGTTCTTCAGTTGAGTTCTGTACTGTTGCCTTTCATAAGGCAAAAATCAATAATCATGCTTAGGTATTTTATGGCAGTGTACATTTGCCAGATTTGTTATCTGTGTGTAAAAAATGACAAAATTGAGAGCAGCTGTGTGACTTGCTTGGGGTCATACCTGAAATCTAGCAGTTCTGCACATTTTCTGACTTGAGCTGAAATCATTAGACCCCTTTACCTCTCTCTGGGGATTGCCTGGAGATGATGTGCTGGTCACACAGAAATGGAAGTTTGGCTGCTGGCATCATTGGATCAGAATTTTTCTCATGTTGCCTGGATTTTCTTTCACCTTGTTTGGCTTTTAGTCTTTCTGTTGATTGATAGGGAACATGTACCCAAAAGTTTATTGAAACAAAGGGCAGCTTCTAGCTGCTGCATTATGAAAAGGAGGAGAAGGCAAAAGGTGAAGGCAAAGGCCAAATTGCTTTCATCAGGGCCACGATATACTGCCTCTACTGCTGTGTAAGTATTTTGTGATTTTTGAAGACTACAATTTAGAAGATAACTATTTAGAAAATGCTTTTCCTAGCATTGAGTGAGTAAAATTTGGAGGGTTTATTCACTTGATGAAGTGTGTCCTGAATAGAGAAGTGTAAATATGTTCTTGTTATTGACATGGTATCATTTTAGGGAAGGGCTCTTTGTTTGTTCTTGTTGGTAGCCTGCGTCTCGTGGGGATCTTGAAGTCTTAACTTACAGACCATGGTTCTTATAGCAAATAGCAGTGAGCATGTTTTTCAGCTATTCCAAGTGTAGATGAAGGAAAAACAATTACAGCATTTAGGAGATGTAGTCTGATAGTAGTGTTTTACATGAAATTATGAAGATGTCTGCCTTCTGTACTACTTCTTTTTTATGCTGTCTGTAGTTAGGTGTTTTCAGTGCATTGCTTTCTCTAGTTATGAAAAGTAGTTATACTACCAGCTAGTAAATACAGTGTTTATGCAACAGAAAAGTAGCTTCAATAATGTTAAAATTCTATATTTGTTCAATGCAGAAGGGAACTAATCCCATAGGGTCTCATTTCTAAAGAAAAACTAAAATCTGAGGGTGGAAAAAGTAAAGATTGTGACAGCATTGCTAACTTTGTTGCTTATGTCGTACATTTTAAAAATCTGCTTTTCCATAATAATTTGTTAGAGATCTTCCCTTAAAATTACAGAATACTTTGCATCTGAAAGTGTTTCTACAGCCTTAAATTCTTGCCAGTGCTAGGGATGTGATTGCAATTAATGATTCTTGCTGGGGAATAGAAGAGGGGATTGAGCCTCATCTGTCTAATCTGGACCTGAGCATGGTTGGAAACTCCTATGACTTCCATCACGTCATGGGGAAAAGTTCTACTGCTTCTCATCAGGTTTATGCCTCTGGCCTTGCCTTTGTCTATGACCCTAGTTACAAGAATTAAGTTTTTTGAAATGTCTTGCCTTCCCATAGAGATCTTTTTGTCCTGCACTTTTACCAAAGAACATTCAGTCTCTTAAAGAGAGCAAAATTGCCATTTCTGCTGTTATTTTGTGAAATGTGCTGTATTCAGTGAGCTCTTTCAGAAGACACTGGATCATGCCTTTTCTCCTTAGTAGCTGTGTTCTTAGTCAGCAATTATGGCACTTGAAATCTGGGCTGTGATTGTGTCTTACATGGATGACTTTGTTGGGAAGAAAATGTTCCCAACTGTTCTGTGTCAATTTATGTCTAATATAGAATAAAAACTGTTGAAAAACATTCTCAAATTTATGATTTCGAGACCTCTCATTCCTAGTTCCACAAATAATTTACCATCAATTACATTTACAATTATCATCAATTGGAAATAGGAAGTGGAATTACTTCTGTGACAAATTGAAATGTTTTGTCCAAATGACTGCTTTATGCCTATGATAAATCTGCATCAATCCATAAACTCTATTTGCTCTGTCCTGAAAACGAGTTCCTCAGTGTAGTATCAAAGGAAATAAAAATCACTTCATGCATTGAACTCTTACCATCATTTAGATAATTATCCTTGATAGTTGTATTTGTATGTTGGATGTGATATGGTGCCTGTCTAATTAAAGATTACTGTCTCTGTGGGGGTATAAGAAAAAAAGGGGTGATTCTATTAAAGTTTAGTACATTTCATTGATTATTATACTTGTTTTAGGAAGCTGTTGCTTTTTTTTTAACCTTTCCCTAAAGAAAAAAGCATATTTGCAATCCCCTATTAACAGAAAACGCATATTACAAATATGCCCCTCTAATTTGGCAATACTCTTACAATGTACATTTATTTTCATTGCAGCCAATTCATCATTACATTGAAATAACAGAATACTTTACCTCCTGATGGCTGGTGCTAAAGCTAAATGTTCAAGGTCACTCTGTCTTGGTTAGATTTTATTTTTAACATACATAGCATTTTCATTTAGCTAATCCATGATCAAGCAGTCTTCTTGTATTTTCCTCTTTAGTTTCTTTGATAAAATTTGCCCAGGGACTCATTAAATCTTAATTCACAGAACAAACCTTAACTCGGCTCTTTCCCTGCAGTGTAGCCTGTTGTCAATTCTTTGTAGATCTGTCCTTTTGTGAAGTAATTGCATATCTTCTGCCTCCTTCAATTCTCATGCTAGCCTGGGCATTTCCAGGGAGCACCATTCATACTTCTGCACCTGAAAGAATAACATGTTCAAAAATACCAGAGATAAACAGTATGCTTGACTTCTTGAGCTGTTTTAGAACAGAGTCCATCATGTAAAAGCTGTGCACAGCCTGTTCAATGTGTTAAACCTCTCACCTAGAGGTCCAATTCAGGAAAAAAATGTAAGAACGTACTTAATCACTTGATTTTCAAAGCATGAAATAATTTTATCAGTGTCAATGAGATTACCAATGCTTAAAGCAAGTGGCTTTATGTCCTGCATCAGTGCGAAGGTTTGGAAAACATTTAGGTTCTTTTAAAGTCAGAAATAATCTCACGAGTACAATGATTTTAAAAACTGCCAAAAAAAGTTTGGTTGAAGGAGTTCTGGCCTTTCAAGCACACTGAATTTCCTGCCTGATTTAGAAATACAGGAAGAAGGTCTTCTGTGGAAAGCTGATTGAAAACTGTAATTACACTGTATTCTGCTGCTGTATAGTAACAAAGAGGATGGTTTTGGTTAGTTGGTTGTTCAGAGGATTAGTTGGTTTGGTTTTTTAGTCTACATATTCTCTTGGCTTATAGAAGTCCTAGAATGTGCTATCAGCATGAAAAGCCAGTTCTGCTGAGGCTGAAATGAATCAAGGGAAAAAAATGTGGGTTTTTTTCCTTATGCTGTTTAATGGAACTGCTAAGGCTTTTCTTCAATCTTGACATAATTTTGCATTTATTTCAATGGTAAGATTTCCAATAGTTTCCATGGCACCTTATGTGCCTTAGTGTGGTTTAATATGTAAAAGGAGCATATCTTATTTCTAAGCATTCAGAGTGTGAGAATAATTCATAATGCTGGAAGAGCCTTTATCACAAACTGTTATCTCAAAATGTATTTGTTGCTGTGGCAGCACCTTTCAGAGGTGACATGAAAATGACTTGTGCTATGTAATAGTCATTTTTAGATAAGTCCCTCTATCCAAAGATGCCCCTTTGGAGTTCAGGAATAATAACCAGGCAAGTGCCATGATTTTATGTAAATTATTGAAGCTAACATGGTATTTGATACTCTGAAGCCTGATACAGTAGGATGTAATTGAGAGAGCACTTCTGTGAAAAGTTACTTGGATCGCTTTATTAAGCAAAAAAAAAAAAAATCAGCTTATTTTTGATAAGCTAAAAAGCCCCTGGGAAAAAAATAAAAAAGTCTACCAATTGTTTCTGTTGGTCCCAACAGATGGCATAACCAGTTTACAAATATAAATGCAATGAGCAGTGTACATTGCTAAAAGTATAAATTTGTAATTTATCACTGTTGTTCTTCTTTCCTGGTCAAATACTAATTAAAACAAAAAAGGTTAAAATTCCATTGTGGTACAGAAATACTGTTTTTGAGCCATGTCTTTAAGTGTTTGTTAAAACTTATCTGTGTGAAACAACAACATCTGTTTGCTGCAGTTACTGCTGCTGCTGTTTGAAGAAGCAATGCTGGGCTTGGCCATTTGGGAATTCCTTACATTTGTTGGGAAACTTGCCTTTCTGATTAACTGCTTGTGTTCACTCTGATTAGGGTCTCTGAAGAGGCTTAAGTGGGAATCCTTATGGGTGATTTTAGGCTCTTACAAGCAGGGAATTAGTATTTGGCTGGTCTTTTACAGTCTGAATTGCTGGATTGCTCCGCCATGGTATGATCAATCATTTCACTGCAGAGTAAAAAGTGGCACATTTTCTTCTACCTCACTGAAACCCGTAACTACTTGATTGTATAGTTGCCCTGGGGTTTAGTGTCTCCACAGGTGGAGAGCAAGGGTAAACGTTTGAAATACAGAAAATTGAAGTACTAGAAGACCATGTGCACTCTCATACAGTGCTGTCTAAGAGTGGAAATCAGCATTAGATTACTGACTTCAGTCCAATGTGTGAGTGGGTGGTGGCTGATACAGAAGGGTGCTAAATATCTCTGAGATGTAACACAGAGCAAATGTGAGTCCCATTTCCATTGTCTGATTCCACAATTTTTTACTGTAGCACTGTTCTATGCCATAGGACTAAGTGTACTGTGGCACTGCTACTATTGCTTTGCCTTTACCTCTGTGAATCAGAGCATTTCCATCCTACAGGTGGTATTTCAATAGCAATATTCATTGCACTGCTCTGCTTTGTAAACTGAGTGCCATCTGGATTTTTTTTCTTGCCTGGGAATATCTAAGCACAGCGTAGTTAATTAGTTTAAGACTTTAGGACACATTCTTCAGGCTCCCATAAAAATAAATAGTACTTTGTCTATTTGTATTACATTACAGCAAAAAGAGAACTGGCACTTTCTTCTCTTTCATTATCATGATAAAGATCAACTTTAAAAAAGAGAAAGAAAAGAAACTTAAAAACAAACTTTGTTTCGGAGACCCCCAATCTAAATGTATTTATGTTTTATGGCAGGTGTTTCAGCAATTATTACTAATTGGAAAATTAGATGCTGTTGCTATAGCAGCATCTTTATTCACTAATTGGTTTTGGCACATTTTAACTAGCACTAGCTCAGCTAGACACAGCTATTCAAATGAGACATGTGAAGATTTGTATGGAAGTGGTGAGCCAGTGGTGCAAGTCAGTACATTAACCTTCCACCTCTTGGTCCTGGGCACAGCCAGGCCAAGCTGTGTGGGAGCACAACCAAGACCTTGGTGACCTCATCCATATTTGTAAAGCACAAGAAAACAGGAAATTCGTGGCTTTCTGAGCTACAACTCTTCAATTCTCATTCTTCATGTCTATTTTGATTGTATCAGTTGCTGCAGGGTCAACAAATGCATGTGATTCTACTTTTCAGATTGCTTTTCTGCTGTTTTTTTTTGCTTATATTTGAAGGGGTGATGTGTTTCTTTGCTGATCTCCAAAACCTTTGAACTCATCTTTTCATGACCTTTGTGCTTGACCTTTTGTCTTGTGCTTTTTTCCTTTGGTTCCTGCAGTGCATATTTTTTGGGGCTTTTGTCACTGAGGTTACCTCCATGTACCATGTAACATTTATTTCCTGGGCAATTCTGGTTTCTGTTTGAGTATATCTTAGTATGTTCTTCACAGCAGGATGGAGCTCCACTGACATGCTGCATACTAGAGGATTTTCATGCTTTAATCACCTTAATTCCTTTTGAGCTTTGAGAGGTACAGCTTGATATGCAGATGTTTGGTGTTTTTTAATTCTTTTTTCTACCTGTCCTGGATTTTGTGGAGATTTGAAAGTGAGCAGCACCTTCAAATCTACTTGCTTGCCCCTGACCTGTCTATACACTATAGATGATCTTCCCATCTACCCTTCCTTCTGTGACTGTAGGTACCATGTGAAAGGCAGAGAAGGATTGCTTAAAAATAACTCTGGTTTCTTGGCAAGTGTTACCTCTTCCTCATTCATTCTCTGCCTTTTCTCTGTCAGAGTCTTTTTGAGTTAGTGAAAAAGAAGTTGAAGAGCTTTTCAAGGCAAGGATAGTGTAATATTTTTCTGCTGTATTTCTGACTCAGGAAGGCGTAGTGGCAGTGTGAGGAGATCTTATATATTCTGTTAGAGAAAAAGAAGATTCCTGTCTGAGAGGCATAGGTGCATGAGTTACATTGAGAAGCTGTGTGTGTGTATGTGTGTATATACAAATATTTAAAGTTACTCAAAGTCCAGTAAGAGCTGGGCCTCTTTTCCCTGCAAGCTGATGATGGAGTTATGTGCCAAAATATTGAAGTGCTGTATGCCATAAAATTGCCAATAATTTTTCATTCTCAAATATGTTTTTAGTGGGTAGTAATATAAAAAATTTTAATCATAAGACTTTACCTTCAAAAAAAGCAGTTCTGTTAAAAAGGGGTCTCTGAAGGTACATCATTAAGACAGTGGATAATATGTAAATGAGAGTTTGATTTCTAAATGTAACATGAGTTACTGTTAATCATGTCTTGGCAGCTTTTAAATAGTTGTTGCAGCAACAATATTTTTTTGTTTATAATAGTAAAACACTTGTTTTGATGAGATGCATACTGATAAGAAGTACTCAGAGGTACAAGTTCTTTGATGAGATGGCAAATAGACTGTTGGTACTAGAATGAGAAACTTCTGAGTTCTAATGCATAGAGCGTATTGACAGTTGAAGGATGAATGGGTTTGGTTCTTTTCCTTTGGTTTCTTTTTATTAATTTATATGTTTGTTGATTTGGGACACAGAAAAAAATATGCCCTGAACCCCCAGACAAGTGGCTGCGTTTATTCTTCATGTTCTTGGTAATACCTCCTTCTTACTGTAGGAGATAAAAGGGAAAACATTTTGAAACCCATGTTTATTATAACACTCACTCTAGGACAGTTTTGTTCACGATAGTTGATATTCTCTTAATAGCTGGTGAACTTTGCTTGACAGTTGCCTTAAAGCTGAAAAAAAAATTTTAAAAATCTCAAAATAATGTAGAAAACAAACAGATGTTGTTCTCATTTTTGTTGTACTTCTGAAAACTGATATAATTTCAAATCCCCGGTGTCTTTAAATGTATGGCTAACACTACCCTCACAAGAGACCCTTTGCAACTTCAGGTTGGAATTCTGCAGTGTTTAATAACATCCTTTCCAATAGTTGCACTTCTTTTTCTATATCTAATCTCCTCTGTTTTGTAGTGGTTATCCCTGTGATTTGGGAAGTTATGAAATTTCAGTTAGAAGGTTCAACACAGCTTGAATGTGTCTCTAGCTGCCCATTTGTCTCTAATCAAATGAGAATTGCAAAGATCCCCAAACCTGAACCCAAAATGTCTGCAGCAGTTTGGAGTTCAAAGTAGAAATGTGATCTGTCTTATTTTCAGTCATGTTTCAACCTACATTTGTTAGAAGTAATTTCCAGACATCATCATCCATAAGCTGCAGCTGAGATGTTGACTTGGCATTGTTATTGATTCTAATAAGAGAAGCAGACTCTTAAGCCATCACTTCCTCCCACATTTGTCCATTTCTTCATGTTTGTCCCCACCTATAGTTTTCTCTTGTCTTATGCTTCATTGATAAATCTTAGTAAAATAGGTACTCTTTTTCTCTTCATATCCTACTGTCCATTCATTAAAAAGTTGGAAATTATTATTCCATATACACTAGCAGCAAATCTAATGAGCATAGTGAATGTTAATATATTAAGTGCTAAAAAGACTTTTCCATTTCAGGACTGCATAAAAATATTAGTTCAGTTGCAGAGTGTGGGAAGGCAGAAATGTTTTGTGCCAAATTAAGATTTGTTATGCCGCACGTGCTTTGTGTGAAGTATGCAGCATGGTATTCTTAGGAAAATATGCATTAACGAGATATCAGGGCATCTGACAAGCAACAGAGGCAAGGGATTGAGTTATGTTCAAAATGTTTTAATGTAGTTACAAGGCATTCACTTGTTTTGAAAATGCTGTTGTATAAGAGGTTGGAAAAAATAGTGTTGAGCTGATTATTTTTAAATAAATATTGGGGAAGGAATAGACTCAAATGGACAAGAGAGGGTGTGTCTGAAAGGTGTGCCAGCCCTCACACTGAAAAAAAGTATAAAGTCAAGTAGGAACAGAAAAATTGTAATAGCACCACACAGGTTGGTAGCAGAGTAATTCCCTGCAGCTGTGTTGTGGGTTTGTGGAGTTTTGGCAATAAATTCCCTAAACAGGTAAGGTGCTGTTGAAACGCTGTGCTAAAATGCTTCTGTAAAAACCTGATGCCTAGCCCTATATTATATAATATCACAGAATAGTTTGGGTTGGAAAGGACCCTAAGAGGCCATCTAGTCCATTTCCCCTGCAATGAGCAGGAACATGTTCAATAGGATCAGAATCTTCAACAGGTTGCTCAGAACACCATCCAACCTGGTCAAGAATGTTTCCGGGCATGAGACATCGACAGCTTCTTTGGGCAACTTGTGCCATTGTTTTACCACCATCATTGTAAAAAAAAACTTCCTTGTATCTAACCTAACCCTGATTGACTTTTCTTGAGTTTAAAGTTTAATACCATTACCCCTTGTCCTCTTGCAACACGCCCTGTTGTGATCTACCCCATCTTTCTTGCAGGCCCGCCTTAGATACTCAAAGGTTGCTATAAGGTCTCCCTGGAGTATTTTCTTCTCCAGGCTGAACAACTCCAGCTCTCTCAGCCTTTCCTCATAGGAAAGGTGCTCCATCCCTCTAATTGTCTTTGTGACCCTTCTCTGGACCTGATCCATCAAGCCCATGTCTGTTCTGTGCTGGGCCCCCAAAGCTGATGCAGCCTTGCAGGTGGGGTCTCAGAAGAGCAGAGGGGCAGAATCCCTTCTCTCACTGCTTTGGATGCAGCCCAGGACACGTTTGGCTTTCTGAGCTGTAGGCACACATTGCTGGGTCATATCCAGCCTCTCATCCCCCAGCACCCCCAAGTCCTCCTGGGCAGGGCTGCTCTCAATTTTCCCATCCTCTAGACTGATACTGGGGAGTGACTTTACCAGGTACAGGACCTGATACTTGTCCTTGTTGAAGTGAGATTCCCATGGGACCACTTCTCTAGCTTGCCCAGGTCCCTCTGGATAATATGCTGTCCTTCAGGCATGTCAAATGCCTCCACTCAGCTTGGTGTCCTCTGCAAACCTGCTGGGGGTGCACTCTGTCCACTGTCCAGGACATTGATGAAGATATTAAACAGTACTGGTCCCAGTAGACCCCTGAGGGCTGCCATTCATCACTGATCTGCGTCTGGACATGCCAAAAAAAGGTGAAATACTGTATTGCTCAGGTAAGCATAGGTGCAACCAACTCATATATCTAGATATATTAAACAATATGAAAGCAAGGACAAAGAACAGTTAGCAAAGCTAAATCTAAAGCAAACTTTTGTGATTGACCATTTGTTCAACAAAGAATCCTTTATTATTGTATCAATTCAAAAGCTCAGATGTTGAAAAAAGTGGATCGAAGCATGAGAACATTAATCAGACTGTGGTTTAGATACCATAAAAATTTTTATAGCTTTAATTTTCCTGATGGGATTTTTTATAATTATTATTGTTTGTAAGAGTTAACTGGCAAGTTACTCCCAACTACATAATTTGGAAACAGAAAAAGATTTTATTTTTAAGAATAAAAAATATTTTTGAGTCAGAAAAGGTAACTTTCTGTCTTTGGGAGGTGAGAAATTAAGACAATTGGAAATTAAATTCTGAGAGCTTCTCACACTACCTGTAAAAGAAAAATCAAAATGAGATGTAAGCAGAATCATGTTCCTTTTCTTTTGTAGGATGTGTTTTATTTATATTTTCATTTTCTTTTGAAAAGAACCTGAATAATCAGACTGAAAAAAAGGAATTTGGGTTGGAAGGTGATACAAATTAACATGCACTCGGCAACAATATCTTTATCAAATAACAGTTTGCTTCTGATTTGGGCATAAGAGAAGAATTTGTATCCAATTTTTTTTTTCTGTTGGGTAAAGATGTAAGGGTTTTTTTTCCCCCCGACCTATCTCATCCCCACACTCCTGCAGCAGTGCTTTATTGTAATGTGAGCATTTACCAGTTAGGTCCTGGAGTTCTGACATAGGAACCATCAAGCACTGATCAGTGGTAATTGCTTTAATAATAACTGAGATAGTTCATCTTCTAATAACCATTCCTTTCCTTTCTTTCCAGTCAGTCATCTTTGTGTGTAATCATATGATTTCTTTTATTTGCAGATAAGTATTTTTTAACAATAATCCACATTCCTGATAGAGCCGTTCAGTTAGTTTAATAAATCACGTTATTTGTATTAATGAGTTACTGGTGTTAGCTTCTTATATTATTTGTTACAAGTAACCTTTAAATTAATGGAATTAAGCCGGAGCTTTTACAATTATTCTCCTACCTTGTGGATTGTGAGTACCTGCATTCATGTGGACAACTAATTGATACAGAGAATGCTCTATACTATACTTGAGCTTAGACAAGAAGAATATACTTTGGAATGAGAAAGACTTCCAGAGATTTTTGGTCACTCTAGTAATGTAAACATGTTGAAATTGGCACTGGAAATCACATTCTTGGTGATTTGTACAAGCTTCATATTCTTCCCATGACAATAGGAAAATGAGTTTGACTTGCTGAGATGTTTCTGTGACAATTACAGCAACAGCAACAATTACAGGAAATAGTATACAGAACTGTGCAAGTATTTTGGTAATGTGGCAAAGCAAACAGTGCAGATCTGCACTTTATAGGCATTCTGAATAGATTTGCAGCTTGCAAGAGGGAGAGGAGTCCAAATTTCAAATGTTGTTGCCATGTTTTCACCCCTGCCAGCAAACAGACAGCCACATTGCCTCACCAGAGGGATTGGGGAGAGAATCAGAAGGGCAAAAGATAGAAAACTGATGGCTTGAGATAAAGACAGTTCACTAGGAAAAGCAAAAGCCACAAATGCAATCAAAGCAGAACAAGGAATTAATTCAGTGCTTCCCATGTTCAGCCATTCCCCATAGAGCAGGGCCTCAGCACATGTAATGGTGACTTGGGAAGAGAAATGCCACCACTCCACATGTCCTTCCATTTCTCCTTCTTCCTCCTACTCTATATACAATTTTATTACATATGGACTAGCCCTTTGGTCAATTGGGGTCACCTGTCCTGTCTGGGTTTCCTTCCAACTTCCTCTGCACCCCAAATTCCTTTCTGGCATAGCAGTGCAGGAAGCAGAAAAGGCCTTGTGTCTGTTTAAGCCCTGCTCAGCAATGGCTAAACCATCTCCATATTATCAAACCTGTGTTCAGAACAAATCCAAAAGGGCACTGTTGTTCATTGTTACTTATTTCTTTTTAGCATTAGCATTGTTTTTTATGAAACAAGGGAGGTTTCCTTTTTAGAAATAAATCAACTCTAGTGAAAATATGTGCTGAGTGGAAAAGGTAGCTTAAATGTGTGCTTCAGGCATTATGTTCTGATTAAATTAAAATTGGAATATGAATCCCTAGGCATTTAGTTAAGCTTTGTACAAAGAGCCCTTACCTCTATTGAAAATTTTAATTTAGGGGTGGTTAAGTCAGAATTCATTGTTGACAAGGGACTTTGAGCAGGAGAGGGAACTATGTGACCAGCCAAGGTCTCTTCAAACTAGAATGGTGCAGGTTGTGTAACAATCAAGAAGATATGCATACATCCATACCATATGTATTTTTGAAGTGGTTTTTGAATGTTCTGTATGCATTTCTAATCCATATGTATATATCTGAAGATAGCTGTATAGGCAAAAACAATAGCTAAAAGTGGGATGTAAAAAGAATTAACTTCACAAACAGAATCATTTGTCTTTTTGCCTCCCTTGGAATCTAGTGAAAAAAAATTTCCCATGGTTGATGCAGCGACTAACTTAGTGCTAAATAAGAGCAATCTTCAAAAGAGCCCAACAGCCCAGCCCACTGTAGCCATGTCTCAGAATCACTGCGTTTTTTCCTGAAGGATATCAGATTCACCCACAGGGGTTGCTTCCAGGTAGTGTTCATATAAGGAATGATATCCACTCAACCTGGAAAGGTAACATGCACTGAGAGGCAGTGAGGTACCCAGGACTCCTTAAGCCATCCTAGAGCCCTGTACTAAACATAGATCAGCAAAAAGTATTTTTCTGACATGAAATATATTTAGATGGGGGGGAAGTTTATTCTTCCGTGACACACTGTCTAATGTATTTGGCAATTTGTAGCATTAAAGGTCTCTAATTGTCCTTAAAATAGATACCAAATTGACTTGCTATATAATGCAATGAGTTAGTTTGTCATTGTTGTTTTTAAAGAGATCATATATGTTTTGCCAAACAGTGGCTGAACTTCACTTTGCAGAGTTGGATGTCATAGTTATGAACCATGTATGAGACAAACAAGTGGCCATCAGTGGGAAACTTAGTTCACTTACGAGGACCTAAATACATGGGATCAGCCTGGATCAGACTGTCAGCAGAAGAAGGGTGGCTTTTGGCAGGAGAAAGGAGCTTGGAATAATGGGAGAAGGGTTAGATGCTGACTAAGTACTGAGGTTGCCCATTGGAAATTCAGTCTGAATTTCCAATGCACAGCCCTAAAATAGGAACATTTTACTGAAGTGTGTACAGTGTATATGCTTTAAATGAATGACATCATAGGCATTAGTGCCTCAGAGACCTGAAAAATCAAGTTCATAAAAGACTTAAATGAGCAAAGCAGGGTGGATTTAAAACAACTTGTGTGAAACTGACGGCAGGGAGAGCAAAATTCAAGTTCCCTTAAGTCTTCCAAAAGGAGAAGAATCAGGAGATCAAGTGAATAAGCAATTAATGTAACATAACATCTATGGTGTGAATGAAATGTCTGCAAATGAGTTAATACTTTCCTATTTACTTTTTGTATTATGTTTACAAAAAGTTTTCTTTAAATATAAGAACAGTTTTTCAGCAGATGTTGGGACGTGCAGGGATCCACAATTTGTTAGAAAATTCTACCTAAGTAAGTTGAGCAGGTTTTTGTTTCTCATGAGGTAGTGCAAGGAAACCATTCAGGTTCCAGGGAAATATTCCAGAAATATTCCTTGGCTTGTCTATTTGAAAAATGTATCCTGTCACTATCAGGTAAGGGACTCTAAGTACCCAGGAAAACTGTAACTGCCTTGACTGATTGTATCTAGATCTCAGGTAGTGTTGTAGTTCAGCCTCGTGAGATTGCAATCCCAACTCTGGTGTTAAAGTGTATTTTAGGGTCCTTAATTTGTATGTGGAAGCAGATTGCTGAAAAGTGTGTGTAAATGTTGATTCACTGTTGAAAATGTGCCAAGAGACTGCTAGTAAAATATTTACTGATAACTTTAAGATGGAAATATGTCTTCCTTATTGAGCTATAAGTTCAGTTTGGAATGTGTTTTGTGGAGGAACATATTTATATTAATATATCTATAGTCCATGGAGCCACATTTGCTCTTGAGGATATTTTCTTTTAGTGTTTTTGTTCATGCTTGGCATGGCTTTAAAAAAATGAAAATAAATATATGTGATTATATACTATAATCTTTAATTGCATATACTTTTTAAATATTTTGGAATTGTGTGAAGGATTTACATTATTTTATGCCACTACAGGAACGAAACCTTTTTTTTTCTTCTTTGTTTGTTAAAGGTAAAGCACATTGCGATCTTAAATCTAATAAAGGAAAAACACACAAATGATAAGCAGTTTTTCGTCAGAGGAGATGTAAAGACTGAATGTTGGCCATTATTAAAGTTGGATAATGCTATAGAAGAGATTAAATTGTAAACAATTGTCTGTGAAAAATAATGAAGGGGTTGATTGAGGTTTGTTTAGCATTTTCTAATCCTATCTTTCTAAAAAGAAAGCACTGGTGTTCCTCTTTAATACCATTGCTTTGACTCTGACTTTTTTTTTTTGTATTTATGCTGATGATTTATCTTCCCGAGTCTCAAGATTTCCCCCTCTCTGTATTCAGCTTGTCAAAATGGGACTGAAGGATGGATGGTTTCTACAGAAGTAGAAGTGGTCTCAGCACTTAAAATTTTAAATGGGAATTTTTAAAAATAAATTTTGAAATGGGATTTTTTTTAATGAGAAATGGAGTTAAGACTAAAAGGCAGTGTATGAATTTCAGGTGGAAAACAGGGCAAAGCTATTCTAATTGGCATAGTCCTGTTGAATCACCTCACACAAAAAACAGCTCATGTGACAAAAAACAGATTTTTCCACCAGGATGGTAAAAATCTTGAAACCAAACTGAGTGCAGGTTGAATGTGTACAGTAAAATCCAGTGATCAAGAAGGTGTTAATGAATAAATAAGTTTGTTGCACCAAAATTTAAAGCTTGAAGAAAGAGCCTGAAATTCGATAGAAGTTTGCATCTCTTAGAATCTGGTGGCACCATATCTGAAGACATGCTCATGTCATTATATTCAATCAACTTATATAAAAAAAACCTTTAAAAAGATACTGCATTTGAAAAGTAGTAGATCCAAGGCAGACTTTACTGCACTCACTCCTGAGCTCAGAGTAGCAGCAAAATATTTTGTGTGTCACTTCATTGACACACTCTGCTGGTGAAGTGCTGCATAACGCAAGTGGAAGCCATCACACCAAAGCACATCTTAACACTTCAATATTTACTCTCTTTGTGAAAGAAACATATTCTGCTCTTAGAGGAGAATGTGGGAGTGATACAGAAAGATTTTCTGTCTCTAGGAAATCTTAGAGTGGTATTTTGCCATCATGTACTGATGTGAAATTGTCTTTCTTAACAGCTGTGACATGAGTTGACTTTTTTTTTTTTTTTTTTAAATGTAGTAATAACTAAGACTTTAGTACAGCCTGTCTTCTAAGACTGTGCTTTTTAGTTTGTAGAAGTGTTCTGAAACATCCTATGGTATTGGTCTTTTTTCTGTGATGAGAAAAAAGGGATATGTTTGTATCCAAAGTTCATGTCAAACTACTATGTGCTAGGGGAAACTTCTAGGGAAATCCTCTTTTAAAATCATAACATGAGGTTGGGATGGTTTGGAGGTTTTGGGTTGTTTGGGGGGGGGTGTTTTTTTGTTTTTTTTTTTTAATCTGCCTTTTAACCATGTAGTAGGTGGGTTTGTGCTCTAAGGGAAGAGAGGGAATTTATTGGAAAAACATTAGTTTGATGGATAGCGAGCTCTCCTATTTATTTCTGGCATTGATTGATCTGTTGTCAATACATATCTTTGTGGAGATTCCTCATAGAAAGTGACAAAAAACCAACAGCAATATTTGTGTAGTTATGCTGCAGAGGGGTATTTAGCTGTATTGATCTGATTGTTTCAAATATTGCAGCACTCAGATTTTCAAGTTGCTCAAGGTGAACCCAGAGGACTTCAGTCCCTATATTTAGTTAGTAAGAGCTGAAATTATAACTTTAGATTTGAAACAGATGAAGAAAACATAAAATTGGTAAAGTATTTTTAGTGAAAAGCTTCCTTTGAACAGCAAACTAATACATACTTGGATGTTTACTTTGCTGAAGAGGTGGAAGTCCATTTCACTTGGACTTTCTTGCTACTGTTGTCCCAGAATAGCTACATCATAAATATTTAGACTGGTTGGTGTTTTCAGTCATTACGTTGAAAAGCTGACAGTAACTTTTGTTCAGCATGAGGATGTGAGATACAAAACAGCAGTGGGAACTAAATGCCAGATTCCTTTACAGAGTTCAGTGGAGTTTTCAGGGAATACTTAACTGTGACTTCTGACAGAAACTGTGTCATACTCTCACCTTGACAAGATTAAAAATTGATAGTGTTTTCAAAAAGAACTGAGTTTTGTAATGTTCTGATTGCATTTCTGAAAGCTAAGTGAAAAGAAATTAGGAATGACTGACTGAAGGAATGTAAACAGAACAACTGTATATCTGCTTGTCTGATGCATAAAATCCACATTCATTTTAGAGCTGTCTTGGGTAATCAAACATTCCTGCATTAACAATGAGGGGATGCTGCAGATGTGTTATGTGAAGGCAGAAGAGATAAAATAAAAGCCTATCTTACTTTACTCTTTTGAGAAACAGAGACTGTAGCACTGAATTGCATGGCACTCGAATATATAGAAAAAGTCAGTCTATGCCCTTCTTTCACTGGGAACATGGGAATCTATGCTAAGCATGAGTTAATTAGCTGGTCTGTGCTTAGTTCAGCATCTGATGCTATGGTAAATATTAAGTAAATTAATCTGATTGCATAGAGTACTTAAACCTTAAGCCACCCTGCCCCTCCCAGGCCAGCAAGGACTTCAGACTGAAATTTCAATATATTTTTTGACAAAGGCTGTAAGATGTAGGCAGAATTCAAGACCTGAGCACGTGTATTTTTTGTCTCACTGTGTTGATGGGCAAAGAAGTCCTAAAAACTGCCTTAATTGGCCCTCTGAATAGGCCAGGTGTTATAAATGAGGCATCCTGACACTTCCAGATCTTGATGGGTAACTGAGCTCCAGCTTGTCAGGTACTGATGTCTATTTTCTCCTCACATATATATTGAAAAATAGCTTTAAAGTGTATAAAAATAAGTGTAATTTGAGAGATGGTGTTGTATTTTTGATTTCTTAGTTAAAATTGAGAATCAAAAAGGTGGGGAAGGGTTCACCACTTACAATTTGAGATGAACGTGCTAACTTTTGTAAACCATTAACTTAGTAACTACAAGGTAACTAGTCATCTACAATGTCTCTACATTACTGATAATTTTCTGCTTGTGTAAGGGTCTGCATTTCCATGAATCACAGGACTTGGAAAACTTAGTACAGTATCAACCACTCACAGTCCTAGACACCTTAAGAATTAAGCATTATACCACAGAGAGAGGACAGAAAAAAAGTTGGATTTGACTGAAACTGCTGAACTGCAATAATTTCTAGCAGAGCCTGAATTTCATATGGAGAATATCTGCAAACTGGCTTAGTTTTAAAAAAACACTATTATTGGGCCAGATAATACTGAAGGAAAACATTTATTTCTGGAGTCTGTGCAGAAATAGGAAAGTACGGCCGGGTTAATAGACAAAGGTACCTATCTGTTCCTTGAGAAGGCAAGTTACACTGGAAATCAGAAATGTGAGCAAGTAAGGCAGTCAAATTCATTGTCATCTTGCTTTTCAAAGGAGCGTTATGTAATTAGAAATACAGAATCTGTGTCAGGAGTGATGCTAGTAACCGGCAATGAATTATTAAGTTCCAAATTTTTGGTTGATAGATTTGGGTATATTGAGGCTGTGTAAAGGTTTTCTTTTTGATTCATGGAGGGCACAGTGCAGATGCTACACATTCAAATTATAGAAAAAAAACCCTTTTGACTAAGTAAGCAAGCAGTCTTTTAACGATTGTCAGGCCAATTTACTTTGTTCTTTTTGTTTTGTGTATATGATTTCACAAATCATTTCAATGTCCTTAAATTTTCTAGAAAGCTGCCTTTAAATATCCCAGAATAACTTCTAATTCACAAAATGGGGAGACAGTGGTTCTGCCCTCATGCACTATGTTTTCTAACTTTGATTTAGATAAATATACTTAGTATCTCAAAGAACTGTGTTTTGTTTTCAAAAATATTTGAAGAAAGTACTGGAAATAGTAGGTAAAGCCTTAGCAGCCACTGAAGAACTCCTCTTAAGTGCTAAATGTACAACAGAATTCAGTACCCAAACCAATTTGTCCTTTGGCCACTCAGAGAAGTTAACTGGAGATAAAGGTGGACCTTGACAATGCTGAGATACTCCAAGAAAAAACTGTGGGGCTGGGGGATAGTGCACTTGTAGGGAGGGAGGGAAGGGCTTTGAGCACACGCTCAAATATGCTGTTGGTGTGTTTTCCTGACAAACAGGAGAGTTTACTGCCTTTTCCTGGCAGCCTGGTAACCTTGAAAACAAGGGATGCAGCTAATGGCATTTTTGCTGCCCCAGCAAAGTTAATCCTAGCTTGCCCCCTTGGCTCCTTGTTGCTATTACTGCTGTGACTCTTACTGAAGTTCCAGGAGGGAGTCTTGGAATGACAAGCTTGGGGTGTAGTGAGAAATGGTTTCTGCAGAGCTACCCTGCACTGCATTTGGCCATAGCGTGGCAAGCTGCAGTCTCAGTGGCACAGCCATGATATCTAAGTGAAGAATAATCCTAATTATTATTCTTTTCCTTACCAATGTGGTATGGGAATCAGTGATGTAAAGGTGGCTCTTCTAGAGGACTCTGTAGATATGCATATATGTGCTTCAGTTATCCTGGGCAAAGGAAAATGGAATTTCACAAGACCAGAAAGAGGAAATTACCTAGAAGAACCAATGTTTAGCACTGTCTAAATGTCTGGTAAATCAGTTGGCAGCCTTAACTTCAAAAAGATGGTGAAACTCAAAATCAAAGACCACTGCAGACTCACAAGTTTCAGGTGTTTGATCAGCTGTTTTTTTAAGGCAGTGCTTCCAGTATAAATATTACTGTAATTAGTCGTGCTTGGCTACCCAGTCCAAATGATAAGTAGGCCCTTTTACATTGGGAAGGAGGATGCAGTCTTGGACATCATCTCATAACAAAGCTCTGATTCATGATCTAGATTCAGAATAACATTGTTTTAACAGTGCTTTTCAAATTTTATATATGTGAGTGTCTCTTTACCTATACATCTCCTTTCTTTCTGTTATTAGTTTGTTTTTCTGGGATTGATTTGTTGGTTTGAGGGGGAGTGGGCTGAGAGAGACTGGGAATAGGGGATCACACTGGTTAGAGATTTGCCTACAGATCCAAACTGGTGTGACTTGCTTGCTATTTGGTTGATGTTTTTTTGACATGCACAGTTGGTATTTCAGAGATGTGTGGTAATTGCTGGCATAATACACAAAAGATGAAGCACTCTATCTATTGGAAGAGTGTACTGTGTGTATTGATCGGGAGTTTAATAGAGCTGCATCCTGTCAGCTGGCATAAAACTGACCCAGTGAGGACATGTTCAAGAATTATGGAGACAAGATGAGGAGGAAGTGGCAAGAACCAAACAATGCTGTGCACACTCTCCTTCCTACCTGTTTGAAATGCACCTTCAAGCAGTTACAGTATCAGCTAAGACATTGGTGTCATTGAGCCTTCTTATTATTGTAAAGGAATTCATATTAATATATACTCTGTACATTGTCCTTTCTGTCAAATTTAATTTTTGACAAGTGTTAGCATGCTTGTCTTATGCTGATACTTTTTTCCTGTCTTCTTTCTTTCTCTCTTTTTTCTCTCTTTTCAGTTCATTGTGTTCACTGATGGGTGGATTACTCAAGAACGTTCTCCACTATAATTTATGTTTACCTGAAAATAGGAACTGCAGTTTTTCAGTAATAATAAACTCCTCTATCTAAACAGTCTCTATTTCGATTCACTGCCTCCATTTTCTTCATGTCCTGTCATTTTTTTCATCTGCTGCTGCTGTTAATCTGACATCCTTTGCTCCAAAAAAAAAAAAAAAAATGTGTTTTATTTACAGGGCACAGCATATGGAAGTGCTCCTGTACCTTCTCGCAGGCAATTATGTGAGTCTCTTAAATTCCGCTCTGTGTTGTAAAGATGACTGTGTTCATGTGCTGTAGCATGGCATGCCGATCTAGAGTTAATGCCCTGAGGTCAATATTCAACCGCTGGTGTTGTATATTGCCTGTAATGTGTTTGTAGCTAACAGCTTCTATTGACCCCTTCTTTATTTCTTTGTTGTGTTTTGTTCAACACATCATGAAATGGGGCTGCGCTGTGCACTATAGACTTGCAAGCAGGGAAGAAAATACCATAATGACTCAAAGTCTGGAGGGGAATAGGAATAATGTTATCAGATCATGTGCAACATAGTAATGAGTAACCTCTTATTCCTATTCTTCAAATTAATCTCTCCATTGCGCAGAATAAAAAAATAATCTGGACCTCAAAAAACTAAGAAACAGAAAATCAAACAATGTGGTTTAAGGCAGACATTACTGATACCAGTTGTATTGCTTGTAGGACTTTCCTTCTAATTAATTTGAAGAACAAGTCCATCTGCTGAGTTGGGGAGAAAAGGGAACTTTTAGAAAGGGATTTCGTTCATTTTTTTTCTTTGATCTATTGGAAATATTGATGATAAATAATCTTTCTTTTAAATTAAAATAAATTCCCCTGTCGTCCACCAAAACCCCAAGAAATCACAAACAAAATATGCTATATATATTTTTAAAAAGAAAAGAAAATAAGAGAAAGGCTTGCATTCTAATTCCAGATGATCTCTCTGCTGCATTAACAGTGTTCGCGTGTGAGTGTGTATATTGAATACATAGACCCTCAGAATACCATCAGACTTTGAGATGAGGACTTTCTTACATTCCTTATTTGTCTTTCTCCTCCTACCTTGAGTTAATGTCCATCCTAAAGACATTGGTGTCTTCCATATGCATATAATGAGCTACAGCCATGCACTGCATTATTATAATTACTGTGCTCTGCATCACACCGCTGAATGTGAAACAGATTCATTATAATATAACATTACAGGCTTATTCATAAATACAGTGCAGTTTGACTGATGCTTCATTGTTGGCAGTCTTGAAACATGTTGCTTGCGTAAATTCACTGGTGCTGCTCTTGTGTATTCTTAGGAAAACATACGGCATTTGTCTATGAGTGTGGGTCTTGCGAAAGTAACAAAAAATATGATGTGTATATGACTGTCCTTTCTTTTGTGCAATTATCTAAGATGTTCCTATCCTACTGAGTATATCTAAGGGAAGAAAAAAATACCAGGATGTAACACTCTTCATGAACTATAATTGTGCTTCTATTACAGTTATTTAAGGTATGGTGGAAAGAATTAATATTCTCACTGTGTCCTTCAGAAAAACAATGCTGAAGTTATTTTTGCTCCAATATGTATGTCACTTAGTAGTCTGCTAAAATTAATATTTCTGGCTGACTTACTCTAATTCAAATTAGTCCTGTTACTGATTTATACGATTAACAATTTCAGTGAAGACTGTGGAAACACACTGAAACAATAACATGCTTTAACATGCTTAGTTGTAAATAACCAGTATGTCCACTGTTGACAGCTTCCTTCTTTGTATGGAACCCATGTTTGAGGTAAATGATGGAGTGTCACAAGATGAAGTATGTGGGATTTGAACCAAAGGGAAGGTGTGGGATGCAGAGAACCTGTTTTATCTGGCAAAGACAGGTTAAAATTTTTGTAACTAAATGAAGATGCAGAACTCCGAAGTACACAGAGGAATGGATAATAGTT
The DNA here is from genome assembly GCA_013389925.1 of Aegithalos caudatus. Taxonomy (NCBI): domain Eukaryota; kingdom Metazoa; phylum Chordata; class Aves; order Passeriformes; family Aegithalidae; genus Aegithalos; species Aegithalos caudatus. The sequence continues at coordinate 107,539 of WEIU01024074.1, forward strand.
GAGTTAACTGTGGATACTATGTAGGCTGGAAGAAGTGGTCAGAATTTCCATTCTTTCTAGATGAAATAACAGTAAATCTAACAGCACTGAATGGTTAAATGTGAGAAGCAAGTTTAAAGCAGCATACATAGAATGTGTCAGTGGCTTAACTGTGAGGCAAAAGGAAACAAAACAGCCCCGGTAAATAATGGAACTCATAATATCCAGGTGAGCTACTTCAGCCAGCTGTTTCCTTCCTTTATATGTTTTGGTAGGCAAAGGTTATATAGAACTATGAGTATGTTGTGATAAAGGTCTAACACAAAGCTAAAATTAGAGCTTGAACATCCTGAGCTTGTCTTTTACTCATTGGGGATAACTTTTCTGGTCCTTGCAAAGCACGTACTAAAACGGGAAACGAGGATGTGTGGGAATCCAGAGCAGCAGTGCTACTGAACGAGTGCCGTGTCCTATTACACTGGAGCTGAAAGGTGGCAGGAATGCTTTCTTCCAGGTGGTGTGACCAGTGATCCCACAGTAACTCGACTGCAATGGAAGAGGCTCTGATCTCAGTTCATGCAAGGTGTTTTAGACTACAGGGCACTTGTGGCTGCTTCACGTGCAGAGTGAGCAGAGGGGGCTCAGTGGTGGTGTTGGAAGCCACCAGGAAGTCACCTCTGGTCATCCAAAACTATTGTAGGCATTGAGTGGCGTCTGTGCCAGTGCTGTGTTATGTATGGCATTTGCTCTTGGAGCTCAGGGTCCAGAGGAACTGCTGGACAAATGTGGCAAAGCAGTGAGTGGCTGAGACTGGGATATTCTTTATAAGCCATTTTAAAATAAGTATCTTCTACTCATAGGATATTTTAACACTCTGGCTATAAACTCTGAGACACTGAGTAGAAGGATAGCAAATAAACTACATTATTGAGTTAAGACTCCTTTCTACAAGGTAAAAACTTGCCTTTTGAATTTGAATAAATTGCAACTTTGTTCCTGTCTTACAATAAAGACACCACCAGGAATGAGGGAAAAAGGAATGTACAATTCAAACTAACAAAAAATATGAGATAATCTGTAATTAGCAACAAAATAAGATGCAAAGACAGAGGATAAACTGAATAACTGAATGGGGAGTCCAAGGTCAATACAGATGTCCTCAGAAGTCTAATGATAGCTGTCTGACAGAGCTTTTGGTCATTGGAGTACTGCTGACCTAAAGGCAAAACACAGATTTACAAAATACAGTTACGACTAAATAAAATGTAGTATCAAAACAAAATGTAGCTGCAGATTTTTTGGCAGAATTGCACTAAAATTGCCTTAGGGAGAAAAAAAAGCTCTCATGTTTTCTCCTGTTGCTTGTTCATCACATGGAATAGAAGTACAAATATGCCAGTAAAATACACGGAGTAGATTGCAATTCTGAAAACAAAACGTGTTTGTTGCAAGATTTCCTTGAAACTGCACTCTTGTCCTGCAAAAGTACATGTTAGAGTCAGGATTGTAGCTTTATATCATGTGTTAAAGCATAGTGGATCTTGCACCAGATGACCAAGCTTTAACATTTTTATATCTGTGGTCTTTTTTGGAAAGACTTTATTACAAACACTTTTCCGTATTTGACCTGATATGTCCTCAGACTGAAAGTAATTGCTAATTGAATGTGACACTGCTTTTTAAAAATACATATCATTGTTTACATGTAATTTGGGAAGTGAAAAATACTTACCTGTTTTGATTAGCATTATTTAGAAGAAATTAATGGGAAGAAATAGCATAGGAAGAGCCTTGCTATAATAGGTGTTCCTGAAACAGAGTAGGAAGGCATCAAAAATCAATACAGTTATGTCGTACCTGACAATCAACTTTACAGACAGAAAAAAAAAGGATCAGATGCTTGAAATAGCAATATAATATCCAAAGAATTTCATACCATCTAATGATAAGAAAAGTGTCAGAACTGAGTGCAGCCAAACTAATCTTCAGGCTTGGAATTTCATACAATAAAAATTGAAAATAACCCAACCTAACATCAAAATAAAGGGATTTTTAGTTGGTTCATAAATGACATTTTAATGTTGCAGTCTCACAAAGTTTAATTACTTAGTACAAATACAAATACATCAGAGTTTTAAATTGTGGTGATTTCAATTACAGCAGAAAATACGTAGAACTGAAATTACAAGAATTAAGTTCCTAATGTAGATAGTTGTACTTGTCCACTGTCAAATTATTTCAAAGGACTAGACAGCTTCTTTGGTCAACCAGAAGGTGAAAACAAGGAAATAAGAAAATGCTGAGAAGTGAATTACTTTTTTGATTCATGTTGCATTGCAGAAGAAGCAACGTTTTTCAATTGAGTGGTTTTCTGATGAAGAGAAAAACCCAGGGTGGTTGTGGTAAATGAGTAAGTTGTGAATGAAAAGGTTTAAAATGTTGTATTTCTGAATTTTAATGAAATTCATAATGAATAGGCTAGCATACTAGAGAAAACAGAGTCTCCTGGGAAAAAGTACTGGCAGTCATTTTCTTGTAGAGTTGATCAAAATCAGCTTGGTTAAAGCAACGCTTTATGAAAGCTTATTAAAAATACCTTTATGTCTGTAAAGTCATACCATGGTAATAATTAGTGTTTATCTATCAGAATTCTCTTCTATGTAGGATAAGAACTGTAATCATAGGAAGATAGATCAGTGTATTTTGAGCTTTATGAGGAAGTTTTACCCTCACAGAAGGATGCAAAACTCACCTTCCAACCATAGGCCAGATGTGAGTTCTCCAGACTGAACATCAGACTTAGAAAAAATGCTATAGAATGTTAAACTCAGATGTATATTCCGTTACTATTTGGCTAGAGCATAGAACTGTATCTGACAAATCATAGAAAACTTCCAGTCAGGTTTTAATTCAAGAAACTTTCAAGAAAATTAAACAACAGCATTAGAAATAAATTAGGTAAATAGTAATAATCCTTAGTATATATTGGTTTAGATTTTTGGTTCATAATTCTTTGTTGTACTGTTTCCAAAAAAAGGCCTAATCTGTCACCTGCTAAATTCAATTTAAAAAATCATCTGAAAATTATCCATCTAACTGAATAATGTTTTGATCAGGTGTGGGGTTTTTTTTGGTTGTTTTTTTTTTTTTTTTTTTTAACCTCAGTTATATGTTCTTAGTGATTTAGGTTTATTGTAATGTAATCAAAAGTTATAGCCCTATTAACTGCCGTGAATGTAAGATCATGCCCTGCTTTTGCAAAATGAGGAAATATGTATTCTGACAATTGTTTTATTAATGTTATTATTTTTAAGTCTTTCATTTGTGGGAGAGAATTCTAATTCTTTTAACAGCAGCTTCTGCTTTCATTCCTGTTTCCATGGAAACAAAAATTAGCACAATGAAAAAAAATTTTTAAGTGATTATTTTAAAACATTGAAGACTGGAGATTTCACTTAGCAAATTTGGAGCCCACTCATTAAAACCATAGAACTTAGATATGAAATAGAAATAAAAGGTTTTTACGTGATAGCTTAGCATGTGGGTTTTATTTGCCTTTGTTTCTTCATTCCATGATTGAAAAGAAGGATAATTTTGTTATTCATAAGTTTGTACTTGATGAGGGAGAGTAGTATTTATTGGACTGCTCTGTACAGTGATATATTAAAAGCCAGTTTGGTTTGCATACTTTGTCTGAATATGGAAGAAGAAAAGAATTGCATTTTTCTGTCTTACTGTGGCATTGGCTGTCTTGGCTGTCTTATCACTGAGCATGGAAAAAAAGGCTGTGGCCGTAATTTGATTAAAAACCAGATACTGTGTCTGGTTTAAATAGACTAGCCCTTCAAAAATTTAGTCTTTCATCTTTGGAATAAATAGTCTATCAGAGCAAGTTTCACTAAATTCAGGCATAATCACTTCTTCCTGTCCTGCTTTAAATTCATAAACTTGATTACACCTCAGTCAAGGAAAAGTACACTAAGGAAGCCATGAGCTTCAAGAATTGCTTTTCTCTGTTTGTTGTCTTTGCTTTTGCTGTTTTTTATAGTGTGTATAAATGAGATAAATTGTTTTGCACTTATTTTGAAACTTAAAAGATGAAAACTGAGGTAATCCATTGAAATTAGGGAGGCTCTTGCTAAGTAAATTGTAAACCACTTGGAGATTTTCAAAAGAAAGCATTCTCTGGGCTTCTTGAGCTGCCTCAAGTTCCTGTAATTGAATGTTTCTGAAAATGTTCCCTTTAAAACCTCCATAAAATATAGTATATATTATTAAAGATTTATTTTGAATTTCTGCATTTATTATTTTGGGGGGTGGTAAACTCTTTGCTCCCATGAAAATAAGCAGAAATGGCAGCTTCCAACAGATGTAGTTAACACTCTTAAGTTTTTTGTCCTTTGGTTGGTTTCTTATTGCGGTTTTTTGGGGCATTCTTGTTGATTTTGTTTTCGTTTGTGTTTCATTTTTTGGTTTTGGAGATTTTTTTGTTTGTTGGTTTGGTTTTCCATTTTTATTACTAGTTTCTGTGATGACTATTCTGTGGTCAATACAAAATGAAGAATATCTGTAGGACCTCTTTCTATCATCTCAGGAAAAAAAAATAGGTAATTAAAATTATTAATAACTCCTTTCCTAAAAAGACTGAGCTCTGTATTTTCCACAGAAAATCATTGAACTTTTCCATGAACAGGGAATTGACATTTTCATATCTCTAATGCTGGAATTTGTGTCTGTCACACAGAAGGCAGTGAAGGAAAACCTTCAGAAACCCCTTCCAGCCAAGGCTTTTCTGAGTCTCTAATTTGGGAAGCACTTCTGGGAATGGAAAGAAGGGGGAAAATTCAGTCTCAGAAGCTGCATCTTTCTTTCAAGTTTATTTTCTGTTTTCCAATTCATGTGCAGTTGATATAAGAAATTTAGCTACTAAACCTGGTAATTCATCATTTTAAGTGGCTAATGATTGCTTTCAGGTTTTCCAAATGAGATTGACTTTTCCAAGTGCTGATACTTTTTTTAATTCTAAAAATAAGGTTAAAGCAGTAAATAATTCTTCAATTAAAGTAATATTTAATTTTAGGCCTAACAAAATATTTCTGATTGATCTGATCACTTTAATTCAGGCATCAAACTGAAGAGTCCCTTATTCACCTAACTCAATTTTGAGTAATGAAATTGAATCCCTGATAGATCTCCTTCAGGAGTAAACTCAGAGTTTCATTTATTCTGAATAAATTACATCTCAAAGTAATCCTATTTCTGATTAGTCAGTTATCTAAAATCTGACAGTGATTTTTTTTTTTTTCTTAAAAAAAACCAAAACAAAACTATATTTGAATTGTAATGACTTGTTGGGTAGCCATATGTTAACTTAAGCTTTGTCCATGGAGTAATTTCCTTCATTCAGTGCTTCCCCTTTGCCCACTGTCATGTTACTGCAATTCCTGGACTTTTCCACACACACAAAAAAATCTTTCTCTTTCTCCAGTGACCATCAACCATACTATAATAATAATGATACATACTTTGAAATTGTCTGTTGATAAATTTTGCTGTGAAAAAGTTGTCCTATTACCAACTTAGCTGTTTGTTTTTTGTAAATGTTCTGTTGGTCACATAGTTACCAAATGTTTATATAAGAAGAGCATCAGGAAAATGAAGAAAAATTACTTACTTTATGTTATTTATGAGAATAATAAGGTAGAAGATTACATAGAAATTCAAAATAAAATTTTGAATTTCTTTCAGTCAAAGAAACTGGTAGAGAAATAATATGATAGAATGAATGTGAAGAAGAATGAACATTTCTGCTCAGAAAATCTGAAACCTGAGGCTAAAATACTCATTCTCAGGACCTTTTAGTGTCAGAGACTTCATGGCTTCAGATACCAGTCTTCTCATTGATGTTGGAGCAGACTTGATCAAAGCAGACTCAGGTAGAATTTAAACTAAGGAACATATTTACCCATGGTTTTTTCTGATTTATATCTGCAGTCATGAAAAAAAATATTCCAAGATGCAAGGAGTTACTAAATCATTTTATGATGACTTACAGCTTAGACACTTGTATTTTAGTTACCTTGGGTGACATTCAGCATTTACAATTATGGAGACTGCATTTGCTTTTTGATTAATCATTATAATGCATAGTGTTTTTTCTCACATGTACTTAAGTGAAAGACTGTTGTATTCATTGTTTTGGTCACTAGTTCTGTCTTCAGTGGATGAATGAAATTTGGGAGTGCTAAAGATGGTTTCTTAAATTACTGAAAGGTTAATTAGGCAAGTCACTGTTCAAAAATTCCCAAGTCATTCCCATTAGCATCTGGAGTGCATCTGAATGCAGTGGAGAAATTCCCTGGAGCTACATATTCATAGGAACTACACTTGCTGCCACACTGCTCGTTGTTACGTATGTGACCAGAGATAGCAGGAATATGTTTTGCTTAGCATTGCTACAGATGGGTAGAGGCTGAATAATGAACAGTGGCATTTGTTATTCTTCTGATACAGCTATTGAACCACTTAACAGTTTTCTGTATTGTATTTAAATCCATTGAATGGATTAAAAAAATGCTGCCTTTAATGAACATGGCATGACTTCTTGTCCCAGATTTCCTTTCTGAGATTTTGCAAGTGTTATTGTTGCAATCTCTTTTGCATTTTATCAGTTGTGGAAAAAGCAAACTGACAAACAGTCTGCTTCAGATGGTTGAAAATCGTTAAGTGTTGAAATAAAAAATATTCAGCATTTCTGTGTGCCACACCAGCATGTATGTGAATGCCCCCTTGGCTGTTCTCTCCCTCACAGACATGAGACAGTCCGTACCTTTCTAGAGAGAAACTACACAAATGACCAATGATCCACTCCGGTGTTTTCCCATAAACACCATGGATTTTATATGCTTCATGGACCACTATTTAGAATTACTTGTTTTTAATGTGATGCAGCAAGGCATTGCTAATGCTTGAATTATCTGTGGGTATTTATCAAGTTCATCCATAGGAACTATAAATACAATTAATGTGGTATGGTTTGCTAAAAATGAATATTTGGCATCATATAGTTTTAAGCAGAATTATATATAATACTTTTTACCTCAATTTATTCCTCATCCAGTTATTTTTCTAAGGAGATTTTCTCCTTTTCATCCATTCATTTCTAACATCTGCAAAGGATCTGCTGCTTTGCTTTTATAGAAAAGTCAATTCATTATTGTCATTTGGTCATACTGCTGAAGTTGAAACACAGTGGAAAAGAATGAGAAGCTTTTATATGCTTTGTTAGAGTCATCTATTGTTGGGAAATAAATATCTGCTGAATGTTTTCTGGAGGCTATTTCAAGCATTTGTTATAAGAAAATACAATAAAAGCAGTATAGAAAACCTCGTTAAGCTTTTCTATAAAGCAACAATAATTTTTAGATCCCTTCTCTTCAAAATGCTAATAATTGCCTCCATTTGGTTGTTAAAATAACACCTTATATGAACTTTGCTGAAAGAAGTTTCAGAACTTTTTTTAAAAGAAAAAGGTAATGTTGATATTTCCCTGGATATCTGATCTTTGAGGTTTTAAGACCAAAGAAAAGACATGTAAAAATGAGCATAGTAAAAATGAACTCTACCATAGATGATAAAGATCTATGGGGGTTTTATTACTTAGTTTAAAATTACATGTTTTGGCAGTGAAAAATCTCATCCTCTGTACTAACAGCATAGCTGAAGAAACCCACTGGTAATTCCCAAGTGGAAAGAATTGTTCAGTTTCTCCTGTGGGGTCTGTCATTCTTTTATCACAGTCTCCTGCCAGCTCTCTGGGAATGATTCTAGAGCTAGAGTAGCAAACAAGAAAGTAGAAGTTCTCCATGACTTCTATTGTCTAAGTTTCCCTCTTTCCCTTCTCCAGCAAAATGATGCAGTATTCCATGTTTTTACAGGTAAAAACTGTAAGAAGAGTTAAAAGAGACCATTATTTGTTAGGATAGTGAGTATATGCATAAAGTTGGCCTCATGCTAGCATTTACTATTTTACTCATCAGATTATCATCATTACCCCTGGGCTGCTTATATTTATTTTTTATGTGTAGGCTCAGACGTTGAAATTTAGGGATCAGGCACTTAAGCTAACTGAAGCATGACTCCAAACAAGCAAAATGCCATCATGCACACAAACAGAGGTGTTTGGGAGACAAGCATAAGCAGTGATACAAAGGTGAGATTCACTAGCTAGACACAGAAACAGTCCAGAAAGCAGGAATTCATGTCCCTGTGTATTTCTCCCAGGAAGTCTGAGGCTGGATCAGCCTGCAGTAGTCTTGGATTTATGTACAGAACAATCCCTACTGTTCCAGTGTCATTGTGAGTCCCTGCCTGCTTCTGGGCTGTCCTTTCAACACAACCAGTCCTTGCTGACTCTATTTTATCTCCTATAACATCAAAAATAGTTCCTGATGTGAAAAGCCTTATTATTCTATTTATTCATAGTGGTTTTCTTCAAAAAGAAATAAAAATCTGTAGAGGTTGAGAAAAGAGACAATACTACTGTGGAATCAGCTTGGTCTGTACTTATCACTAGCTACTGTTTTGTAAAACTCGCTTGCAGTTTGTGTCTTTTCCACTCTGAGCTACTGCTTTTGTAGATAAAACTTTTACAGAGATGATCACTGTGTTATGATTTTTTCTCACTGGGGTTTAGAGAAAGCTTTTGAAGTTCAAAGTCGTTTGGGTTTTGGCTACCTTGGCCATGTGCACTGTATCTGATATTGTCAGTTTTGCCTACTCACCTGAATGAACTATAATCAGTATAATATAAGCTATCTCTAATACTCTTTACAAGGGGTTAAGGACTCTTCCCATGAAGAACATAGAGGCTAAGGCCAAACAGGCCTTTTATTATTTTTCCCTTTAATTTTTTGCTGCCATCCAGGGCTAGTCTTGTTAAGGCAGAGTTCCCAGGTGATGAACTTGCATGGAGAAGATGTCCTGTAACCTCACCTTGTTTGGTAGTCCTCAACTATGGGATGTGTGATCGTGTCTGCACATGGATGATGATCTTGCCTACCAGTTTATGACTGTAATTTCATTTTACTTGCAGTCTAGTTATTATTTTAGCTTCATTGACTGTGTGAGCCTTTTCTTGGACAATGGCATATGAGCATATAAATGGATTCAGCTAAAGATTTCTGTTGGCTTTTTCATGCTCCTTGGCTGGGGACTTTTAAAGAATGACATTTATGTTCACCATATAAGAGATGGTAAAGCTGGACTGCTGTCACCTAGCTGTAAGACCCTGAAGTTTTGTCTTTCAGCAACAGTGATTGTTTGTAAATTGAAAATTTTATCAAACCTTATGAAACAAGCTGAGTCACTTTCTCCAAGCTGAATCAATTAAAACAAAGCAACTGCTACTGTATGTTGGAAGCAGTATGGCTGTCCTTTAGCATAACATGAAAGTGCATAAACCCCTCCCTTTCTTCTTTTTGTCTTCTTTTGTCTCATGTGGCAGGAGTTAATGATGAAGGTGCCATAACTGGATGACAATAGCAGTCATATGTTTATTTTTTTCTTGTGGCACCTTTGGCTCATCCTGAGGCAGGCATCCTGTGAGAGTAGGACACTGAGGTGTGGGAGGTGGGATGCTCACCTGGAGGGCTGTGTGTCCCACTTCTCACCTTCTACATAAAAGATTTTGTTTTTTTCCCCTAATGTGCCTTTCAGCCAGACAGGCATTTGTACATGCCTAGCTTCAAGGGTGTGACTAGGAGAAAGTGAGACTGTACTTATGTAGGAAGAAACATTTCGCTTTTCTTGAAGCAGGGCTGGACATGTTTCCACACCATGGCTGATTTTGTGTTCTCTTGCCTCAGCACTAACTACACAGCAAGGTGATCAGGGCAGACTTCATGTGATGGAGTGAGAATTATTTTAATTTATAAAATACTTACAAAACCTTGCAAGACCTCACAACCAGCTGTGAAACTTGCCAGCAAGTTGCATATCCAAATGTTCTGTTAAGAACAATGAAGCTGTTGCTTTACTGAAAGCTTTGAGGTTGCAATAATTTAATTTATTTCATTTCATTTCAGCTGTCCAGGTCAAGTATGAGCATAGGTCTCAAAATTTGAAAAATTATTTCTCTACTCATCTCTGTGAAGTAGAATCTGACTTTGGATACAAAGACAATATCTTCTATTATTTAAATTACATTAAATATTATGTTTATGGTACTATAAATACTTCAGATACTTTTAAATGAACTGTCAAATAGAGCCACAGACTAAAATGGGAGTCACATCTGGACATTTTACAGTTCACTTTTACTTCAGTGCTAAAATTTAAATGCAATTTATGCAGTAAGTCATATAGAATAAAACAATAATGTGGAAAATACCCTGCAGTATTAATTTGTCTGGAAATTAATTTGAAGGAAAATTACTGAGACTGAGTACTTCTGTGCACCAAACGTGTGTTTCATGGCCATAAGCATAGAATGCCTCACTCCAGATTCAGCATTTACTTTTGCACTGAGCTATTAAGTACAAAAGCAACCACTGCAGGAAGATGGTTTTTGTCTAATGGATTTATAATGACATAGAGCAAACATTCTCTAAAAATACCTAACTAAATAATTACAGGATGAGGTGCTATATTGTTACAGTTTTTCAGGTGTACTGTTCAACCAGTTGCCCTGCTTCTGAATTAGGTGGAAAATAAAGCAAGAAAAATATGAAGTAATTCTTCATATTGCTTATTTAGTAACTGAAGACTGACTTGGAATTTTTTTTCCCTTTGAAAAACAACAGGCAGAAGGCAATTTAAATACTGTAATTTTTCTTTGATGGATGATGTATTTAAAGTAGCTGAAAGCAAATAATTCGAGCATGTAGCAATTAACATTCTGATCCCGCTGAGGGAGCTGCATATGCTGACCCTCACCATCCAAATGTGGCTCTTAGCAGGTATGAGGTCTAGTGCTAGTTTCAGCTGCAAAGGGAAGTTATTGCACTTTCCTGTGCTGTTTTGAAATGAGTTGCCAGATGAGTCTACAAAGGTGTTTCTAGCCCGTCCAGATTAAGGTGGCCAAGTCTTAAGGTGGTGCAAAAAAAAAAAAAATCCACAATCTTTTGGGAAAGCATGAAAGGAGTCATGACTCAGTCATGTCAAGCCCTGTTCTTCCTTAGTCTAAATAATATGAACTGAGTATTATCTAAACCATGATTTATGTAAATTCTTGTCATTATTGATGTGGAGTCCCACCACAGGTACCTTGTGTTTTCCCTATTCTGGTGGAGAAGCATCAGTGGGAGCAGAGGGACTCTGCTGATTGCTTAAATTATTTCCTTGAGGACAGTACAGCTGTACCACAAATTTGTGGTACAGAATGGCCTTCTGGCTCCCCTGGAATCAACCACTACCAAGGAAACAATGCATGTCTTCTCAGGTAAACAGAATACTTCAAATCAGATCTCTGAAGTAAAACACAAAATTCATCATGTAGTTTTACACTCCCAGTTGAAATCAGTGATAAGAATGCAAATCTGTAAAACCAGACAGAGTTGTTACAATCCTATTTCCAACACATACTTTGCAAAGGCTTCAGGGTGATTAACATTACAAGATTTTGCATGCTGGTTTCACCTTGAGATCCTGACATCCAAAGTATTAAGTGCCTCTTTGTGCTTCAAGCAAATATTAAAAGCTTTCTTCAGATTTAGCTGAATTTTTATTTTTTTTTGTTGGTAGCCTTGGAGATCTTGGAGATTTAAATTTTGCTTTGAATTTTGTCTGTTTATTGTAAATTTAATTTACAAACTATAAATTTCTCAGTGAGAAAATTTAAGTGCTTGTATTTGTTGCTTTACCTGGACAGTAGAATGCTGATCCAGTGATACCAATGATTTTAGTATTTGGTCCAGTGACATTCATGATTTTAGCTCTACCAGCATTTTAAGTTTTGGGGATTTGTTTCTTTTTGCTCTTTTTTTGCCAGTTAATGTTTTCCTTGGTTGTTTACATTTGTGGGAGTAATTTTGAAATGCTTGACATTTATAAATATATATTTCACAGGTTTGAAGTTACCTACCTTCTTAAGACCAGAAGCTCATAATCAGCAATATGATTAGACATTGTTATCTTCTATAATTTGGGATACCTTATGATTTTAATTAAACTTGGATGTATAGAATTGCTATTAATATGTATTTTATGTAATAACAGTACTGGGGAAGGACTGTTCTCTGCCCAGACCAGAGAATTGCTAAACTGAAGGAGAGATACAGGTATTCTTTTGATTTAGCTGAAGAGCTTCACTTAATCCTACACAAAGTCAGGCTGTAAATAATTCCTTTGAAATATGAAGAGTAACACTTGTAAATAATGTAACAGATAAAAATGTATTTGAGGCTTAACCTCTTCGATATATGTTACTAGGTTGTGCCCAGCCCTCGGTCAGGCCAAAAAGTGAGACCATTTGCATTACTATCCTGGAAAATCCATTGATATCAGAAATAATTTTGGTAGTTTCCCACTCTATATAATCAGATGCCATTAAGCATACATTAACCTGTATTTTTTTAATGGCATAAAAATGCAGAAAAAAGATGAAAGACCATCTTTCATTCCCTTGGTGCATATCAGTCTGAGATAAGAGCCCACATACATTTTTTGTGTTAGCAGTAGTGGTGTCACATCGAATAAAACGAAATCTTACATTGGGTGTTCCAATTAAACTAATTCTATAAAGTTGACTTAAGCCTTTGGTGGAAGAAATATTTCTGTTTGTCAGTGTAGCTTAAATAATTGACCTGAGGACACAGTGTTTTTAGTTTTCTTGGTAATGCTTCATAGCTTTCAAGCCAGAGACATGATACCCTCATGAAAGTTCTGCTTCTTGCTGTGACTTATTTCAAGATAAGCTTTTTGTGGTACAGAGCAATGTATTAAAGAATGCAGAATGGAATATATATATATTAATGGATTACATAAATATTTTTGAAATATGCGTTCACCTATAATTTATCCCTTTTTCACCCTATCAGTACCGTTGTTACCTCTATTATTATTAGAGATCATATCATTCCTTGGAGGACTGCATTCTGAGATTGAGACACCGGGCAAACATCAAAACCATAAGCAATTATTTATGCTCAACTACTTCTATTTGGACTTGTCTGTGTGGGTATTAATTCCTGTGCGCAGATCTGTTCTGGCTCACTGAGACCAGCATTAACTATGTGCTGACTGACTTCAAGTCATCTGGTTAATTCCAACAGTTACATGCTGGAAATCACCTGAATATTCATATTTTTGTACCAAATCAACTACTGCAAAACACTTTGCTTCCTTTCTTAAGTCATTTTTTTAATGTCTGAGCATAAGTCAAATCTGGCAAAATCAGAAATAGTTTGTCTGCTGAGTCACCTCCCAACTTAGACTTAGCTTCCTCTTTCAGGTCTTATCCTCAATTTCAGGTATGCACTGTTTTTCACCTACACCCTGAAATACCCAAGAAAGGGAGTACATGCATATTTATTCAAATTCATAAATACAGTATTACTTTGGTTATTCATCTATTTTCTTCCATTTGCTTTGTTTTTTTGTTTTTAATTTTATTTAATTTATTTGTGGTTTAACCCAGAAACTCCTCAAGGTTCAAGTTCTATGGAAAATTGAAAAATATCTAGGCTATACCACTGTGTTAAATCCATAATGGTTTAGGTTCCATTTATTTATAATAAATAACCAAATTTCTCACAGCATTCCCTTTGAGTGAAGCACACGAGGTTGTATCTCTGAGGAGGTGATCCTGAAATAATTTGCTTATTTAAAAAGAGATTGTTTGCATTCTTTCTTGTGAGAGCTATAATGTGAGAATAATATAGCATAAAAGGAGGGAAAAAATGTTGGAGTTATTTTACTGTTTTTTTAACACTGCCTCCTAAGAAATAGCTGTATTTTATATTTAGAAAACCTTGGTGTCTGTGGAACATTATTATATGTAATATATGAACTTTAATACAAGAAAATTGTGGGTTCGGATATAATACAGTCATTAGGTTATATTCAGATAACATTGCTTAAGTGCTCAAAGGCTTCAGAGTCAATGCCAATCATTGGATCCTGGAGTGAACTTACTTGATGAACTGCTGTGTTCTTCATCTGTGCAAAGCAATAGAGATTGCTGGCACTATTGATTCCAATGCTGGAAAACAGAAAGATGATCTCTCAGGGGAGCTTGCCCTTTTAAATAGCAATGTGACCGTTAAAATTACACCTTTATTTAATACCCGTTCTTGAAGGGAGACTTCAGAAGAGGAATAGCATTTATTCACTGTTTGAATCAAGGTACTATGTCAGAGGTGGCATCATATTCAACAATAACTTTATAAGTCCATGAAAGGCTCCACAAAAACAACAAATTTCAAATCAAAGCCAGCAGCTGCGAATTTTAGATGTGAATCCATATATTTATGTGAGTGGAGCACTAATAGATGCTTCTGAGGCAGAGAAGATGTAGTAGCAAAAGAGTGCAGTAAAGTGGTGTGTAAGAAGAAAAGAGACAAGAAAATAATGTTTCATTCACTATGGAAACATGAAGCAAATAATTACTTTGTAATTGTGTGTTACCATAAATAATTGAGATTCTTCTAGGAGAAAAGTAAGAAAGAATATCTGGGAAGTATTTACTCCAGCAATTGATTAAAAGGGTCAACAAATTACACACATACTGTTTTACACACAAGCAGTACTCATGATGAAGCTATTCCTGAGGCATTGGTTCTCACAGAAGATGTTTTTGATGGTGAGCTTAGGATATTGAACTGCTTGAATTATAGAAGATATGTCTCTGGGAAGATTTCTTTGAATACCAATCATCTTCTGGTGCTAGGTGTACCTCTTTAGTGACTTTTGGTATAGGTGACACAGTAGTTACATCCAAGTAGGAAGTTACATCCAAGATATACAATGACCAAGTCTATTACAGTAAATTCCTATGTGTTATTCAGGTAGTTCTTAAAAAGTGTGACCTGTTTCACTATAGGGGAAGATAGCACTTCCAGGAACAGAAGTACTTAATATTGTGTGTATTTTTGCATGAGTACCTAATTTGCAGGTTTCAGATTGAGCTGAAGGGTGGCAAAAAAATAAATGGCACCTGAAGTTTCATATACTTTTCACCTCCACCAAATTTTAGTTTGTACAGCTGGGGGTTAAATATGGATTTTAATTTCCGTTTTGTTGTGGTTTTTATCAGTGCTCAGCTGGTGAATGCAGCTAGTGCTCTTAATTGGAAAAGGATGTTTTGTTCTAGGCTGATCAGGGTAACGTGATTTGTACTTCTCTCCTTTCACAGAGGAATTCCTGTGAAGGATTAAGCATCTCTACCGAGTTGTTAAGCCTAAAGAGTTCAGGATATTCCTTACCCCTCAGTATTAATCCAATTAGTCTATCCTTAGCAGAGAGAGACAAATTAATAGCTGTGTGCCCTGCTCCTGCTGTGCTGTAGGATGCAGTTCTGCAGCTTCATATGTAGACAGTGTATGTGTCTATAATGCATCCCTAATACTGTTTCCTTTGTTTCATGGTTTTCCTAAACCCATTATGAAAATTCGTCATCTTAGAGACTACAATTTGAGGAGAAAGTTATTCCCAGACAGGTTGTAGCCATCATTTGATTGCATCTGGTGTATAAAGCAAAGCACATGAGGAGCATGAGGGATAATGTACTGGGGGAGCCAGCAGCTGAGTCAGTTCATGTGCAGAAATAATACAACTCAACAACTTGTTCAGCTGAGCATTAAAGTGTTAACTCAAGGTGACAGGCACCTGAACATGCACGGTGCCAGACACTGTCTGAACATGAAGGAGGAATTCAGGAGGAGCACAGGGCACAGTCAGAGCCCAGAGCTGAGCTGGCTCACTTTGAGGCTCTGTCTTCGTGCACGTGCAGGATCGTGTCTGACTCACAAAGGAGTCAGTCCAGCCCTGTACAATTATAAAGCAATGATAGTTTCCTAGTCTCTAACTTTCAGAATGCTGTGGCCTTTTGGAGGAAGCTTGTCATTATGTTCCAGCAAATTTACTATAGATGGTGGTAGTGTTAAGAGACTAAAAACATTCAGCTACAAAAACTAAATACAAAATTTGGGGATGAGATACTGGATTACAATGAACAATGAGAAACAAACTTCTCAGCTGTCTTTTAAATTAATTTAAAATGTAATTCCTTATCAAACAAAAGAAAGATGCTGCAATATTTTTATTAAAGTATTTATTAAATTTTTTATAAAAAATTGGAGACCCCTTGACTTTTTACATTGGCTGGAGTGCTGGGACCACGTTTCTCAAAGGTAGCATAAAGAAACAGAAGTTAACATTTGATGAAGTCAGTCCTGAGAAGCAGTCAAGACAGGGGAAAGGCCAGGGAGGTGAGCTGATGGACTGTCTGATGCCAGGAGAGGGACATGAGCTGGTTTCTGCTCCCCACACAGGGCTCCCAGAAATGGAAGCAGCCTTTTTGTGTGGCACAAGTTGGTTGCAGGAGGTGCTGCTGCCCTCACTAGTTGTTCTGGGGAGCACTCCCATTTATTTCCCTTCTTGGTCATCAAATACTAAGTCTTTCTTGGTTTTTTCTCTCCACAAGTGGAGCTATGTGTCTGGAAAGACCTGGTGTGTTTGAGACTCAAATAAACATCACTTCTGAATGTCATGGTTTATTTCTTCATAAGAACACAGCTGGGAAATTTTGCCTTCTGTTATTTGTGATGCAATTAATTAATAATTCCTAGGAATAATTTCATGATTTTTGGTCCAACTCTCCATAAATCCATTAATTTATTTGTTAAAAATTAGGGCCTGGGCATGAAAGAACCTGATAGTATCTCTCCATTAAAAAACAAAAACAAAAACAAAACAAAAAAACAAACAAACAAACAAAAAAAACCTGCTGGC
Organism: Aegithalos caudatus; assembly: GCA_013389925.1. NCBI lineage: Eukaryota > Metazoa > Chordata > Aves > Passeriformes > Aegithalidae > Aegithalos > Aegithalos caudatus. Next base: position 124,468 of record WEIU01024074.1, read on the forward strand.
TCCCTAATCAAATTCTGAATATGAATTTGAACTAAATACTAATATTTAGTATGTATTTCAATTTTGCAACCTGAATATTCAAGCCTTGCAGAAATATAGCAGCTTAGCTTTTTTTGCCTGGAAGTTGAGAACTTTGCAGGTAAAGATTCAATTTCAGAGCCACATAACAACATCATAAATGCAAAAAATAATGTGATAAAGTAATGGTTATATTTACAAACCAATATTTTTTAGTGACAGCATTTCTTTGATTTGTTAAAAAATCCATTATTTTCAGGATGGATATTATAAATTTCTTTTAAAATATTGAAAATACTAATTAATTACTGTAATAAATTGCTATCAAACTTCCTGATAGAAGCAGTTATTGTAATGAGTTTTGCATTTTGAACTATAAATAATCCTTCCATACCGAATTAAAAAGGCCCACAAAGATAAACTTTTTTTGATTGAATAGCCTTAAAAGAAGCTTATATATTCTCCTACAAAGAAGTTAGGAATGTAAAAGCATTCTGTGCAAGATCTCTGTATTTCTTCATGTCATGGCTACATTTTGTGGGGGACTTAGTGGCCTTTTTTATTTGGTTCCCTGTAGATCTATCTCTTTTTTTTTTTTTTTTCTGTTCCTGTTTTTGTGTGAGTAATTGTAGGCTCTCTAAAAGCCATCAACTGAAGTAATCTAAGTTGCACCCCCAATACAAAATTACTGAATAACATTTTGTTTCTGTGCTTGTCCAGCGTGTGCATTAACTGCCAGCACACTGCACCTCTCTGAGAGGTAGATCACCCCAGTCAGTTCCTGCCCTATCAGTAAATGTTTGCACTATAGATTACAGATAATTTAACTTATCATTGATGTCTCTTAATGTCAACACACTGCAATTCCATACCATGGGAGAATGTAAAGCTAACATTACTACGGTCTATGCTATTGACCAAATTTGAATAAACCCACTGCTGAAAAGTTTGACAGATCTATATTATAGCAGACACACAATGAAGTGTGTTTTCCAAGTGTCTGTTCAACAGGGTTCTTAGTTTCCCCTCATCACTTCTAAAAACCAGCTAAGGTAACCACAGGACAGAGAAGGAGGGCTGGTCATAGTCATGCTGTTCTTGCCCATGTTATCAGTGTGTGGCTGATCCGTTATGGATCAGCAAAAACCTAACCTATATCTGGTGTAGTTCCCTTAGATGCAGAGAATGGGCATCTTTATTTTTTCTTATCTCTGGTGCCACACAGCAATTTGATATTTTGAATACACCTGAGGAAAGGAAAATATTAGTAATTACAGTTCTGAGCACTTATCGTGTAAGTGAAATATAAAGGAAGGCAGAGACAATAACTCCAGAAGCTTATTCTTGGGAGGCTTCTTCTCACACAACTTGTAAAATATGATCATTATTTCAGGTTTTAACATTTCCATCCTTATCTTTACTAGCAATGGAAGATACTTTAAAAATTACAGTTTGGACTTGAAATATTAAGACACTTAAACACTGTTCAAGCATGTTTAGCATTTAGTTTTGAATCCAGAACTTCCCTGCTGTCTTGGTAATTGAATTTGGCCTTTATAAGCTTTTGAGATATAATGAAAACTTCCTTATATATAAATAATATTTTGTTTGTACAGTTCACTTTTCAGTATTTTAAATAGGAGAGGCAACAATACATGTCAGTTTGGTTAAAAGAGAAACAACAGCAAATAGATCAATGATTTGCTTAAAATGGAAACTACCAGTGCAGAGTGTTTGGGGAAGCTTGCAGAGACACATCCAGAGTTTACCTGCCAGTTGTCTTGGTGAGTCGTTGCTCTTAATGTGCGGATATTCAGAGTAGCTTGATGTGCTGAAGCCTGATTGCATTTCACTTGAATACCGATGGTCAAGTACTCCTTAAGTCCCTTTGATCCACCTGTTTCTCTCTATCCTGCCAGCTCCTTTACGGTATTATGAGGCATAACCACTTCAGAGGAGAAGATTTTTCAGATGTTCTGTAGGTCATGACACAGTGAAGCCATGACTTTACTCACAAATGTTTTGTATATGCTACATTTCTGTGTCTTGGAGAGGAAAGTGAAAGCTTACCACCAAGCTATTGACAGGGCCATGGCAGCCCTGTCCAGGTATTTTCTCAGGCCCTAATAGTAATTATTTCCTAGTGATAGGAAGGAAAACAGATGTAGTCTAGATTTTATAGCATTAACAAAAAAAAAAAAACCACAAGTATAGGGATGTGTTCATGAAATACTGCTGCTTTTGGTTTACTGTACACTTGGAAGACAGGGCTCATTTTTTGAGGAGTAAACCATATCCCAAGTATATTTTAAACTGAGCTTACTTGGATGCACTCCCACTACCTCTGAGGTGCTGGGCTGGGCCATGCTGCCTGACACCCTGCTAAAAGGTAAAGTTGTGTTACAGCAACAAAGCATCAAAACCAGCCCACAGAAATTTATGATGCTTTAGATATATTGTCCATCTTTTTTTTTTTTTTTTTTTATTTTTTTTTCTATGCTGCTTCTTTTGCCACCTTTTTAAATATGGGGCCAGTGAACACAGTCTCCAAGGTTGCTTTCAGTGTAGTTAGCATTCTACAGAAAGCACAGATTAAAGCATGTGGCACAGCCTTGTAGTGTGATATCTCAAATCAGATTCGTGGTCTCACCCATTTTTTTGTACTGAGCTTTGCTTGCTTGCATTGCCAGCATTCTCTATGGTTAATGCATGAGCCAAATCACAGATCTTTCTTCTTTTATTGCTTTTTCTGTGATAGGAATAATGTGCCCACACGTCCTTAGTGTTTTGCACTGTTACATTTCTCTTTCAATCCTAGGCAAGAAGAGCGGGCTGAAATCACAATTAAATATTAATAGCTTAGAATACTGAGGATTTGAAAATTACCCATTACTTTTATCTTGTAAAATAGAGAAGTTTATTCATTAGTCACAACTTTATGAATCAGTTGTTTCATGGAACATTGATCTTTTTTTTTCCTGTTTTCAAGCGTAATTGTTTGACTTTTCTTCTGCTTCTGGTGAAATTTTCTTTGTGTCTATTACATGCTAACATGGCTCTAAAACAGCTTCTCACTGAATTTATTCTTGGCCTAATTTTCTACCTTCTTGAGAGGAAGAGCTCAAAAGGAAGAGCTTTGCAGCAGGGTTAAAATGGTATTTGTGGCTGTGGGCTGTAGAACCAAATATCCTGATCCTGGAATCCATATTCTTTCTAAGAAAAGAGGCTCCAACTACAGCTGCTTTCTTTGGGTCTTTTCCCTAAACACTGATACTCTTCATAGGTCAGTGATGCTCATACTTGCACTGGCTTTCAGTTGTGATAAGGGATATTTGTGTCTCCCTCATGAAAGAGGGACACGAGGAGAAGCATATTTTATCCTTGTACCTACAAAAAACTAAATACCTATCCAGTCCTGCTGTTTCCATAGGAAATTCAAAACTTCTTGTTCTTATGAGTTATTAAAGGTAAGCAGACATGCCTGAGGCTGTCTGATATATAACTAGCAGTGGAAGGCAAAAAAAAACCCACCCAAAACCAAACTCATAACCTTGCAAAGACAGTTGATATATTTTGGCCACAAGTGAAAAACCAGTTCAAAAGAGAAAGTCTGCTTGGGTTAGAACAACTGGAAAATCCTCAAAAATAATTATTCCTTCTCAGCAAATAGCTACATTGTCATGACAGAATTGTCATTTCAGATGGATAGAATGCCTCTTGTATGGATTTTTGCTTGGTAGAGAGGCACAATTTTATTTTTCTCACCAGGAGATAGAAAGATTATTGTTTGATGTATAACTGGGTATATATAAAAAACTTGCTTTAAAGATGGCATGAGTTAAAAAAAAA
>WEIU01024074.1:130079-156326 GCA_013389925.1 Aegithalos caudatus
TATCTTTTTTTTTTCACCCCCCCAACCCATAAGCCATGAAAAAAAAAAAAAAAAAAAAAAGAAAAAACTTGTTCTAGAGCTGATGAAATAATTGCTGCAAGCTGCATGTTTAGACACATTGTACAAGTTAAATGTACAAAATTCACCCACTAGGATCCCTCGTGCCCCCAGTTTGTCATTCACTCCCAATTAGGATTTTTCTGTAGAGCAAATGAACAAAAATCCCTCAAGGACGAGTTCTTCAAGGCGTTGAGTGTACGGAGCAGGCGAATGTCCCTTGTTTGTACTGAAGTCATCTCTCAGAAGTTCACACGTTTGTTCAGGCTGATGTGCTGGAGTATCCTATACCCACTATCATTGAGGAGTTTTGATATTTTCCACTCTTCTCATTCTCACCACCACCATTTTATTTTTTTTTTTAATGTTTCCATTACATGAGATCATTTTTCAATGGCACAGAGTTGGTTTCTTTTTATATATTTATATGTGGCCAACTAATGGTCTACCTACAAACTGATGAACTTTTGCAGTCTATTAAAAAAGTTCAGGTTTTTCATGAGGAGTTCTGCAGTAGGTCCACACCAGTGTGGAAGCTGGAAGAGTTCTGTTGTCCTCCAGCATCCCCTTTCCCTCTTGAGCAGCTTAGTATAAGACACTATATTAAGTTTATAACTGCTGCTCTAGCTTAGGGTACTGAGAACACCTGGCTGCATCTTTAATGATTTTCCACATGTTTTTATTACTGAAAAATGTAAAGAATTTCCTTTAATTAACACTGGTGAGTGTCTTCCACACTGTAAAATTCTGAGCTTCTGCAGGAAATGGTATTCAAATTCTTTTCAATGTATTACGGAGGTTTTGTCATATGCTGTGCTCCATATGAAATCATTATGGCAATTTTCTTAGCCCTCTTTTCTTCAGTCAGTCTTATTTTTAATGGTATAACAACATTTTTTTCTTTTTTTCTTCTTTTAAATTATAGCAGAAACAGTTTGGGATGGTCCAGTAATAGATATGATTCTACATGTCTGTTCTCTGGGTTGGTGGAACATGAAATATTAGATACCATTTTGCAATTATGCTGCTGTCAAGTTTAGGTTTTATATAGTGAGAAGTGATACAATATTTCAATTCAAAAGTATGTACTACTGTTAAGTGGGTGCAGGGGATAATTCTGATGAAATGAAATCCCTATAAAAGTCTGTTTAAAACTAATTTATCCTTGTGAATAGCTGCAGCCGTGTACCAATGAATTTGGGTAGCAGCCTTGATGTTTCAAGAGGAAATGAAAGAAAAAAGTTTATTCTTTGCCCAGAAAAGCCCCAGAGTAACATTGATAAAGCAGTTAAGCAAACTAAATTTCAGATATGGTTTTTGGCACATCAGTGTCAGGAAACTCTGTGGCTTCCAAAAAGGCCTTGCAGAAGATGTGAGATCCGGGCACTGGGCAAAATAGTGTGTAGAGGACAATATTTGTATTCTTCTCTTGCCATTTATTGACAATACCTGGCACCCCACTCTTGTTTTGCAGGAGAGGTGGTTTGCTGTTGTGTATTGCCAAGGACAAGACTGTGCATAGCTGAAGGGTATCGTGAATCTCAATGGCCCAAAATGCTCCTACTTCTATGAAAAAAAAAAAAAAAAAGGGCGAATTCAAGTAGGAAGTCAGTGAGTTTGTAAAGGAGGATTTTTTTTTCTTGTCTGTAGAATGACTGGAAATAAATGGATTGATTAATTAAAATCAGTATGTCTACTTATGGAGTGAGGTACTTGAGCATGATTTATGTGAGGAGTTATTGCGCTGGACTCTTTGATCCCTTGCTTTGAGAACTAAATGTAAAAGTCTCATTCTCAGTTTCAAGGTTGAATACAAATGCTTGTGAGCCAGCCCATGTTAAATTGTGTCTTGTCACTCTGAAGCATTCAAAGCTTCCATCGAGGCCAAACTCACAAATCCCTTCCTTAACCTCCAGTTTCTTTGCTGTTGCTACATGTGGAGTTAACCCCCATGAAAATTTACTAAAGTGAGGTTTTTTCCAGTCTTCCTATAAATCTGTCTTTCTGTCTTATAGTGCCGTACAAAATTTGTTGATGAAAGATTAAATGTGCAGTACTTGCATGCTGGTAAACCATCATAGGAATAATTAATTGTAACTATTCCCTTTCCTGCCAAAAGACTTATTAGACATGCTCCACTGGAGAGATAATAGAAAATGTTTTACCAAATGTTAGATATTTACTTAGGGCTTGGTCTTCAATTTGGAGTTTTATTATGAAGTGTCAGGAAATCTATTTGTATCAAGGAAGTATTTATAAACATTCATTTTGCAACAATTCTTATGGAAAGTTTCCAAGTGGTTATTGGATGGTTCCAGACAGAAACATTTTTCTTCCCCGGTAAAGAGACACAGAGAAGACAATTGTGAGCCCTTCAAATAAAGAGATACCAAGAAATGTAATATTGATGATACTCATAAAGGGAATTGCATTAAAAAATGCAGAAAGGAAAAAAAAAATCTTTCTAAAAGAGGAAACAAAACTTCTGAGGCAACCAGATTTTATGTTTTCTGCTAGAAATAGTTTACAGTGTGAGAAGTAGTAACAAGGATTCTGAATCAAGTCCATAGGCAAATGCAAGGGAAGGGGAAATAGCATTCAAAAGAATAGTTTACCCAGGAGAAATTAATGAAAGATGTTGCCACTTAATGCACTGAATGAGCTGAAAGGATGTCACAAAAAAACCCAGACAAACAACCAAAACCTAAAAACTAACCCTCAGAGAAACCAGTCTCATGCTGTTTTCAGTCCCTGTTGGCCAGTTGCACGGGGAAGTGTCCCATAGTTGCACCTGGAGTTGATCCCACTGCTGGGTAGCTCTACCCTGATCCTCTGGGTATTGGGATTTTTGGTTGTTTTTAATTTGTTTGATTAGTTGATTTGATTTATTTTTATTTTAGTTATAGGATGTTTTCCACCTTAGGACTTGGTACCTTTTAGTATCTGTTTGCTTTTAAATCTTAGAGCTGCTAACTCTGCCCACATCAGCCGTGAGAACAAGTGTCTCAAGACTGTGTAGGACTGTGGGGAAAGAGGAAAAAATGCCTTCCAGGTGTTCTTCTGGACTACCACACTCAGTGATAAGCGGCACAACATCTCTTTGAGTGAATTTCAATGGCAGACAAAACCCTTCCCTTCTTCAAGTACTCATATATTCATGTGGGAAGATGAGATAGATCTCCATGCGAAGAGTGGAGGAGTAGGGGAATTAGTGGGCATGTCTCTATATTATGCCACAAACTAATCTTTTTATTGAATTGCATTAAAATGTAAGATGGAAACAAAAGCCTAGGAATGGAACAAGTATTTAAATGATGGTGGGTTTGCATGTGTAATTCCAGGAATGAAGCCCAGTGGTTGAGGTAGCTGAGTGAGCTGTGGCAGAGCTTTGGGTGGCTTCAGTAGGACCACTTGCATTCAGCAGCTGGAATTTCAACCTTGATTCTGGTAGTCTTTTGCATTTAGGGTTATTTTTATTCATGGCATGGGATCACCTCTCTTATCAGTCCTCAGCAGATTTCTTGACATTAATTTTTAGTTTCAGTTACAGGCAGCTTGGTTAAACACCATTTGTTTTGGGTCTTCCTTCAGATCTTAGTGGTATCAAATTAGTAGTAGTAGATGTTTAACCTCTATCAGTTAACCATGGCTTTGCTGACCTACCATCAAAATTTTAGCAAAGTCTCTATTTGAAACTACTGAAAAGTTTCCCAATTTTAATGAAAATATTAGGGAGAGGTGGGATAGCAGGGTTACTTTGCCGCCTGCATGAGTGAATTCAGCAGCTATTTCATCCTGGTGCCTTGAACTTCATGTATTATGGCTTTCACTTCTTTGATTTATATGTGATTTTAGAACATAACTTTTTACATTTTAGTTCTTCAGTTTATTTTTAGATGTATTTTCTCAGTAATTGAAAGCTGTGATGGTGCACTAAGGAGAATGGTAGTATAAAAGAATGAGCCTGCCGTGATTCCAGCATTTCACTTTGAACCATCAGTTGGCTCCATGATATGAAGGAATTTTGCTTTGAAACATAGGATTTCAGTCTATAATCTAATTATTGCTGATTTATATGGTAATTTAAATTAATTTAAGTATACTATTAATGATTTCTCAGATAAATCAACTGAATAACAGGAAAAAAATGTGCTATTTTTCATCATTATATGGTTGCTTTAGTTGTATTTGATGTCTCAGTTTTATTCATTTGTCATGCTTTTCAAATTACACTAGTCAAATATATAAACCAAAACCCCTAAGACCACTTAACTTGAAGTTTCCAAGGAAAAAAATGCATAAGGTGAATGCGAATTCAGTTCTTAGTAAATAGAATTATTTAATTGTATATAATTAGTTAATTGTTCTTTTGCTTGTCATCTTAGAAGACTTATGTCCTAGGTTTTACAGTTATTTCCACATTGTCATGGTTAGGTAGTGTTCAGAAAATGAACATGTGTACACACAAAATATATAATGTATAATGTATATTAGCAGAGGACATTCAGATAATATTAGTAAAAAATAATTGCTAATTCAATAAATGTTCACTCTTTGTACATCTACTAGCAAATTCTTGTTAAATGTAGGTACCATTTTCCTCTAATAAATTGGTATTGTCAGAATGAGAGATTATTCAATAGATTCAAAGTTTCAGCAATCCAAGTAACACTAACATTTTTAATTTCTCATGAAGCCTGTATCCTAATAAAAAAAGAAAAGCCCAGTTCTTAAAGCTGTATTTCTTATTTCTAATGGTGAATCCAGAAATGCACTCCCTCAGCTCATTCTATACTAAGCACTGTCTGTACATAAGAGGACATTGCAGATAAATCTGCAACCCTTTCCTTCTCCCACAGTCAGTAATCTCGCTATTTACTGTTACAGAAAGAAAAACCCCAAACAATACAACAAGCAACAATAGTCGGCTCTTCTGTTGTAATTTGTTTTCTATTTCCTTATGTGAATGGCTTTCAGCAGTGATTACATCTTGCAATAGAATCTATTCCATTAGTGGACCAATGTATGAGAAAATCTGTAATTCCAATTTTAGTGTAACAGGGTAATTAAGACACTAGATATAAATGACAGGTGAGTCTAAGGTTATCTGTAGTTTTATTTTTCTGTTGTGTATCACTTGAAAGGCTGAATATAGGAGTTTTGAGCAGTCTTGCTGCTGCTTAAAGTTGCCTTGCTTTGTTGCAAATCGAGGTTGCTCCCTTCCCTTTGCTGCCATCCAGCCGCATTCCCTCAAACCACAGCACATCCCTTTCCTTCTGTTACGTGATGGCCTTGTTCAGGAGGGGGAGCCTAAGCACATCAGTGAAGGAATAAACAACAGGAGCCTCCTAAGTGATGTTTCAGCACCTAAAAAATTATGGGGAGCGAATTCACAAAAAGTCATTTTGCCTGGACTGGGCTTTCTGAAAGCCGGTGGATCACACCACACTGTTTAGCTCCCCCTGGCTACCCTGCTGAACCAGAGTCAGAGCTTGGTGTGATCTCTCCTTCTCTAACCCTCCATTAGATTCTTCTTGTGGATATATAAAAAACAGAAGATACAGTCACAGGGTGAAGTTTTCATGGGGGTGGTTGTTAGATATTTTTATATGTATATTTTATAACCTTTTTTGCAATCATCTAAGCCTATTTGGAATAGATCAAGATAAATTTTAAATGCTTCTTCTTTTGTTAATTTAACCAAGATTTTTCCCCTGTGATTGAAAAGATGTTAAACACCTAACTCCATGTGTTGATAACCTCATGTAACACATAAGGTCAAGGTGCTCAACAACAAAAACCCAGTTGCACTCTGGTGACAGCGGTGGGCCTTGTTTCCAGTCTGTAGTACTCTTAATAATGGAGATGTTACACTGAGGGAGGATTAGTCTTTCTTTACTGCAGCAACAAGCAGAAAGTAAGCAAAAATCAAGGTGAGGTCTGTAAAGATGATCAGTTTAGTTTAGAAATCTGAAGTGAGTTGAAGAGGGCACTTGAGTATGTCCATGAAGTTTTCTAGTTGTTCGTTTTTGTTAAATGTGTTTGAATATCATTCTCATTCCTTCTCTCTTTTTTTCTTTCTTTTACCTTCCATCCATCCATTGTCATGCATTGCATTCTTGATTGCAGTGTGTGTAATCGTTACCACCGTGTGAAGGCAATTTCCCACGTCACCAGGTACAGTGTCACACATCAAAAAATGTCTGTGTGTTCTCAAACCTATTCAGTGTTGTGCAAAGCAAATTTGTCCTGTGTTAACATCTTTTCTTCCTCTCGTCCTTTCCCATTTGATATGAAATAACATTTCTGCAGGAAAGTGATTTTTAAAATAAATGTCTTAAAAAAAAAAAAAAAAGCTTAATTTTCTGGATTAAAGAGGTACTGTCTTTCTTAAGGGCTGAAAAGCCGTACTGTACAGGTTTTTGGTTGTCCACAGGTTATGGCTTGGAACCTGTAATCTTTTTAATGGATTAATATCTGCTATGAAGTTCCATTTTGTAAAATCCCTGAGCTGCATTGTTCAGTTATGTTTTATCCTGATTGTGATTGGTTTATGTTAAAAGTCTGATACTCAACTGTAGTTTTCACCTCAGAAATGGCAAACACAGATGGATAAATTAGTTCTTTGGTCAATCCTTATTGTTCTAGTTTTGTATCTAAACTGTCATTCTTTTTAATGATGTTTCTGAACATCACTGGCTTGTAGCTTGCTTACTTTTGCACTTGGCAAAGTAAAATTTCATTAAAGAGCTGCTGTAAGAAACTGTTTTTAGCAATAGTGGAAAATGATGTCTCAGATGTCTGTTTTTTAGGGATTAAAATTAATGTAATTATTGTGAGTTCATGAGCTTATGCTCATTTATTATACCTAGACATGTGGAACATGAATCATGTCTTTCTAAGCATACTTGTTATAAGAAATAAAAAGGAACAAGTGTTCTTTCTAAATGTAAATTACCAAATCCAATCCAGAAAAAATTAATGGAACCCAATTGCTTCTGATGGTGACACAACTCATACACCATTTCTGATGCCAGTCCTTTCAATTTAATGTTTATTTTGGATCAACTTATAGTCCTTATGGCTCTCTGAACTGCAATGCACCTAGAGGTATGACTTTCTTTGAATGAGGAAGAAAAGAAGTTTTGAAAATTACACAGTGGCTACTTTTAGGCTTTTTAGTTATATCTCATGTTTTCACTCTGATATCCAGTGTCATTACAACAACTTCAACAGCATAATCATTTTCCCATGTAAATATATTTAATTTACTGTGTCACTTCCTCTTTTGGTAGGACACTAGTTGTTTCATCTGTCCCTTCAACTTCAGACTGTAAAAGTATAATAAATTAGGTAAATGGTAATAAATTAGGAAAATGGAAGCGGCAAGCACTTTTTAAACTAATACTCTGAAATAGCAGAAAAACAACTTTTTCTTGTATTGAGTGAGAGCAGTAAGAGCTGCTTAGAGCTGCTAAGATCCATCTCAGTACCTCATTCACATGCTGGAGGTATTCAGGATGTTTGTTGGCATAAATAGGATGCAATTCGAAACAGCTGCAAGTTGCAGCTTTGTAGCGTGCAAACTGCAAGGTGCATTGCTGCCAGGTCAAATCTAAATGAGATATTGTTGCTCCCTTGTTGTGTTCCAATGTTGCATAATTACATAAATGGATTTTCCTAACTTACTAGTAAGGCAAAAAGTGTGGGATGTGAAATTATCTATTAATTGGCATAATTAAGCCAATGGATAAGGATCATGGTTCAGTTGAATCATGCGAGGTAATGGTTTTGTTATGGTCCATGCTGTAGAATCACTATTTGCAAAAGCACAAATTTAACTTAAAATAATTTAAAAATGATTTGTTTTGAACAGTGAGCTTCCTAGAGAAGGAATAGCTGAAAACATTGAGGTAACTATATGTAATGGATGGATGAATAATTGTATAACTGAGCCTAATCCCACTGGTGGGCTCAGTCATTCTGCAGCATTTTTGGACTCAGATTAGTAGAGACAATTCCACATTATAAACAGTACTTTTGGGTCACAGAAGCACACAGTTTATCTATCATGCTTAAAATAAGACTTAAATCTGTTTGCAGATTTAAATATTCCACTTCTACTAAGGTTTTGCAATCTCAAGATCACTCCTGAAGTTCGAACACTTCTTTTGGCATTTGAGGACCATATAGTTCCAGCAGCTCTTTTCTTACATTTTTTTAGCATAACCTTAGTTGGGTGGTCAAAGTTCAGTAAACTGTAGTCACTGAAAATTATTTTTAAAGTGAATTTCTATGATAAGGGAGGAGAGCAGGACCTGAATAAAATACGTAAGTCTGTACTTTGCTTCTGGGAACAGTCTGAGAACAAGCAGGGAAGCCTCATTTTGTAGCACTGTTCACAACAGTGCTAATAAAATCTACCAAATAATTCTGCCTATTTTCTACATTGTTATGTTGCTGGTAAGAAAGTAGGGCAATTCACCAAAAATGTTATTATAGCATATAGATCGTGAATTTGCACTAAGTTGAGAAAAAGAAAATATGTATTTAGCTACTGTTATTTAAATTGCAGGCCTGGTAACCTAAGCCATCTGTGATTACATGGCATTATATTATAAATCACAAATATCCCTTAAATGATTGGACAGGTTGGGCTAGCTCTTCTTAGATATAATCAGTACTAAATGAAGCTAAGCAAGGAGTACTACTTGTATCTGACCTGTGCTACTGAACTTTCTGTTCTGTGTATTTTCCTTGTAAAGCCTTTTTTTTTTTTTTNAATGTAATATAGAATTGCCATGTAATTAGTATTGTGATTTTACATTAGACAATGAATAATTGATATTTCAGGTTATATCCAGGTGCTATTTTGAGATGAAGTTGTGATATTTCAAAGTATTCTTTCACCCAGATCATTAAAAATCTGCTGGGGGATTTTCTTCTGAATCTCTTTTGGTTTTATGCAGAACATATTAAATGCTGAAAAAAACTCCAAGCCCGCAAGACTCAAGTTCAAGGAAATCTCTGTAGTTCCACTCATGAAGTGGCTGAAATTCTACACTGTTATAATTCTACGGAAAAGCAAGAAATCAAATCTAGCTGTAATTTTATTTTATAAAGAAAATACTATTACGGTTTCTCTGAAAATGTGCTTGTGGGTATTTGAAATGCACTGGAAATATGAATACTTGATGGAATTAAGTGCAGACAATGAATCATGGTGATCAGATAGTCCCTATTAACAAATATTATCTTTTAAAAAGACTAATTTTTGTAACTCAAAACATCAGTCCCTTTTGTTTCAGATTTTAATGAAACAATTCACTTTTGGCACACAGCTGTAATGGACAAATGCCAGAGGATGGAAGCAAAGGGCAGCGTGTTTCAGTAAATCTAAATAGATTAATGATATTCAAACTCAATTCAAATGTCATTCTTGTTGTTTTCAAGTCTAGCCAGAGTCCTTTAGAGATGCTAGGTAATGTTTTTTTATGCACAGACTGGGAAGATGAGTGTGTCCCAGTTTGCTTGGTACCTGCTGCTGTCCTGTGCCACTGCAGTTAGGTCAGCTGAACTCCACACAGCTTTTGCCTCTCCTGCTGTTTTTCAGTGCTAATTTTAAGCAGTTTGTTAAGTGAGGGTGAATTCCTCATGGCTCAATGTATTCCTGTAAGCCTTTGATAATTGGAATAATCACTTTATTTCCACTTCCACTCATCTAAGCTACTTAAGTAGACAGTACAGTAGACTGAGGCAATGAATTATTTTTTCTTTCCAGCCGTATGTCGGTCATGCAATATAACTGCAAATCAGAGCTAGACTACATGCCAATTACTACTTCCAAAATGTGTCTCTCCCACAAAAGTTATTTATGCACACTGCTAATTAGCCACTGAGATTCTTGTTCACTGGAGGAGAACAGATCCACATGCATGGCACCACAGGAAGCCATAAAGTATGGGCAAGGATATCTGTGTCCAAGGCCCCAGGCCTCCTGCTTCTCAGCAGGACACTCTGACTTTCAGTAATAATTTACATTTTAAGATAAAATACTGCCACAGGTGTTTGTGACTTGTAATTTCAGACCTTACCTGAAGAAGGGCACAAGGGAGTTTAGGCAGGATCAATACAAATAAAAGTCTGTTCTAGGAAAATGTACTACCTTCTTCCATTTTCATCACTCAGAGTTTTCTCATAGTGCTGGGGAGCCTTTGAAACTGCCTATATGTAGGGCTTTCCAAACTAGCAATTGACTCTTCTTTCTTTGGTTTCATTTCTTAAGCATAATTTATTTATTTTTTGTTTCAGCTACTTCACCCAGGGAAACATATGCTTCTGCTATCTTGTCTAACCAAGCCTTCTCATTTTCACCACTTCCACATAAACACCCCATGTAGAACTAATGTTACAGAGGCATATCTCTGCTCAGAGGTATAGCACTTGTTTCAAATAAATATCCAGTTGGTGAGAAATGGATGAGAGATGTAACAGTACAGTGCAATCAACCATAATTGGCGAAAAATACAGAGGCTAACTGAGGGATAAGACAGGGAGCAACCATGATGGAAAAAAATTGTAATCAAGCTGACCTGTGTAGGATGCAAGGAAATTGAAAGCATGAGGAGCCAAAGGAAAGTTGTCATTAAATCAGTAATTGGTAATTGAATGAGTATTTTAGGTAGAATCATGATTTCAACCTGTTGTTGAACTTTTGCTCCCTTTCCCCTTCCAGTTCTTCTCTCCTTGTTTGCATGTAGCTCTGGTGTCAGCCTCACCTTAAATGTGGTTTCTTGTTTTAGTCAGTTGCTGTTCTTTGTGATGTCAGTTTAGGAGTAATGTCTAGTGAATTCCCTCACTTCAAAGATCCTCAGTTATGTTCTATACCACTTGTGTTCTTTCTGAGCCCATGGATGTCCCCTTTTACAGTGGCACAACTTTATTAGGATGAGCAGTGAGCGCTCTGCTCTCCATGATCCCCTGCCTCTGTGGGGGCCTCTTTGAAGGAGCTTTGAGGTAAATGACTTTGGCCATGCAGCTGAGGAGGGGATGAAAACAATATTGTTTAAAAAATTACCCCCTGGGTGCCTGCCTTCCCCTTCTGCTCCTGTTTTGCACCAAGAGTGGGAGGCTTCTGCCTTTCTGTCTGAGATCTGATGGGCCTCCTTGCCAGGGAGGATGCCATGCCCTGGGGTACCCTAATAGGTGCAAATGTTGCAGTCCTGAGTCAGCAGCATAAAGATAATATGTGTATTTATATACTAATTTAGGAAGCTCCAGCTTTATGGAAACTTTATAGCATGTTTAAGGGACAATGATTTATTAGCCACTGTCAGGAAAATCTCTATAAGCAGGAAGAAAAAATTGCAGGAGTTTTGAAGCAGATGAGGCAACAGAGGAGAAAAATAAAGCTCTCTATGTCATAACTGCATGTTTTATTCCAAATGTTGGAGGCAACTGTAAAGACAGGGTAAATTAAAGCATTCACATAAGAGAGTGAAACCCAGAATGTAATCTAAACTTGTGATAATAGTATCATCTATGATAATGGTATGCTTTCAGGTTGTTTTTATATATTTCCAGTGTAGAATGAAGAAAACCAATAAATTCACATTTCTACTCCTAGGAAAAGGAGAAGTATGGCATGTAAATAGCTGTATGAGCCTACAGTTGAATATCTGATTGTTGCCAGTAATGCTCCTCTGCATTCTCTGACCAATGTGGGAAATTCTATTTATGAGTTATTATCTGTACGAAACCTTTTAAGGGAAGATATAAGTAAAGGTAAATGTTAGTCACTCCTTTATTGTTGGCTGTAGTAGAAAGTGGCAGCCAGAAGCTTATTCATTTTACTCTTAAAAAAAAATGCTGTCACACTGTCGAACATGCCAAAGCAATGCTTTCTGGATCGTTTTTCATATCTGTTTTCCATTTCACAGAAACAGCACAGATTGAATGGGTTAACTTTTAAATAAATTGCAAGTTTATTTTTAATCAATAGCAAATTAGGGATTTATTTTACTGAGCAGCTGTGCACATGTTCCTGTGCACAGCTCAGGAAGAGAGAGAATTTGACACTCCTGAGGACAGGAATGAGCAGTCAAGGGACAGAGAGATGGGGAACTCGTTTAGGCAGCTACATTGTCAGTCACAGAACAATGTGATTTTACATCTTCTGAGAGGGGAAGAAAAAGCATTCCTTTAGTATGTTTATACCAACTTAGAATAAGATTGTGCAAAGGACCATGGAGTTAGGTGATTTAGGTCTAAATGAGAGTTCAGCCAAGGTGCCAAGATTAAAACATGCTAAATAAGATGGAAATAAGAGTGTCATGACAGCACTGCAGGAGCCAGTGCAACCACCCAGTGCAAACCTGTCTTGCTGGGCTTGGTAGTCAGGACCAGATGTGGGTTTGTTTTGTCTTATCAGAGCTGTAATGCAGTTTTTGGGGACAGGCAGAAAAGAGGGGCAGACACAATGGTATAAAGATTCATAGAACTGCAATTTTGTGGTAAAAGCTGTGGATTTACAGGACAGTCAGCATTAGAGAATGCAATGGAAATGGCTAGCTGTTTCAAATAGTCAACATTTTTAGGTGCTCAGTCAGCCAGGTTCTTAAGAAAATCTACTGAGCTCTTAAAAGAGCAGTGAAAATATTATTTTTATGTGAAGCAAAATATGCTGAGATACAAACACAATAACTACAATAGGCTATTTATTAGAAAAATGGTTAAGAATCACTTTTGCTTTGAAGGACATGCACAGCAATGCTGCTGAAGTTGTTCACTTATCAAATTAGGTTTAGACTTTCAGATTAGAAAAATGAGTTGAAAATGTGTTGGGAAATGTGAAATCTTCCTTGGGAGCTTAATGACTTATTTGCATAAACCACAAAATAATCAAACAAACCTGAGGCTGGCTTTTAAAGTACACTCTAAGGAAGTAATATACTCTTCTCTTGTGTTATTTTAACAAAAGCTTTAATTGACCTCACAGTGTGGTGGTGTAAAATGTGTGTGATATAGTTAGGTAATGAGATAGGCTGTTTAATAAGATATTAAGAGATAAATAGCAGATGTGGTAATAAGCAGAACCAATGCAAAACAGGTGAAGAAGTGTCCTTATTGAGTGATGCACTACAGCATGTCATTTTATACTTAAATTAATGATGCAATTTAAGAAAAATGCTAAGATACTAGTAGAAGGCGTATCAGTTGTATTTCTTACTTAAAACTTTATTAAAACATGTGTGAGTGATAAAACATTTTATTATTAAAATCTGGTTTTCGTGTTCTTGGGGGCAATTTGGATTCTCAGAGCTTGATGGCACACTAATCCTTTAGGAATTCAGATCCAAATGAACTTGTCCTTGTCTGTGTTGTTGTTTAGATATTTCATGAAGTCTAATCTAAATCTGAAGGTAAAGATTTCTTAACATAGTTCGAAAACCAATCCATTGGAAACAACCATCTACCTTTTTTCCTATCTTTAGTTAAAGACACATTCCTCATGCCCTGCTCTCTCTTTCTACTTGTTTCTTTCCTCTTTTCAATCATCTGGAGGAAAGAGTCATAATTCTTGTTTTGCCCATTTCCTGTATTGTAAAAGGGATGGAGGTTGCAAAAGAGCTCAGAAGGGTTTCTTACCCTCACAGGAATAAATAATTTTGTAAATTTTGTAATTTTGTGTTTCTGAATGCTCTAAGTAAAAAGCGACGCACTGAGCACACCCTTCACTACTGAGTTGCCCTGAATTGTTTCTTTCTTGTCTTGAGCTAAGATTTCTGTGTTACAAAACTGCCATATCTCTTAAGGCAATTTTCAGCTTCAATAGCAAGAAAGGTCTAGGAGTAAAAATAAATTAATAAATGATTTCCAGAAGCAAGAGACAAAGCTTCGTGTTGCAAAGATACCTGGGAAAGTTTCATCCAGATTTTAAACAGTGCTAATGCCAAAATGTCCAACAAGAAAACTTTATGTCAAATATGGTGCACAAGATAAGCACCTATTCAAAATTAGTCTTGATGGTAACACTGTGAAGACCTAGGGGAGTAATTCTGTAGCCATATAAAGTTGTTTATGGGTCTGTAATTAAACAGTAATCAGTCAATGCTTGACATTTTAGCACTTCAGCTGTCTGCAATGCAAAAGTTCCAACTTCAACTACAAATCCCTCATTAAACTTCCAGTAAAACAGGATTACTGACTGCTATGACTGTCAACATGCATTTTATTTTAAATGGTAATCAGAGAAATTATTGTAGTTCATTCTATAAATATGCATATTTTCTCTATCCATTTTTTAAAGTTTTTAGCTGTGACAAATTAAGTAGGATGAGGTCATTGAGCATTTTCCTTAGAAACAGTGCAGAGTTCTGTGCCAGTTTAAATCTTTAGTTTCAATTATAAAGAAAAATTAAGATGTGCTGTGGAGTGAAACTACAATGGTGAAAGATTAATTAGCTAATATTTGCGAAGCTCCAAAGATAAATCAGGCTATGCAGATAAATCAGGCTATGCAGTGTGTGTGTGTGTTAAGTACTGCTGTAACAGGGTTGCTAAATGCACGATTGAGAGTTAGTTGGAGGGATGAATTTTTTTCCCAATTTGCTCACTTGCTCTCAAATCTTCCATATTGTGAGGACATGTAGGCGCTCATGATAATCTCGCTGGCACTGGTGGATCAATAGTACTCAATTAGTTCAGCCCACACTTCTTTCACAGTCTATTAGTGCCTCTACATGTCTCATCACACTGAGTCCTTTGGGGGGAACTGAATGATGAATCATTCCTCATTTGCAGTTCCTTGTCTATGGAAGACAATTTAGCAAATTGGTTGTTTTGGGGACAGCAGTGACCAGTGGAGAAAAAATTCCTTTTGTAAGGTGAAAATGCCTGGACCTAAATGTTCCTGCCCAAGCAGAACCTAAAAAACTGTGGACTTCTCAGCAGAAGAGCTGTAATGGCGTGTGCAGACCTCTGAGTATACAAATCAGAAATGTCACAGTCATATCAAATGGAGTGCCAGTCCAGTATAAACTCACTCTTTGGCTCAAATAACCTTGATAGGCCAGTTTTATCTGGAAGGACTCGTGTGTTCAGGCATAGCCTGGCCTTAAATGCCATAAAGCCAGTATAAAAATTTCTTTTATTCAGATAGATGTTGTCTCTTTTGCTACCACTGGATCATCTGTAAAAGTGAGGTTTGATTTAATAATAGTAACAGTGGTAATAGTAATAATAATAATAACTGGATGTAGGGTCTGTCCTCCCACCTAAAAAATAGTAGTCTGAACCACTACTCAAAGAAGCTGTAAAAGAAACATGTAGTTCTCAGTATTAATCCAGTGATAGTTTATTTTCTTAAAACCTGCTAATGTTGTATTTTCAGCATTTCAATGTAATTTGTCATTAAATTTGACATGTTGTTCACAACTTTTTAATGAGTCTTTCCCATAAATCTGAAGAATATGTTCTCTGAATCTTTCACTTAATGACATCAAAGTAGCAATCTATTTTGACTGATAAGATCATTTTTTCATAGTAATTTCACTAGTGTATCTTGTAGCCATTTACTGGACCATTCAACATTATCCTGGTAGTCACATTTAGCCTTAACTTTATTGTCTTCAGGCTTCTATATTTACTTTATATTGCAGTATCAGAGTCTCTTTCCTGTTTAGCAGAATTCTCTTTCTCATCTCTCACACACAGGTTGGGTTAGTTGGTTTTCCACTCTATGCAGAAGTAGGAAAAAATTGATAGTGGTTCCCGGTTTTGCTTAGCACAATGACAATGTCATGTGACCTGGTGAAACCAGAGGAGCTGGAAAACATCTGGGCAGTGGTGCCTTTGTGGAGGACACCCTGATTCTCATCCTGCCTTGCTCCTCTCCAAGGAAAGCAGCTGAGACTCCTATGTGAAACCAGCAGAGCTGGGCTGCAGTTGTAGTTATTCACTACAATTGTAGTCAATATTGAAAACTAGGACACTTGTGAATATTTTAGTTACTTTTCTGTAGATGTCAGAAGGAAGTTCCAGGTTGCTGCATGATAAATAATAGAGACTATGATTTATTTACTATTTATATACTCTGTGTTTGTCAGAAGTAGGAGCGCAAGTGAAAAGTCCTGTGTCACCAAAAAATTTTCCTTACCTCATCACAGTTAAGCTGTAGCTGCAGCACAGCTATTTGCTCAAGAAGGGTTTGCAGAATTTTAGTCTCTAGTTCACTTAACCTTGTAGAGCTGTGCATGGCTGTCACACTTAAAAAGGTGGGAGATATCAAGCTCCTTTAGTGAAAGAGCTTGGAGAGTTGTGCTTTAGTTCTCCTGTAAGTCCTGGAAGTTCCTTCAAATGCAGTGTGAATTAGTATGCCCAGTATCAGTTACATTCTTTGATTTTTGCATTTTTAAGAACTCTGCTTCTGATGTGCAGTAAAAAAAAAAGGAATCATTTATCTGCTCTTTAATTATTGCTGAGATGGATGGTGTAATCTGGTGTTATGGGAGGATGTGTTCATCTTTTCTGCTGGTGGAAAGGCAGTGGAGTAGTTGAAGGACAAATGTTCAGTCAGGGAAATTCTGGTTTTGTTACTGCATGCGGGGAGTGGACTTCTTTTCTGCTGAAAGAAAGCCTCTGTCTTCCTGGAGCCGTGTCATTTCACTTAAGCTCCTGAAACTCCTAAATTTTAAATATGCTCTATTCCATCCATCTGTAAGTGGCCATAACAGGCAAATTTGGGTGTGATTACAGATTTTTTAAATTTTTAAACATTGTGTGTTAATTTACTGCACGTTTATTCCTGTTGCTGGAACCCTGAAGAAGATGTCTCTTTGAAACTCATAAATATTAAGAAAAGTTACCTGAATTTTTTTTCTAAATAGATTAAATAAGTTAATTCCAGATCAACATTTCTATAGATTCCAGTTGCATGTTGGTAAGGATAGTATTTGCTATTTCCCTCTGGAATTTAATAATAATTTTACTGTTCATTAGTAAGAATGTTACCTTTGCCCTTCTTGATATTCCCATGCTTTTGCAACTACTTTGAGGGAGCACTACATGGCCACAATGTAGACCAGCAAGTTCTCTAATCTAGTGGGTTCAATGTTTCATTTATATTTATAGATTTGTTGTTGTTGTTGAGAGATGTAATGTTGTACAATTGTGCCTTTTTTAATATGCAATTATTTGGATTTTCCAGTTTCTTTATTTTGTAACAAATTTTCTCATGAACAACATTATTCATCATTGGGTACTTGGATTCTGCAAGAATGGAAACCTTGGGGGTTTTTTTTGCCTAAGTTTGTATCATGCCACTTAGTCTTCAGGTTAGGCAATTTTCTGATAGGAAATAACAGCCATAACAGCAATCATGCTTCAGCTGAGTATCTTGGGACTGGATTTGAGCTCATGAAAGTTTTTGCTGTTTTTGCCTCATTAAAGTTCTTGCTCTAAAGATACTTTGCTGCTGTTGACTGGTCTGCAGTCTGTGATAGAACCTGGAACATCTTTGTCACATCTTTGCAACACTTCTCAGTTATACATTTGTTATTGTTGTCACAATTACTACATGCTGGTGTTTCTTCTGGGTTAAATGAAGTTGTATCTTATATTGATCTAAAGCTACAGTGCATGTACTGCCATTCTGCCAAGTGACGACTTCGTAAAGTGTTTTTTTTAATACAGTTACTTGAATTACTGCTTTATTTCCCAATAGATTTAAAATAGCATTTAGATTTACCACCTTACCTGTTTGTGCAGCCCAGGGCCCACCACACAGCAGGGATGGGGGGCTAGAGTTGGAACAGGGTCACCTGAGAGGTAGCAAGGCTTGTGTGACATTCAGGGAGGTGTTTGATGGGCACCAGTGGTACCCACTGTGCAGAGATGGTGGCAGATGAGGAGGGACCACCAAAGTCTTGCTCCAGGAAACCTCTCTGAGGAGGGTGGCTGGCCTTGTCTTCACCCCTTAGCATTAGCTCAAGAGAACATTGTTTTTTCCACATAAAATATTCTCTTTCTTTCTAATGTAATTCTGTTGCTGTTAAATTCCCACCTAATTCACACTTGCTGTATTCCCTTTGTCCCCAAGTCTGCATGACATTATACCATAAATGCTTCAGCCTCTGTTAAATCTTAATGAGAAGAAAACTGGCTTGAATTAACCAGGTCTGGCTGTATCAATATTTTAGCAACGTAATTTAAGACTATATGTAAAACGTGACTTGTAATTCAGAGGATTATCTACTGTTGTATAATGAGGGGAGGGAAAAAAGATAATTTTAATGCCTTTTAAGGCTTTTTGAAATTAAGTTCTCCCTTGGTTGTACTTGCAATCAAAAGGATTTTTATATTTTTATTTTATTTCTGTTTCATCTCCAAGCTTTATAGAAAAGCCCTGCAGACCAGTGGAATTAAACTAGGATAAAATAGTGGGTTATTGCTGAAATTAAGGACCAAATTGTCATGCTTCCTCTATAAGGAACTAAGTGTCTGTTAAAGCTCCCTTGTTCCCTGAGATTTAAATTTAATGGTGGAACTGCTTCTGTTTCTTTTCTTATTGATAAGTTTTTGTAGCTTAGTAAGAGTGATGTAATCACTTTAATATCATTCCTGGGAGGGTCATGGCTCAACTGTTTTGAGCCACATTTTTTTATCTCCCCTCAACCCTTTGCTCAGGGATTGTGACAAAAAACCCCAACCCAGCGATCACAAATGAATTTGTGTTTGTGTGACAGTTGCTACTATGTATAATCTACCTATTAAATAAATTGTCTACTACAAGTATAATACTTAACCTGACAACAAATGTGACATACTTAAGGGTACACGTAGCTTTTCTTTAATGTTTGTTTGCCTAGAACTGGTTTGGAAAGTACTTTCTCACCCTAATGTAATTGCTCCAGAATTTTCCCTGGTGTTGTTCAAAAATATTTTTAATGAAAATGCCAAAGGGCATATCTACACACAGCATTTTTAATCTGATGTCTACCAAGTTTAGGCTTGATTGCAGCCATTTCACCAAAATCTGATGAGCTAGCAGAGAGGGAAAACAAAGTCTCTCTATTTTCTTCTCAGAAAATGTCAGCTACTCGCACTGTCCAGAGCACACTAGTTGACTTTACAGGCTATCCAGGACAAAAGTACTTAATTCAAGTGTTTAATTTGAAAAATTAACCTAATTTAATTCATTTCTTGATTGTTTTCATGCAGTTATTCCCCAATATTAAGGAAGTTTTTAGAAGAGAGCTGTTCCACCCTTGTTAAGTCTAAGTGGCTTCTGAAAGGACATGTAAACCACTGTGTCCCATTAGTACTGTACCCACATCTCCAAGCCATGAACAAGCAAACTGTTACTGCTTATGACAACTGTGTCACCTTTTCCTGGCTTTCATCTTGTCTTTTCTTCTTGGCTCTTTTGTGGCTGAGTTAGGATGCCTTTGACCATCTGAGTCTTTGTCAAAGCACAGTAGTCCTGGCAAAGCAGAAATTTTACTCTAAAGAAAAGTCCCTTTTTCAAACTGGACCTAGGCAGAAGTTTTGAGGTTTCTGAAGCACTGGTTTTCCAGAGTTTGTAAGGTTCCCATTTAGCACATGGCAGGGAACTGGGCCAAGTGTGTGAAAAGCTTTTTGAAAGAGCAATTTCTTCACTGACCTTCACGGTCTATAACTGATACAATGGACTAAGTCTTAGGAAACCTGCTGACAAACTTTGCAGATTTTCACCTTCAGGTTTCTATCTCCATGTAACCATAAGCAAAAAAAAATATATATATTTCACAAGTGCAATTATCATCAAGCATCCTCTGCAGTCCTATTAAGAACGAGAGGCATCATTATTTTTGCATACAGTTTAAAAAAAGATATAAATTATTATTGCTTTGAAAAACTTCTTTTCTATGTATTGTGATTTGCATCAGCTGTTTATAAAGGAGGGGTGTGATCTGAGCTCAGCAACAAAGATCAATCCTGTCTGTGAGCCTTTTCATCCACAGTAAATAAGAAGAATTTACATGAATAGATTTTTCAGGAGGTCTGAAAAATCTTTGGTTGTCCTTTGTTTTCATGCAGTAAGCATGAGTCAGTAAACAATCATACACATCAACATAAAAAGTATGAAGTTCTGGTTTCTCGTCCGAGAGACTCAGTCATTCATTTGCCATCTTTAGTTCACAATATATTGCTTCTCCTGTCTTGCTTCATTCTTAAATTCCAACTTAAAACACCACAGAGTTTGCTGAATACGTGAGATCTATTAGCCAAAATCACTGCTTTTCCAAACTGCTTCTGAGGCTTGCAAAATCTCTTTTTGGACCAGTTCCCTTTCCCCGCTTCTCTGTTCGTTAGTAAAGACCAATGTTTTTGTGCACTCTTTATCTTTCTTAACTGGTAATGTGTCAGGTAAGGAAAACTGTAAAAAATGTGATCTCTTTTTCTACCTGAAGCAGGACCAAAAATATTCCACATAATCATGCTGCTGTTGAAATTACTATTTTAGGAGTTAGTGTTGTTACAATGTCTACCAAATGAAGCTGCATTATTTTCCTTTATGACTTTAACTCTCTTGAGTTAATGAACACCCACTTCTTGTTTATTGACCTATTCATTTTGTACAACCATTGTTACTTTATCAAATTACAAAAAAAATTTTGTTCCATGAGTATTAAGAGTATTACTAATTAATATCTTTTTATGAACTGAAAATCTACTGTGTTGCCAGTTAGTATATTAGAAAAATTTATAATACAATTGGCCATCTGGTAGTTATAGTGTATTATATTGGCTGGCTCTGTCAATAGAGGTAAATATTGCCTTAAATTGAAAAGGCTGTTGTTCACAGTATTATTAAATTTTTGTTGTTTGTGCTCTCTGTACAGCCCCACAGCTTCTTTTATAACTTCTATTAAGAAAAGAAGATCAATTACTTGGTATAAATGCTCTTATTTTTTATTAAGATAATGTGAATCTATGAATCCTGTATGCTGACAACTCTACTTTAGTATCTTGGCTCTCCAGTAGTTTAATTAATAAACATACATTTGCTCATTTTGTTGGAGCAAGTTTATTGGTATAATGTAATAATGTTGTACTGCTGAATGAAACTGTCCAAATCTTCATCTTGATTAATTTCTTACCATGGAAATGAAGTGTATTTCTTAAAAAGGTTATTCCAACATGAATTTAATATAGCTGCTTTTTTTTTCCATTAATACATTTCCACAGAATTGTTTTTCTTTTGTCTTTCAATTAGCCCTTTGGAATACTGCAGTTAGAAACATCTTTACATTTTTTAAATGAGATGATCACATTTTCTATTTCCTATTTTATGTGAATTGATTCCATGTTGTTCACAGAAACAATTAAATGTTGCCCAGAATTGTAGATATGCTGAGTTACCTTTACTCTAAAATGTCTGCTCCACATAGCTTTTACATGTTAAAACAAGCTTCAGAATATTATTTAGAAATACTGCATTTTGTCCTTTGGATGATACATCCTATTTTCCCAGGTTAGATTAGCTCCTTTAACACAGAGCTGAAACAAAAGTGGGCCAAAAACGTTTAATGAGTCTCACTTTGTGTACGTAAACTATGAACACATATATTTTCTAGTCTAAATATACATTGAATTACATTGAATTCTAATTCATATCATTATTATTATTCCTCTGTATGTCATTTACTCTGAGTTCCAATCCATTTTATGTTTAGACCCCTAAAGAGCTCTAATTTTTTTTTCAGAACCCTAAAGGGGAGTTTGCTTTTGTTACTCATTTCTGGGAGCACCTGTGCACTGTTGAGTTTAATTGGGCTACAGCTGGTGCCACTGATGTGTGGAGTGAGCAGGGCTTTGCAGCCCGACTGGAAATCTTGACATTGTGTGTCATTGTCTGGTTCCTAAGCTATTACTGTGCTCAGGTAAGATAGAAGGTGTTCTAATTTTTAGGGAATTGCATTCTCTGTGGACTGATGCAGCGGGTTTAGGAAGATGGATGCTGTGAATTGGGAGTGCATTGCACACTAGGGCAGAAGAAGTCTGCTGGACACCCACAGGGTTGGGTCGCCCTTTGCAGAAGTTAGGTGGTCATCTTACATCTTGAAAGTGCTGAGGAGAGTTATATTAAAAAAAAAAAAAAAAAAAAAAAAAAAAAAAAAAAAAAAAAAAAAAAGAAGGAGCTACACATTTTATGGTTTTAAAAGTGTGATGGAAAACAAGCTACCTATGTCCTTTCCCCAGGATCTAGAGAATTGGTACAGTGCAAGAAAGGAGAAAATAAGATGGAACTAATGCAGCAAAAATGCTGATCAGAAATAAGAAAATTTTGAAAACAAAATCTTTTTATGGCTAGTTTTTTATTTATGGAATATATTAAGTTTAGAAACGCTAATAAGACAAGTAATATTGAACCTAAATTATAAGAAATCCTCTGCTAAAGGCTGAATAAAACCATCAAGTTAGAAAATCAGGGTATCATTCCCTGTGTGTGAGAGATGATGTAGTGTTAATTTTCTCATACACCTTATTTCCATAGGTTTGGTGGCTGTTTTACACAGGCAGTAGCACATGACTGCATGAAGAAGTTGCAGACAGTGGCTTGACTAATAAATCAAGTTCACCAACTTTTGTGGTTATGTTAAAATTGGTTCAAAGCACACAGTGCCCTCTGATGCCCCCTCACAGAGAAGAGACAGAGGGGGTATGTGAAAGAGCAGTGGGTCTGGCTACTGGCTCTGGTCTGCTGAAGAGCAAAAGCTTGGCTTGTACAGCTGAAATAATTTCAGCATAAAATTCCTGTGGTGGCCTTGAATTACCACAGACAGACTTAGCCATTGGCACTTCTTGAGGACATGCTGCCAAAGGACCAGCTGCTTCCTGTAGGAGACCTGCCATCTGGAGCTTAGAGAGTGATCTCTTTGATAGACATCTCTGGCAATGGATGGTTTGCCGCATGCAGTTTTTCCTCTTTTTCCTTTTTTTTTTTGTTCCCCTGAAGTTTTGGAGGATTTCATACAGTAAACTTTGTTGAGAGATGTTAAAACATTTCTCTTCTCTGTGAGTTGTCAATGGGGAAAGTTAACTGAATAATTTGTTGGGAGTCAGCCTTAAATAACTACAGTTCAAAGGTGGAAAGTGTGGCAGAGGACTGTGGGTCATGTCAGAGAGTAGCAGCCAGAAAGTATATGAGTGGATGCAGTTTGATATAAGGGGGGTGAGATGATTGTGTTACTGACAGGAATCTCTTAAGTGGCAGTTTCTTTGGTACGTAATTAAAGATTTAAGAGAAAGAACTTGAAGCATGATGAAATCCTCTGTTGAGCTGGAACTGCTTAAGAAAGCAATGAAGTAGGGAGTGATTCAGACAAGCTTGGCTTCAAGTCAGATAGATGGATTTCCAGTTACACATAAAGAAATATAGAATAACAAAAACACAGGATAGAGTACATAAAAGGGAACATGCACTCACTAGCCAGAAGTTAATAAATATTGTACAGGATGTCCATCTGAAGACAGGACTAGGTGCAATTTTAAAATCTCTTTGATAGAGAGCAAAAAGTAATTGAGGCTGTATTCTCCTTGTGGGGTCTAACTGCTGATTAAAAAGATGTAAAGATAAAAGATATAAAAACAAATCTGATGCAGATTGTGGATCCACTTCTTCCTAGCAGATCAGACCTATGCTTGATAGATTGTGACCTTTGACCTTTTCCTATGGTTTAGTTGCAGCTCATTTTATTCTGGAAGTGTTCCTGAGGCAAAGCAGGGTCCACATGGTGACCATGAGCTGTGTTCTGTGGTGCTAGGTCACTCACACTTCTGCAAAAGCCATTGGTCCCTGGGAGTTTCAGCTCCAGTTCTCTTAGTTGTTATAATAAGCATTCTTAAGACAATACAATCCTGAAACATCTTTTTGAGCAGCAGGCAAATCTCTAGGGAGAGCTGGTCTGAGTAAAAGCAGCTCTGGGCTTCTCAGTGAGGTCTAGAAGCAGGAGGGCAGCACATCAAACTTTCCAGTGGATTCAATGGTAAATTGAATATTTTTCTGAATATTTTTCCCCTGATTTGCTTTATGACTTTGCTTTACACATTTGTACCTCTGTCATCTTGGCTACCAAAGTGGAAGTTTTTCAGGTAATAATGGTCCTTGCCATGATTTACACAAGTCCTACAATAACAGGACCCTGCTCTTGCTCAAAATGTCTATGTACTACTAACATTTACAGAATCATTCAGCTGTTTGTCTTCACAGTGGTATCAAGGAGTTCACCAAATTTGTGCCAAAGGTGTAGCATTGAATTAAATGAAAAGCTTTGTTTTATTTTTTTTTTCATTTCATACATAGCTCTCATTCTGTATAATACAGCAAAATAAGGAATAGTTGCTGCAGATAATTAAAAGTGGAAGTGCAATTTAGTTATTCCACTTTCTGGAAACACTCTTTGTTTTGTGCTGACTTCAGGACTAGAGAGATAACTTCTTTTACATAAAGGTTATATTGTTAGGAAATAAGAGTAGAATTCATCACAATCTAGTTTTACTCTCTGAGAGCTTCAAACTCTAAACTCATAGTTTATAGTGGCATGTGGGCCTGGCATAGGCAAAGCACATGTGGATGTTTACAAGTGATAACCCACTAAGAAATTATTTTTGTCATACGAGGGAAGCTGTGCCATGCTGGAATACAGGTGGTAGTTTTGGAAATGTTTTCTATGAAGTGATGCAATAGTCTTACTGCATGTCAAATGTCACCGTTATTCTTTCTGCTGTGATTGCTGCAGCAATGAGAGATTACCAACATGTATTGCACACCCTCTGTGGAAGGATTAGTAAAGGCACAGCAGGAGCAGTGAATAGAAATGTGTGTCTGGACAGCTGTGCCAGTTCTGTACTCCCAACACTGAGCTGCATTTGCTGGGCCTGGGATATACTTTTGTTTCTGCTGCAGGTGCATTGGTTTTTGATAGTAGCAGCAAACAGGGCCAGTGTACTCAAGCATCTTTGTGATATTTTGATGTGGTCTGCAGGGGAGAAAATTCCCCATGCCTTGCGTTTGTTAAGAGCAGAAGTTCCTAACTCATTCATATGTGACATTCCTGAAGAATCACGAAGAAAAACCAATCTGTGTGCTTCTCTGTTGGAGAAAATTTGGGAACTATGATTGTGTGATTGTCCAGTCTTTAACCCTGCTCTGGGCATTAGTTCTTGGCTGCACTCAGAGGTAGGATGCTGGGTTCCCACAGTTTCACCTCTTTCCTTCTGTATTCTGTTTCATAAGCAGCAGGCAGACTAGGAAACTCTTTATGATGAAGCAAATGACATTCAAAATTAAAAGAAAAAGGACAAGATTTTAACTCGCTGAGGTACAAAATTATAGTAGAATAGATTTTACAAATTTGGTTTTTTTTTTGGTTTGTTTTTTTTTTTTTTTTCACAAATGATACTGCAAGTGGTCCTTTAGAAGATATAGCAGGGATCTGTTAGGACTAGGCTTGTAGCAGGTGAAATAAAAATAAATGAACACTGAAAGCTACTTGGGGACGAGAAATGTTAATGTTACTGAATCTATCAAAATTACCAAATGATGAAACTGCAACATAAATACCTTTGGTCAAAAGTTAATTCAATTTGAAAACAGTATTGCATCTTTTTGTGTAATATCTGCTTTCCATTTGCATTGTTACAATCTTTTTTGGCCACCTGACTTTATCAACAGAGTGTTTCAGATTTATCAATTAATTGAATGGCCATCCCCGTAAAATGGATCTGGCTACAGATGTGAGCATAGAGAAAAATATATATATTCTTTTAAAAGTTAAACACCTGAAGAATAAGAAAACAGGTTTTTAGCTCAAGGATAATTTTTGACTAAAAGGATTNTAAAATTTTAAAAATAAATAAATCATGCTATATAATTCCTGTAAATAACTGGGTAGTCCTATTTCCCATACAAATTACTAATAAGAAAATGATTCAATGGTTGAATTCTGAAAGGACAGTTTTTGTAACATTCATTTTCTTTTATGTGTACACTTCACACCTACTGTTGCAAAACAGGCATTCTTCACTGTATTATTTGTTGATGCTTAAAGGTTCAATGAATAATTCAGCCCCTTTACCCTTCTTGCATTGCTGCACACCTATTGAGCTCCCAGAGCAGAGTTGTATCAATAAATTCTGGCTTACTTT
>WEIU01024075.1:1360-14984 GCA_013389925.1 Aegithalos caudatus
TGGACCACGAGGATCTCATCTCTGTTGGTAGCTATTCCCCTCTCTCTCTCTATTCTCTTTTTCTCTCTCCCTCTATCGCATATTGGTTGGCACTAAATAAAGGTGCATTTTTGGTTAAGCAAACTGAGTTGTCCCCTGCTGTGTCTTTTGTGCTTTGACATCTATAAAACAAACCATCAGGTGTCCGCATACATTTGCGGACCCTGACACCCCCAGACCCTCTTCATCTGGTGTGGAGCCTGGAGCAATGTCCTAGAGTGCAGCAGGGTGCAGGAGCTGGCCACTGCCATCCAGGACAGCGAGTGGGGTGGCAAAGCATGCCTGGAGATAGTGGCTGATGGTGAGGAGCCACCTGAGATGGCTCGGGTATGTCCTCACTGGGCAGAGAGGGGGATCTGGGTGTCCCTGGGGTTGCTTCATGGTTCCCCATCTCATCCCCTGGCAGGTGCTGGGCCCCAAGCCACCCTTGAAGGAGGGCAGCCCTGAGGAGGACGTGGCAGCTGATCAGAGCAACACAGGGGCAGCTGTCCTGTACAAGGTAAGGACATGGAGGGACACCATGATGGCACCAGGGCTGGGCATACCCAAGTGTCACCATGGCAGGCAGTGGAGGTACATGAGGCTGGGCACAGCCAGGGGACACCACCATGGTCTCCAGGAGCACATGAGGTTAGACATGCCATGGGGCACTCTGGTGACCCTTAGGAAAGCCACACGGAGCTGAGCATGGCCAGGGGACAGACACTGCAATGGCCCCAGGGGACACCACAGGGGCCCTTGAGCAGGCAAGAATGGGGACTGCCAGAGTGGCTGGGTGGGAGGGAGACAACACTGGAGAGGCCCCAGGTGACCCCACAGTGACGTCCCTTCCATGGGCAGATGTCAGACATGACAGGACACATGGACCTGACCCAGGTGGCCACCAGCAGCCCTCTCAGCCAGAGCCTGCTCTGCTCTGATGACTGCTTCATGCTGGACAATGGCCCTGGCTGGATTGTCCTCATCTGGAAAAGTGCCCAGGGATGGGGATACAAGGTGACATGGGGACAGGGACTGTCAGACTGTCCCCAGAGTGGCTCTGGCATCCCCCCCTGCAGAGCACAAGGCCAGCGAGCAGGAGGGCCAGGCAGCTTTTGCAAGAGGGTGGCCAAGAGGTGATGGCCTGCACTGGGCACCCACTCCAGACACTCCAGGTGGGTGTAGGTGCTGAGGGGTGCCCAGGGGCTGGCATGGGAGGCATTACCCCCTCCCAATCCCTGTCCCCTACCTGTTCATGTCCCCACAGGTGGAAATCCTGCCCCAGGGACACAAGACACCCTTCCTCAAGCAGTTCTTTTCCAGCTGGAAATGAGCACCCAGGGTGTGACCTGGCTTGTGGCAGCTCCCAGCAATGGCTGTGCTCTATTCAGCTGTCCCTGTCCCTGTGCCATTCCTGTCCCTGTGCCTCTGTCCATCCCCAAGCTGTTGGCATTCACATCCTTGTGCATCACATCCTTGATACCCCATACTAAGCCCATGCCACCTCTACTGCTGTGATGTCCCTGTGCCTTTGCCCACACCATGTTCATGCCAGGCTCATCTCCATGCCATCCCCAAGCCTAATTTATCCCATTCCCTATGCCATTCCCATGTCAACACCATGCCCAAGCCCCTGCCATCTTCCTCTCCATGCCAGTCATTCACCTCCTTGTGCCATGCCCATGTCCACCCCATCCCCAAGCCTGTCATGCCTACCCCTGTGCATGACAGTGCCCTGTCATCCCCGTGCCTTTGTCCACCGCATGCACACATCGTCCCTGTCTCTTTGCCATTCTCATGCCCGTGGCACTTCCTTCCCCATTCCCATGCCCACCCTGTGCCATGCTCATGCCATCTCCATGCCCATGCCGTGTCCTTTCTATGACAACTCCATCCCCATGCCAATGCAAACTCCTCACCACACCCAAGCCCATGCCATCCCTGCCCTTGTGCCATCCCATCATCCCAATTCCTTTGCCCACCCCATGCTTATCCCATCCCTACACCATCCCAAGCCCATGCCATGCCTATAAGTCACCACCCCCCCCGAAGTGCTGCCAGTTTTGCCACCTGCATGCCCTCACCACTTTCTTGCATGTGCCTGTGTCACACTGTGCCCATGCTGTGCCCACCCCCTGCCCACACTGCCTGTGCCACCCCTGCACCCAGGTCCTGGGGAATGAAGGGACAGTGCCATGTCCTGATGGGTGTGGGGAGGAACGAGGGGACTCAGGACAGGGCAGTGCCAATGCAGGGGGTGAAGTGTCTCCCGCACCCTGGTGTGAAGCCACCCTACCTGTGTCACCTGTTCTCTGCCCCAGAGTGATGCCCATAGCCACACGATGCCCCCAGGTCCCTGTGTGAGCACCTGAGCCCGTGTTTGGGAAGGGTGGGAGATGGCCTGTGGCATGTCCCCCATGATCCCTCATGTCTCCAGATCTCCACTGCAGCTCCATGTCCACCCCCTGCTCTCTCCAGTCCCTGCACCCCCAACATCTCCAGTGTTCTCAAACCACCAGTGCCCCCAGCCACACCCACAAAGCCCCTCTCCACCCTGGGGCCACCCAGATCCCAGGACTCCAACCACTGCAGGCTGCCTCCTCCCTCATTAGACCCAGATAATTATTGTTGAGACTAATTATGTCCCCAGTTACCCCCTCCTCGGCCCCTGCTTACAACAACCTGGTGTGCTAACATGTGTAGCATTATGGACATCAAACCCCTTGCATTTCTCTCCAATTCCCACCAGGATCCTGTCACATCCATCATCAAAGAAAAGCCCTTTTATTGTAGCTGGGGAGGGCCTGGGAGGAGCAAGGAGAAGAAGGAGCTCAGGGAGGGACTCAGAGAAGTCTCCCAACACCTGCAGGAGGGGTGGGTAAGCTGGGACCCCCTGACACTCCAACCCTTTCTCTCCTTTTATTCCTAAAGTGACACCAGGGCAGGAAACTGTGTGGGGGAGGGGTTGGGCTGGGCTTTTCCTTGTTCACAGTGAGTTTGGGGGGTGGGGAGAGGGGTCCCACACGCTTGGCCAGACTGGATCTGCGCTGCAGGGGGGGTTTATTCACTCCCAATTCAAATCCCCAGAGCATGTTTTGGGTGAGGAAAGGGAACAGCGGGGAGAGCAGGGAGGAAAACACAGGATCACACATGGTGAACTCAGTGTGCTCAGGGTGCTGGGTAACAGAGCCAGGATTCACCTCTCCTGGTCAAGTCAGACCCTGCAGGATTCCAAAATTATTCTGATGAGCTTTTCCAGTGAAATAAAATTGGGAAAGTGGCTTCTCCAGTGTGGCTGCGGCAGGTCCAGGGTCATGGGTGGGAGGGGAGACAGAGGGGAGGTAATCTGTTCCCTGAAAATTCCTGTGAGGGATTTGTCACACCCTCCTTCCCACTCCAAAGCCGAGGGAGGAGGGGGAGACCAGGACTCTGGGCTCAGGGCAGCTTCACCCACCCAAGGGCAGCTATGGGGGACAGGGGGGCAGCACCTGGGGGGGCCCCACTGCCAAGGGACTGAGGAATGGCACTTCACTGAGAAAGAAATAGAGAAGAAAAAGCCACGTGTCATTTGGAAGAATCGGGCGGGAGCTGAGCGGTCTCTGGGGTCTGGAGCAGTCCCAGGGGTCTGGAGCCCCCCAGCAGCCCCCCAGCAGCTCCCCTACTCTATCAGTTCCACGTAGTTGGCGGGGAACATCCCGAAGTGGCCGTCGGGGCCGTAGCCGCGCCACCAGCCCTCGTCGATCATCTCGATGTTGGTGATGATGTTCTCAGGATCAAAGGAGATCTCGGTGTCGTCAGCTGCAGTGGGACACAGACAGGGGAGGGGGGCTCAGACCACATGAACTATCCCAGCTCTGGGGTTCCCAAGGTAAGAGGGATGTGGAGCTGCTGGAATGAGTCCAGAGAAGGCCATAGATGCTCCAAGGGCTGGAGCCCCTCTGCTCTGGAGACAGACTGGGAGAACTGGGAATGTCCAGCCTGGAGCAGAGAAAGTTCCAGGGAGACCTTAGAACCCCTTCCAGTGCCTAAAGGGGCTCCAAGGGAGCTGGAGAGGGCCTTGGGATAAGGGCAATGGCTCTGTGGGTCTCACCAGCCTGGTAGTCATACAGTGCCCGGGCACACAGCCCCTTCCCCGCCAGGTCCAGTGGCTCCTGGTACTCCACCCTGTAGTCATATTTGGCATCGTCAACTTGTTCCTTCAGGAAGGAGAGGAGAGCAGGAATTACCAGGAGAACAGTGGAAGGGAAGAAAACAACAACGTCTGGTGCCCAGAAACATCCATCAGCCCCCTGAGGCTCGGAGACCTGTGTGCTGGAGGCTCTGGGTGCCCTCTGGAATAAAATGTGGGCTCCAGGGAAGTTGTGCCACGTGTCTGCCACAGCAGCAAACCAGCTCTTAGCCAAAGAGCCAAGGTAGCCACATCTCCACCTAGCACACCTATCACTGTGCCTTGGGATCTCATCCCAATGGAAACACTGCAGACCACTGGCAGACGACCCCTCTGATCCCTTGGGATCCCTGCTGCAAAGAGAGGCTCATCCCCTAACAGATAAACTCTAGCTTCTCTGAAACACCTCTGCCAGAGCCTGAGCTGGCTGTGGTTTGCTTTCCTCAGGACAGGCAGAGGGGATCATTGAGCCCATCTCCTCTGGAATCCTTTTGAACCTGCTGGACACTTCCAGACAAATTCCAGAATGAGAAAATGTTTGGAATGCTGATGGTTTGGTGAGCATGGAAGAAAAAAGTGGGGCCCCATATCTCCGAGGGCAACATGGCAGCACAGCACAAGGCCATGATGAGCCACTGGAGAATCCTGGAGTGCACCAGGAATAGCTGGGATTGCCAACTCCACTGGGTTCAGATGTGCAGAGAAGCAGGAGGAGGAGGAGATAGGGCTTTGCAAGAGGGTGATGGATCCTCTCCCCCTCACTGGTTCTGGGATGTAGCACTGACAACAGCTGGGGGGGCCTGGGGTGCAGGATCGGTGCCAGGGACTCAGGACCAGTGTCTCCCACTGGGAGCAGTAGGAAGGGGCACAGCAGCACCCCTTTGCTACCCTGAGTACATCTGAGCTCTGGGGTTTCACTGTTTCCTATGATTTTAGCTCAGAAAAGTGTTCCAGGCTCATCCTAGGGATGGGACAAGTCATGCTCTCCCACACAGATCCAGCTCCGACTCACCTGGGGCGGCTCCTCGTAGATGGCCGAGGGCTCTGGAGGTTCCTCATACAGATTCTCCTCCATGTGGGACCCTGGGACTCCAGAATTGTATCCAGAGTCTCGTCCTGAGAAGAAACAAGGGATCTGTCACCAAAACCATGCCGTCCCCTCACCTGGCTCCTGCTCCAGACTGCAGTGACACCATGATCCTGCTTAGGAGCTGGGTGTTCCCTGGGTCTCCTGTCCAGCCAGGGATGGAGCACGCACAGACCATGGGATGGAGCAGGCAGGAAGCATGGGATGGAGTGAGCAGGAGTTTAGGGAGCAATGGAAAGGACAAAGGAGAGATCTATCTCTGATAGGGAAGGGATAAAGACAAAGAGGGGATAAACTTGCTCAAGATGAAAAAATTCCTATAGATGGGACGGGCTGGAGCTGAGGTCCTGGCCAAGAGCAGCATCTAGTGGTGACAGTGACCTGAGGACATCGGAGCTGGACCCCGGCCCCAGCACATCCCGGGTTCCCTGCCCATGGCAGGGGAGGTGGAACTGGATGGTCTCTGATAACCCATCCAAACCAAAACCATCTGTGATTCTATGAGTCAGGGACAAGGGCAGCCCTCGGTGCCACCTGCTGCACACAGGGAGGCCTCTGGGCACAGCCAGCCTTTCTCTGGAATCTCTTCCTCCCCCAGACCACTGGGAAGTTTGTTGGGCAGGGATACCTTCCACTGTCCCAGGCTGCTCCAAGCCCAGTCCAACCTGGCCTTCCAGGGATCCTGGGGCAGCCACAGCTGCTCTGGGCAACCTGTACCAGGGCCTCCCATCCTCATAGGGAAGGATTCCTTCCCAATATCCCATCTAACCCTGCCCTCTGGCAGTGAGAAGCCAGTTCCTCTTATCCTGTCACTCCGTGCCCATGCACTTCATTGCAACAAGGAAACAACCAAGTCTAACCCTGGAGCAGGGAAACCCCTGCACAAGGATGGAGCTGCCTCAGCTGGACCTTGGGGCATTTTGGAAAAGTCCAAGCCTGGCTGTCAAAGCCCCTCTGGCAGGTCTGGAGGAAGGCTGGGAGTACACAGAGCCAAATTCCAGCCTCAATTCCAGCAGGAGATATCCTCATCCCCCAGGCACTTCAGCCTTTGGCTGAAGACAAGCAGAAACCATCCTCATCTCCAGCCCTGGCTGGAGACAAAGCCTAGGGGAAAACCAAATGGTATCTCCAAGCCCAGCCTCAAGATGCCCAATTTTGGGAGATCTAGTTGGAAAGACAAGGAGAAAAGCTTTGGGGAGTGGAGGGAGCCAAGCACATACCTGCTGCAGGTACTGGGGAGGCTGGTGGGGACTCCCAAACATCCCTGCTGGAGGAGGCAGGACTGGGCATGGAGTTCATCTCCTTCTTCAGGAATGGGCTGCGGAGCTTCCCTGGAAAAGGAATTGAAGGGGCAGCAGGAGCTGATCAGGCAGGGGGGCTCCCAGCCTGACTGTGCACCCATAGGTACTGCTGGGTCACCCTCCCAAGCAGGATTTTCCAGCTCTAATCCTGGTTGTGGAAAACAAGTTTGGCAACTGGTTACAGCAGCAGGCAAGGAAAAAAATTTAAAAATGGATTTTTGTGGAGGAGGAAGAGGTGGACGGCCCTGCCTCTGGCTCTCCATGGTGACTTTCGGAGCACCCTGAACTCCACAGGCATCAAACTGGGAGGGGATGATGCAAACTGGTTTCTGCCGGTGCATTTCCTGTGGCAGGAGGCAACTGCGCTGGTATCTCCTCATCTCCACCTCCAAACCAAACAAAAGCTGAGGAGAATTCCCAGACAAGCCCTACCAGCACCAAGACTCCTGCCTACCCTTATGTCTGGGTCTGATCAGTTCCAGGGCATTTATCTCCCTTTCCTCCATGAAAACCATCAAATCTTAATAAAATACCTCAGTCTCTCCCCATGATGTCTAACCATCAAAAAAGACATTTTCCCAGCACGACGTTCCCTCCTCTCCCACCCATGGCTTGCCTGCCCAAGGAAGTAGGGAATGCATGCTCCTATCACCAAGTGAAAGTGATTATTCTGAATCAATTTAAGGTGCTTTGGAGGGGGTTGGGCTGAGGGGGATGAGGAGGAGGTGGCAGCAGAGGCAGTCACCCGAGGGTGTCACACGTTTGTCACAGTTACTTCCTCAGCTACTCTCAGCTCTGGTTTGCAAACTTCCTGATTTCTATCTGAGAGATCGGATCACGCTCTTCTAACAGCACAAGATTCTGCTTGGCTGGAGCAGTGCAAAAAACTAGGTGAAATTTCATTCAGTCAGGATAGATTGCTATAGTGGTGTTTTCCTGGTGTTAACATGTTAACATATTGAACTCTAATTAAAAAAAAAAAAAAAAAAAAAAAAAACTTTAAGGCTCAGAAGGGAAAACAGAGTATGGAAATCTCCTGTCTTTGTGATTAAAACTTGGCTAGAGCCACACCCTGGAAAATGGCAGGAGCCAGGTGTGGGACACAGCAGAGAACATCAGCTGTCTCTTGTCAGCTCAAGCTGTGGCCTCACAGTATCACTGCCCCAGTGCAGAGAGGCCCAGTGAGGACTGGGACCCACCCCAGCACCCTCCCCGTGTCCCCAGGCCGTACCTGGCTGTGCTGCCATCCCCACGTCCCCTGGCCCCGCTTTCTCCCTTTGCTTGAAGATGTCACGGGGGTTCACGGCTCTCTGCGCGATCAGCGTGGCCGCCTCCTGCCCAGGGAGGCCACGCAGCCCAGTCAGGGCCCCCAGCAGCACAGAGCTGAGGGAGCCCCCTCTTCCCCTGGGGCTCAGGGTCCCAGCTCCTCACCTGGGCTTTCTCCACCGACTCACTTCTCTTGACACCCTTCCTCTGCTGCGCCTCGTACTCCTCAGCCTGCTCCTTCTGCAGCACAGGAGAGGTCTGGGCAACCTGCCACCCCTCCAGACCCAGCCCGGCCTCCTGCCCCCTCCTGCCTCATCCCATTCCTTCCAGAACCACCTGCTCCCCTCAGCCCCCTCCAGACCCAAGGAACTGACACAGTGAGGGAGGGTGGATAAGGAGGAAACCCTGGATCTGGGAGGGAGACGTGGAAATTCTGGACTCAAAACAGGGACTTGGTGCCATGGAATCGTGGAATGATTTACGTTGGAAAAACCCTCTGGGAGCATCGAGTCCAACTGTTACCCAGCACAGCCAAGGCCACCACCAACCTATGTCCCCAGGTGCCACATCTACACAACTGTTAAATCCCCCCAGGAATGGGGATGCCAGCACTGCCCTGGGCAGCTGTGCCAGACCTGGACAACCCTTTCCATGAAGGAATTTTCCCAATATCCAACTTAAACCTCTTCTGTGCAATTTGAGGCCATTTCCACTTGCCCTGTCCCAGGTCCCTGTCCCCTTCACCCTGGATAAACCTCGCCTGGAGCAAACACCAGACCTCACCCATTGCTGCTGCTCCCTGTTCCTGTTCTCAGCCTCTGGCTGCTGCTGGAGTCTCCTGTGGGGACAAATCGTTAAACCTGAGGATTTGAGACCTCATCCCACTATTCAAAGGTCCCTGGGAATAGCACATGAAGGCCATCCCTCACTTTGGTAATGCTCCCCCTCACTTCAGGGCTGACAAGGTGCTTCAGGTCACCCTTGAAGAGAGGAGTACGGTGAGAGGGGCATGAGCTGCTCCAAACAGTGGGATCATTCCAGGGGAATCTCTTCCTTGGGGATATGAACATGAGCATCTTGATATGGGAGCTGGGCAGATTTTCCTGGAGTGGCCCCTGTGGGGCTTGGCACTCCCTGGACCTCTGACACCCCAAAAATAGGGGCCATGGGTGCCAGGCAAGAGTTTGGGAAGCAAAAGGGGGAATACTCCTGGAGCAGGATCCATGGGCATGGGGACTCAGGGATAATGCGGGACAAGCAGCCAAGTTCCTTGGGGGTTAGCTAGGGAGATGTTCCCTCCACAGCTGAAGCCAGATCCCCTCATATCTGTTCTCTTAAAGGAGATTTCCTGGGACTGCAGGAATTCCAGCAGTGGGAAATGCATGGACAGGATCCACCACTTCCTAAGGAATAAACTCTGCCGGAGTGGGGGCAGCTCAGAGAGGTAATGACAGGGACACGCAGCACCACAGGGATCCCAGAGAGCAGAATGGGTTCTGGGAATCATTCTCAAAACCCCACTCACTTCTGGGCTTCGATTTCACTGGATCTGGCTCTGAACATCTGCTCCCTCCCCGCTGCCTCCTGCAGCTCCCGCTCCCGCCACTCCCGCTCCAGCCGCTGCCGCTCCTCCTCCGCCCTCCTCTTCTCCTCCAGCCGACGGTTCTCCTCATCCTTCTGAGGGGACACAGGCACAGAGCTTCGCCTTCCCGGGCTCACAGGGGTGGGGGTCATGCTGCCAGCACTCAGAACCCCCTGGCCCTGTGCATCCTGGGGCACACAGCGGGTCCCAGGGGACACGACTTATCCCAGGGCACACGGTGGATCCCGGGGCTTCTGGTGGATCCCAGGACACCGATCCAGTCAGAAGGTTCACACACTATTGCTTAATCCCATAAAACCCAACGTGAAAGGGAAGGAAACAGGGAGCAGCCCTCAGAGAGGTCAAAACCCAGTTTTCTCACCCAACTGGGATTTGCTGGGAGCTGGGATGCAGCCCAACTGTCTGCCAGGAGAGCCAGGGTGCATCCCAGCCCTCTCTCCCCAAGCCCACCCCAGCAGCCCTGAGTCAAATTCCATTGAGATAAAGGAGGACCTTCAAGACTTAGCCCCTCCTTTCTGAGCACCCCAAGGCAGTAGCTGCACTTCCCTGAGCTTTTGATCCCCGATTCCAGGCAGGTCTCCCCAGTTCCCTGACAGGGAATAAGCATATGGAGAATAATTGCCAGCTAAATCCAAACACTTTGTGTTCCAAGGCATGCATTCACTCACCTCTGCTTTGGCCCAGAAATTATCCTTATTTACCCGCTTGATTTCAGACATTGCGTTTGTCTTCTGGTACACAGAGCCCTGAGAAAGACACAGAGAAATCACCTTTTTTGCATTTTTTTCAAAAATCAGCCCAAATCAGCACAGTCTGGGACTTCTTTTAGAAGTTTCTATAACCTGATGCTTTGCCTCACAATTTAAAGGATGGCTGGGTGAGGTCAGCGATATGCACGTTGCCAAAATAGAGAATTACTGGCCCTGGCACAGTTTGCTGCCCCTGGATCCCTGGAAGTGTCCAAGGCCAGGTTGGACAGGCTTGGAGCACCCTGGGATAGTGGGATGTGTCCCTGCCCATGGCAGGGGGTGGGACTGGATGGGCTTTAAGGTCCTTCCAACCCAAGCCATGATTCCATGCTTCAAACCTGCCCTCTGGCAGTGTTACTCTGTGCCCTGGTGCAAAGTCTTTCTCTAGCTCTCTCGGAGCCCCTTTAAGCACTGGAAGGGGCCCTAAATTCTCTCTGGAGCCTTCCCTTCTCCAGGCTGAACATTCCACAGACATGTCAATGGCCAAGGTGCCCCTTCCATCATGGGATGATAGTGGTCCCACACCTTCCCCCCACCCAGAGGCACCCAAAAGCCCTCACTGATTAAACTCACCACGGGAGCCTGGGGCCCTGAGTCCTGGAACTTGATGCTCTCCTTGTGGAAGCTGTAGTTGGCCCCGGAGGCCTTGGCCACCTTCTCCATGATGAGCTCAGGCTCCACGTCTTCCTCTGCCCGGGCATTGATGGTGACGTGAGCCCCCTGAGCAGGAGGAACCAGGAGAGGGGTGAGGGGGTCACTCTGGGAACTCCCAACCCCACCACCCTGCCCTGGTAGGTCCTGTCTGTGCCTCCAGAGCTCCCAAGAGGAAGGAAAAGGGTTTTGGTGAGAAGGAGAAAATATCCAGAGGGATTTTTTGAGCAAGCTGGTCTACTGGAAGACATCCCTGACTGCAGCAGGGGGGTAGAACTGGATGGTCTAATGTCCCTCCAACCCAAACCATTCAGTGACTTCCTGAGG
The DNA here is from genome assembly GCA_013389925.1 of Aegithalos caudatus. Classification (NCBI taxonomy): domain Eukaryota; kingdom Metazoa; phylum Chordata; class Aves; order Passeriformes; family Aegithalidae; genus Aegithalos; species Aegithalos caudatus. Next base: position 12,531 of record WEIU01024075.1, read on the forward strand.
GAGGACAGGAGGGGGACCAGACCTTTAAGAAGTTGGCCACAGTGCTGACGTGGTTGGCGCAGGCTCCTTTCCGCATGTCACTGACGCCTTCCCCCGTCTGCAACGAGACACCACCAGCACCTGCATCTGAGCCTGAGCCCCTCTCCAGCACTTCAGGAGGCTCTGAGGTCTCCCTGGGGCCCTCTCTTCTCCAGGCTGGACAGCCCCTGCTCTCCGTGGCAGGGGGCTCCATCTCCCTCCCCGTTAGGTCTGTCCCCACTCACCCAGTTGACGAGGACGTATTTGGGCAGCCCGGAGTTGGGATCCTTCACGCGGCAGAAGGCGTACATCACCTTCCCACTGTTGAGCTCCTCCACCATCTCCTCCAGCCCCCCATCTGTCCCAGGAGAAAGGAGAGGGTGAGTCCAGCCCGTTCTGCACACGTGGTGGGAACAGCCAAGTCCATCCCAGCTCTGTATTCCCTGGAGATTTTCCCCGTTATGATGTGGAGCTGTTGTACCTCATGAGGGTCTCAGACCCCTGTGTTTACTCTGTAAACACATAACCTGATCATTTATCACCCACATGATTATTTGGGAGGCAAGCCTCAGCCTTTTCTCATCCACTCCCATCCCCAGCAGCCTTCATCACCCAGTTCTTCTTCCTCAGGGCTTCACAAACCACATATGGAAAGATCCTAGATCTGCAACCAAGTGCAGGCATGAAGGGAAAAGAGCTGCTGGCACTCCTTAATCAATTAAAGCTTTAATGAGAGCAGGCAGCTGCCAGTTTTGCCCACAGGTTCCTGCACAAAACCACGCTCAGAAAGACCTCAGTGAGGGTGGGAATAGTACTGAGAAGTGGTAGAGGAACTGGCTGAGTCTTGTTCCTGCTTTGCAAGGTAAGGGAAGTAGAGAAGAAACCAAAAGGGGTAACATGGGGAAAGGTCCTGCTAGTCCACCATGGGAAAACTCCTGCCTCGATGCCTCCCTCCCTGTTACACACACCCAGAGCAGCCTCAGTGCTGGTTTGAGGACTTGGGAATGAATCCCAGAGGGAAAATCCCATACAGGGCTCCAGGCAGGGCCAATGGAAAGGGAACAGCTACACCAATAAACTACCAAGAGAGGAGGAAAACCACCAAAAATGCATGCTCTCATCTCAAAAATATTCCCCCAGACTACAATTCCTCCTGTGCTGGGTTGTCTGAGCCCCGAAAATTGGGAAAAGGGCCAATGGTCCTTATCACCCCAGACAGGAGTAACAAAGACCAACACAGCTTGCTCTGCTCTGCAGCATCACCCGGATCATTTCCTCCTCCCTATTAAATATTTATGATTTGGCTCTAAATTTGGCTCCAAACCTGGCAGGGAAGTTGAAGGTTGGAAGTTTGAAGCTGGTTGGCGAGGGCTGGAACAGTGGGACATGACAGGAAAGCTGGGGGGAGCAGGGATCTGTGGGGAGCTCGGGGCACACCCTCTGCAGCTCCCTAAAGCTCTGGTTTGTGACTCAACAAGAGTTTTCCTAAACAAAATTCCCCAGCACCAAACCCCTGGCTCCAAGGGCTCCACCAGACTCTGTGAAGCATCACAGAAATCTCCACAGAGCACCACAGGCTGGAAAAAACCACTTTGAAATTAAGGTAGAGGCTGGGAAGGGATGAGAGGATGCGAATTCTGAGCGTGGGGAAACCTGCCTAGATGTGCTGCTTCCTGAAGGCTTCAGCTTCCCAGCCAGTGGTGTTTGGGTAAAAATCAGCAGTCAGATAAATAAAAGAATTATGGGAAGAAAGGAATTGGACATGAGGGGCTTTAAGAGTAGGGAGCCCTGGCTGAGTGACTGGCTTTGGAGTACCACGTGGTCCTGCCTAAATCCAGGATCTAAAATACTTCAGGGATGCAAAGAGCTGCCAGGATCCAAACTTTGGATCCTTTGGAAAGGAGGAAAATGAAAGGAAAGGAGAAGCAAAGCTGCCAGTGAGGCTCTGCTCCATATTCCTCACTCCAAAATCACACTGGACACCCCAACACAGCTCCCACCCTTGTCCCACCACCAATGGCACCCCCCAAAACACCCTCAGGGATTAAAATCCCCCTGACATCTCAGGCAGTTACAGTGAGATGAGTCCTGGAAGCCCCCCAGAGTCATGGGAGCCATGGATACGGGGGGATGGTCCCCAAAATCCTCACCTCCGGAGCCAGCCACTCGCAGGTCATTGCTGTTGCCCTCATAGGTGAACAGAACCCTAAAATTAAGGCAGAAATGGGATTTTTAGCACAGTACTCATCCAGGGTGTTCACACACCCCTAACACCTTCTGAGGTGCAGGGGGACCTGCAACCCCACTTACTGACCCCCACAACATCCCCTGATCCCCACCCCACACCCCAGGCTCCCTCTGTACACCCCACATCCCCCCCAAACACATCCCCACACTCTGATCCCTGTCACCCCATATCCCCCCAAGCCACTGGCT
>WEIU01024075.1:20061-40097 GCA_013389925.1 Aegithalos caudatus
CACCCCCAGGGCTGGGTCCTTTCAGGGAGTGATGAGCGCCGGGACCCGCCACCCCCCGGGACTCCCCCCAGGCAGCCGAGATCCCCCTCCCGCGGGGACCGCGCTCCCCAGCAGCAGGGACACTCCCCAGAAAAACCAAGGACAGCCCCAGAGGGACCTGTCCGGGCCCCTCCCCAGCAGGGATCCCCCAACAGAACCAAGGATCCTCCTAAGGATCTTGCGCACCCTCAGAGGAACGTGCCCAGGTTCCCCCAGAGTAGGAACCCTTAGAAAATCAAGGAAACCCCCAGAGGAACCCACCCACGCCCCATAAGTGTGGGCCACCCTCCAAGAGAACCAAGGACTCCCATAAAATTACTTGGGCACCCTCCCTTAAGTGGAGACCCCCAGAAGAACCAGGGACCTCCCCCAAGGGACTTGGGCATCCCCAGGGGGCCTTCCCCGAGCCCCCCATGCACTCAGCCTTGCCCCCCTCCGAGGGTGCACCCCCCCACCGCTCCTCCTTCTGACCCCCCTCCTTCCTTTTCTCCCCAGTGGTCAGACGACAAGAAGATGGGAGTTTTTTTAAGGCCCCCCCTTATCCCGGCTACCCCTTCCTGATGCTTCCTGAGCTGGGCAGCCCCTACCTCGCCAATGGAGCCCTCTCCCCCGGCCGAGCCCGCACCGTAAGTGTCCCCCGCGGACCCTCCTAACCCCCCAGCCTCTCCTCACCTTTTGCGGGTGCTCAGATCCCGTCCTGCAGGAAAGCGACCACCTGATGCTAAAAAAAAATGCCAAGAAATTTGGTTTATTTATTTTTGGTTCACTTTGCCCCTTTGGGTGGGGGGGAGCTTTGAGGGGGTGGGGGCTTCTTCTTCACTCCGGGGGACCCGGCCCGAAACCTGACCCTGAGCTGCCGCTTTTCTCATTTAAAAGGTTTTTAAAGCCGTTAATGGGCCAACATTGGCCGCGGGGGGAGAAGTGATTAAGCAAATTAAGCGAGAACTCTGAGGGGGGTTGGGGGGGGGTTGGGAGTGGGGGCGCGACCCCCCCCCCCTCAGCAGAGTCCCTCGAACCCCAAACCATCTTACTCAACCTCTTGGGCAGCATCGTAAAGTAATTTCAGGGATATAAGGGTACTTTAGGAACATAAGGTGTTCCCTACAAGGCCAGCCCGGGAGGAATTTTCGAGCCCTCCCCCTCGAGGGAGGAGGAAATTCTCAGCCCTCCGGGGGGTCCCGAGCCTTTGGGGAGGGATGCTGACCCGGGCAGTGGTACCCACCGAATCCCGGGCTGGAGCATCGCACATCACTCCTGATTGTCCAGGTGTATTTCTCACTCCAGTGATGCTTTTCCACATATAATTTCCCTGGATCCATAGGGAACTCTGTTCCCATATGGAAGGTATATGGGCTAACAATATTGTGGCGTTTATAATGGCTTGAAATCCCAGAATCTGGCTGGTTCGCGTGGAGAGTTTTCCATATTTTCAGGTTTTCCTACTTTTGCTTTCCTGGAAGCAACTGGTTGGAGTGGCCCTGAAGTGCAAATCCCGGGCTGGGGAGGGCAGATAAGCTAATTATCCTGGTGTTTTGCCTGCGGCTGGATAAAGGTTGTATTCCCAATTTGTCATTCTTGGGATTATGAGGTTTTGGGGATGAAGCAGGACTGACCGCGATGCCAAACACTGCCAAGGAATCCGGGATAATGAGAAGGGATTGGGGTTGGGATCTGTCACAAGCGGCCACTAACGATGATTTAATGAATCCCAGAAAGGGGATTAATTAACAGGGGCTGGAGGGGTGTCACCTCCCTGATGTTTTAGAGAGATGACTGGGGTTGGGAAAGCATGGATTGGGGCTGAATTCCAGCAGACTGGGGCCTCTGCATGGAGCCAAGTTAGTGAGGGGTGTGGAGGGAGTAACTGGGGATGCTGGGGGAAGGTTGGATGAATTTTGTGATGCTGCTGGGTGAGGCCCTGCTGGATCCCACGGCCACTCATGCACAGAGAGCGGCTGAGCTCGGTGCCCATCACCAAGCCCCCTTCCATGAGCTCCCATGGCGTGGCAGCACAGTGATCCCCCAGATCCCAGGATGTCATCGTGCCTAGTGCAACTGGATGGGCACAGTGTCCCCGATCCCATATTGGATCCATCTGGGCACAGCATCCCTGATCCTGTAGCAGATCCAGTAAGGCTCAACATCCGGAACAGAAAACGGCAGGACAGAGCACCTTTGATCCTGTACTGCATCCCTTTGGGTGCAGCATCCTCAATCCCAGACCGGATCCTGCTGGGCACAACACGCTTGATCTCATATTGGATCTCAGTGTCATTGATCCTGTTCCTGATCCATCCAGGCACAGCATCCCTGATCCTATATTGAATCCATCTGGGCACGGCATCCTGGATCATACTGGTTGCATCCAGGCTCAGTCTCCTCAATCCCATACCGCAACCATCTGGGAACACAATCCTTGATCCTCTACCAGATCGATCTGGACACAGCATCCCTGATCCCGTACCGGATACATACAGGCACAGCATTCCCAACCCTCTGCTGGAATCAGCTTCCCAGTCTCTCCTGGATCCAGCTGGGTGCAGCATCCCCACATGCAGCATTGCCTGAAGGCACTGAGCTCGCCAAACCCGCCTCCCACCCTCATCCTGAGAGGCTCTGGATGAGCCTGAACATGCGGAACACCAAGGTGGCAGGAGGCACAGGCTGCCTTGGGAACCATCTTTTTCTTCTTCTTCCCTTCTTTTTTTGCCCCAGCATTGGAGGAAATAAGCTGATCTGCAGGATCCAGCCATCCCAGTGGCCATGGCATCCAGCCTCATATTTTGCAGCCAGGTGCTGTGGATTGAACTGGATGGAAAAGAAAGATTTTTGGGAGAAGAAACACAAACCCCAAATAATCTCCATGGCCGGGAGATGCTCTGAGGAGAAGGCCAGGATGGTGGTGGATCCTGGGGATGGATGAGTCTGCAGATGCCAGGGTTGATCTGGCCAAACAACTGGAGGACTTTTTTTGCAATACTGGGCAGGAAAGCAGTGCTTCTGCATTTCTCCACTCCAAGATCTTTAGAAATCTGGGATATCTATGGAAATCTTGGAAATATTTAGGCATCTGGTTACACAGTGCCTTCCCACACTCCAAATCAGAAGTCCCATCCCTATGCCAACCCACCAAGCACCAATGGATGGATGCTCCTGCTCTTCAATCTGTGTGAATTCACTTTGCTTCTGGGCTATTCCCAGGATCCTGGAATTTGGGAAGTGTCCGTGGTCCCCAGCATCACTTTCCTGGGAATTTCTGTTCAGGGAGTATTTTTGGGCTCTGCTCTGATGGTGAAGGAATTTCTTGGGATCTAACAATGGCATTGCTGTTTGGAGCAGCATTTTAGCCTGATTTTCCTCCTAGGGAATCAGGAATTGGGGACTCGGAAGGCTGTGTTTGGTTCCTTGGGATCATTCCCAACAACACAAAGATCTCTGAGGTGGGATGGAAAGGAAATGCTCTGGACATGCATGAGCTGGATGGATGCAAATCCCTATTGCCATGATGCCGGATCCATTCCATCAGGATCACGTGGAGTTGATGGGTTTTATCCCAAACCCAGAATGAGACGGATCCATACTGGAGTAAAATCTCACCTCAGCGTTTTTCTCCTGCTTGTGAAATGGATGGGAACCGGCACGGCAGTGCCGGAGCAGTGCGGCCAAGACCATGCACAGGACTGGCATTATTCCCAAAAAAAACCAGTTTAACCCCAGGAATTCGAGTCTGGAGGCGAGGATTTAAATAAATCCAAACCTTCCTCAGGCATGGAATTCCATCCAAACAGCTCTCCCGACGCCGTGCTGGTGTAATTAATGCACCTTGATGTAATTAATGCGCCTCGGTAGGCTGTGATCCCAAAATAAATGAGGGAAAAATCCATAACCTGGGCTTATTCCGGCGTTTCTTTGCGCCACTCCTGCGATGAATTCCCGAGGATACAGAGCTGTATCTGTCTCCTAAAGAAAATAGATCCTTAACTGCGCTGCTGCCAAGGAAAATGATTAAAATACGGATTTTTGGCAGGAAAAAGGGTTGCTCCAAAAACCGGGCGGGTCTTGCTGGCGGTTCTGGCAGAGCGTGGAGGGTTTTGGCATTGGGATGCAGATGGAGGTGTTGGAATGGGGGAATTTTTCCGGCGTGGGGGCTCGCACCACGGCAGTTCCTTCTTCCTCCTGAACTAATTTGGGATTTTCTGGTTTATTTGGGATTTGCCCCCCATCAGTGCCGCCTTCCTTCCCCACTTGGAAAATATTAAGGAAAAATCCTGTTTTTTCCACACTTTTTGGCTTGTTGGTGTTGCTCTGTGCAGCTGCTATGTTGAGCCAGCCCTTCCCGGCTCTGAGCCCTCCCCGTGCCTCAGTTTCCCTACTCCCAGACTCTCCCGCCAGCTCTGCGGAGCTGCCGCACACAATGGCCCCTTTATCCCGCTCCTTAATTATGCTCTTCGGCTAATTACCCTGCGGGCGGAGTTTGTAGACCTACAGGAGGTTTCCACTCCCCCCCACCCCCCAAATCTCCCTCCTCCCTCCTTTTCTAACACGATTCCCAAATTAAAGCGATGAAGTAAGTGCTCGGGGCGCCTCTGCTCAGCCCTGGGATTGTTCCGGGACTGAGGCGCATTCATCATTCTTCTGGAATTCCCAGCAGCTGCTTTTCATTAGTTTTCCTTCCTTGAAGTCTCTGGCGGGAGCTTGGGAGGGAAGAGGAACCCGGGGGGAAGTGCCCGGTGCATCCTGGATGGAGGAAGAGGAGGGATAAGGGAAGAAAGGGTCGGGACCGGGCTCGGGTGTTGTGTTCCGTCTCTTGGAATTCGGGGGGAAAGGGGATGGAGTGTGGGAAGGTTGTGCGAGGAGGAGGGGGAGGGGAAGGGAGCGATGTGCCCCTTCCCGGTTTGCCTTTTTCTGATTTTTTTTTTTTGGCAGCGATTTCACCCTGGGAATCCCGGAGCCCTGGGGACACTGCTCGGGCCTCTGGCAGAGGGCAGGGGATGCGGCAGGACAGGGAGCTGGGTGTCCCGTGGGTGCTGCAGCCCCGACTCAGGGATGCTCTGGGGAGGCTCCGGAGCAGCGGGATTGTTGGTGCCTGCTGCTCCCGCCGGGATCCCCCGTGCCGATGCAGAGAGATGAATGGATCCATTGAGGCCGGGGCTGGGAGCTGCAGACAAAAGCCTCGGGGCAGCAGCAGGATTCAGGGCCACTGGGTTTGGGGACAGGGAGGAGGGGGCAGGGAGCAGGGCCCAGTGGGCGCTGAGCCTGTCCTGCCCCACGGCCAGCGTGTGCTGGGGGCATTCAAATGAACTCGGGGCACCCACGGGTGTGGAAAGCTCAGGGTGTCCGTGGGGTGCTCGAGTCACCCAGGGAAAGGGGTGTTCAGGTCCTCTGTGCAGGGAGGGTGCTCGGGCCACCCATGGGTGAGGGAAGCTTGGGATGCTCAGGGCACCCACGTGTTGGACTTCCCGGTGTCCAGGCCGCTCCGGGCTGAGGCTCTGGCCTGACTGGTGTCCTGGCAGTGCTCTGTCCTCATCCTGCTGCCTCCCATCCTGCCTTCCCTCTCCCGCCTTCCTCTGCAGATCTGGGACCACGTTCTTCAGCAGATGCCACCGGTGTCCCTAGGGTGGGGACATGGGATCTGTGGGTGGAGATGAGGTCTCACAAGTGTCACCACTCCAAGCTCATCCCAAATGGTGGAGGGTTTTTTACTTAGTTTTCCTCTCCCGGCCACTTTTTCCACCTTCCCATCCTGGCCCCATTGCCATTTCCCATCTGGTATCTGTGCTGTGTTATGGGAATGGACAAACATCTGTTGTTAAGGTGTCACAAATCCTCATTCCCCAAAATCTTTTGTCCCCACCTGGGACACCCTTTGCCTGGCCAGTGTCGCCCAACAAATGCCAAAAGGGGTCATGGTGATGTCTCCTGCATCACCCCTGTATCACCCTTTAGAAACCCTAAATCCTGATGGGAAAATAACTCTTATCAGGAATTTTTTGGGTTCTCCCTGGGATGTGGAGGTGCAGGAGACCCTGCAAAAGTCTCCTGGCTGGAATTTGTCATCCTGGTGTTCATGGACAACATCTGGAGGAGATTATTTGGCTGGGAAGCAGATGGATGGCGGGGGTCGGGGAGAGATTTATGTCTCATTCCCTGGGCTGTAAATCCAGCTGTAACTGGGATTTCTCCCTTCCCAGTTATCCCAGGGAAGCAGAATGCAGCAGCTGTGGTGCGAGGCTGTGGGATGAGTGATGGGCTCTGTGGGGCCGGGATGCTTCTGGGTTTTCTCCCTGATTTTTGGCATTGGGGAGATTTGTTGGGGTGCAAAGGACACCCCATCCTGGCTCAGGAGGATGAGAGGCCAGGTCCCTACTTTCCCCTGTCCTTTGCCCCCCTGTCCCTCACCCCTTTTTTCTCCCGTTTGGGACTTTCCCCCCAATCCCTGTTAGTGTGATTCCCATCTGCCACATCCCTGGGTGCAGCCTCAGACCCTTCTGCCAGGGCAGATTTGGGTTTTTTTCCCACCTTCTTATGCCCAAGCACAAAGTTTTAAGTAACTGGATAATGCACTGAGCCCAGAACCCCTATTTCTCTCAAAAATCCCATCTCCCAATCACTCCTGGAGCCAAATTTAGGTGTTTTTTCCAAACAAACTGCTCAAAGCAGTCACTGGGTGATGACACACTTGGTGTCACTGCTCAAAGCTGGATCTTGGGATGCCATGGGGCTGCAGTGGCCACACTTGGACAAAGATTTTGGGGGCCTCCATTAAATATCCTGCAAACCCCCATCTTCTGCCCTAGTGCTTGGCCTGTCCTGTCTCACTTGGCATGATTTTGGGATGAATTTTGGGGGAAAAGGGCTGGAGCAGTGGCAGGAAGGGGAGGAGCTGTTGATTATCGTGCAGCTGTGTTAGGTTGGGAATCTGAGGGTCTCTGGAGGAGCTATGGGGACTTTGCAAAGCCCTGGGAATTTGGGCTGGAAAAGGGGTTGTCATGAGGATGGCCAACTGGGGGTCGCCATTCCGCACCTCCTGTCCTGGGACAAAAGGATGGATGTTTAAATGCATGGATGCCTGTGGGAATCTTCCTGTGTGTCTTCCAGCTCATCTAGGGAGGTTATGGGGAGGGGATGAAGCACTTGCATGCTGGGATCACCTGGATCTTCTCCGTGGTGGTTCCTGTGGGATCATGTCTGGGTTGGAGCCTCTGCAGGCAAAGGGAAAAGCCAGCAGAGATGCTCCTGCCCTAGAGTCTCTGGCAAAATGGTCCCAAACAGACCTTTTCTCTCCCAAAATGAGGCCATTGAGTACCAAGCCTGAGGCTTTGATCCCAGCAGAGAGAAGACTGTGCTGGGAGTGGGAGCATCGGGATAAGTGATGGAATGTGCAGCACTGGGATGAGTTTCAGAGCCTGGAAAATGGAGCAGTGGGAAGGACAGTGCTGGGATGGTGATCCTGGGACACCTGGATATGGTGCATCCAGCCTGGAAAACCCTTTCCCCTCAAAAACCACATCTCACCTGCACTGCAGTGCTGGGACACACGGTGCTGGGACCAGGACTCCAGGCCAGGAGATGCTGGGACACAGCACCATGACAAACCATGCTGGGACGTGCCACATCAGCACATGGAATGCCAGGATGTGCCATCCTGGGATGTGCAATCCCGGGACACATGATAGTGGGACACAACCCCAGGATGTGACACGCTAGGACGTGCAATCCTGGGACACACAGCAACCACCCGGACATGCCACACCAGGACACCCAGCCCAGCCCCAGGCAGGGCTTTTCCAGCAGCGCTTTTCCCCCTTCCCAGGGAAATCATCACAACTGGATTGATCCCTGTGCAGAAGAGGAGCGGAAATCCTCTCATGAATACCCTTAATTGGACATTAGGAGATCCCCTGTCCCCTTTTCCTCTGGGGTCTGGGGGCTCCCAGAGGGATGGGCTCCAGCAGGGAAGGGGTTATCCCTGGTTTTAATTGGCTGGTAAGGAGGACCCAGGACTGGCTCTAATCTCTCTGGAATGTGACCGATTTTCAACTATTTTCCTTTTTTTTTTTCTTTTTTTTTTTTTCCTGCTGTTTCACAGCTCAGATCCCCACGTGGGGGGGACAGTGGAGGCTGTGTCCCAGCTGGAGCCAAGGGATGGGGAGGAAAAAGAGAGGAGGGGGGCTCATTTTTCCACATCACCACTGAACCATTCACCAGCTCCCCCCGCTTTGTATATTTTGAAAGAGTCCCCCTTCTTCCTCTCCCTCCCTTCCCCTTTCCCTTCCTCAGGCTCCCGAAATGGCCTCAAAATGAGAATCAGCCTTTTATCCCCCAAACCTTCCCCCACCGCCGTCCCCCCTGTGCCGCCTGCCCCGTCCCTTCGCGCCTTCTCCGCTTACAGAGCAGCCCAGAAAGCCCCTTTGTGATGGGGAGGGGGCAGGGGCTGGAGCTGGGGGGGTCAGGGAGCCCCTTGGGATGTGGGGGAGCTTCTCCTGGCCCTGTCCTGGTCACAGGGGGACATGGTGGGTGAGCACTGAGGGTCTCATACAGTGCTCAGAATGTGAGGTCTTGGTTAGGGACAGGTGGGGGGTCCCCAGTGCCACCCCAGTGTGGCTGCAAGGATGGCTGTGGAGCTTTTGGGACATTTTGGCTGCCCTGGCACTGTGGATCACCCAGTTTTGGAGGGTGCATTGAAGCTGCCACTTCAGGAGCAGCTCCTTCATCCCAGGGCGTGCTGGGTCACTGTGAGCCCACGGGTGACAGTGAATCTGGGGGGACAGTGAGCTGGCAGTCCACAGGAGACAGCGAGCCCACGGGTGATGTGGGGCCTGCAGGTCAGGGTGAGCCCAGGGTCATGGGGCCACCCGCATTCCAGGCGTGCTCTGGGTGTGTGGTGTCCCAGCTCCTGGCCCCTGCAAGCAGCTGCCAGGGGATGGATCTGGTCATGGCATCTGTGGGATTATCCTGGCAGTGCCAAAAGTCTCCCCGTGGAGGCACTGGGAGCATGGTGCTGGAGCACTCCTGTGCTAGGATAGGGATGGGAAGTGGCCCCTGTGGCAGCTGGGTTAGGCAGTGAAGCAGGTTTTTGGGGATCCCTGTGCCAGCAGCTGTAGAAATGGTTGGATCACGAGGAAGCCTCAGCCTTAGGACTGCGCTGTGCCAGGGAGGTCCTGGATGGGGGTGCTGGAAGGTGTGCTGGAAATGGAGGGGGATGCTGCGGATGGAGCCATAGGGGGTGCTGGGGATGGAGGGTTCCAGGAGGCAGAGGGAGGAGACTGAAGGTGCAGGGAGGAGTACTGGAAATGCAGGGACAGGATATCAAAAATGCAGGTGGAGATACTGGAGGTGGAGGGGGGATACTGGATGTATAGGGGGAGATGCAGAGCTGGTGCTGGATGGAATGGGGAGTGCAGGAAGGGCATGCTGGAGACAGGGGACAGCCAGAGGTGCTGCAGGGGACAAACGGGACACTTTAGGAGGCCGTGTGAGGGGGGAGGAACTCCCCAGCCCTGAAAGAGTTAATGCTCCCCCAAACTTCTTCCTGGGTTTTCCTTCTAGCTGCCTCAGCTGAGGTAGGTCTGTATTTTGGGAAATTCCTGCAGGCAGCTGCTCCAGCCACATTCCCACATTCTCAAGCTCTGGCATCTCCAGGGACCCTCCCTCTCTCCTGCTGTCTTTGGGAAATGCCTCTGTCCCCCCAAACACTGCACAAAGAGCCTTTCCTTGGAGGTGCTGAGGAGACAGCCCAGTGTCACAGCGAGATGTTAACCCAGGAAGGGAGAAAAATCCCCAAAACATCTTTGCCACCAGCCCATGGGCTGGGGTGTCCTCGGCTGGGTATGCAGGCGAGGTTGGGGAATACTTGGGGGTTAGAGGGTTGTTTCAGATCTAGGGAGCATTTTGGGATTGAGGGGAAGTTTTAGGGCTCTTCTTCTGGGGATAAGAATTTTTTGGAGGGCTGTAGGAATGTTTTGGGGCTGAGTGGGATGTTTTGGGATCGGGGGTGCTTTGGGGCTGGGGGATGTTTTGGGATCAGGGAGTGCTTTGGGGCTGGGGGTGTTTTGGGGTCAGAGTGTGTTTGAGAGCAGGAGTGGGGTGATTTGGGGCTGGGGGGGATGTTTCAGGACTGGTGTAGTGTATTGGGGCAGGGGGTTTTTTGGGTTGTCCAAGGTTCTTGGAGGGCATTGTCCCATCCCTCCCACAGTACCTGCAGATGAAATGGCCACTGCTGGACGTGCCGGCCGGGGCCACGCTGAAGGACAACCGCTCTCCCTCACCTGCCCACCTGGTAAGAGCAGCCCCTACCCGTGGCTTGGTGGGTTCCCAGCACCCCGTGATCCTGCAGTCAGGCAATTTCAGAGTGGTTTGGGCTGGAAGGGATCTTAAAGACCAAAGCGTCACAATTCTACTGTGGGCAGGGACACCTTTCACTGGAGCAGGCTGCTCCAAGCTTCCTGGAACAGCTCCAGGGATGGGGCAGCCCACGGGGCTGTTTGTGGAGGGTGGCTGCAGGTCCCCTGCCACACGCTCTCCCCGCAGTCCAACAAGGTCCCGGTGGTGCAGCACGCCCATCACGTGCACCCGCTGACCCCGCTCATCACCTACAGCAACGAGCCCTTCCCGCCGGGATCGCCACCCGGCCACCTCTCCCCAGAGATCGACCCCAAGACGGGTGAGCGGGGGCTGGGGGCGCTGCAGGGAGCAGAGGGAACGTGATGGTGTGGGGAATGTGCTGGGAATGGTGGGGGCTCTTCTTTGGATGCTGCCTCTGCCTCCCAGGTGGTCTCAACGCAGTCTCTGGGAGGGGGTTGGGGATGTAGCCGTGGACCAGGGAGTTCCTTGCCCAGAGAAGTTGGGTTGGGGTGTAGGGATCCCCCCCAGGCTGTGCTGTGGCTGTTTCAGCTCTTCCCAGCCTGGAGTGATGGGTGCTGAGGGAGATGGGGTTCTCAAAGGGGCCGTGCTCAAAGGGAGGTGGAATGCTCAGAGGGAGGGTGCTGGAGGGCACAGAGGGCTCCGAAGCTGCTGGGCCCCTGTTCTGACCTCCCTCCTTGCTCCCTCTCCCCCTCACAGGGATCCCACGGCCTCCGCACCCCCCTGAGCTGCCCCCCTATTACCCGCTGTCGCCTGGAGCCGTGGGGCAGCTCCCACACCCACTGGGCTGGCTCGTGCCACAGTAAGGATGGACTGACCCTGGCATAGGGTCCCTGGGAATCCTGGGAGCCCCACTTCTCCTCCTGCTCCTCCTCCCACTTTATCCACTTTTCCTGCAAGCTCAGCAGGATGCTGCAGGTTCCCATGGGGGGTGGGAAGGGAGGGACTCCCTACTGCTGGAAAATTTGGGAATCTTGCAGATGGAAATCAGCTGAAGAGCAGTCCAAGGGTGCCCACGAACTGGAAACGGATCTTTTCGTTCCCTGAAACTCATGTTTTTGTAGGCAAGGACAGCCCGTGTACTCCATTCCTGCTGGTGGTTTCCGGCACCCATATCCCGCCCTTGCCATGAATGCCTCCATGTCCAGGTGGGTCATGGGAGGGGGAGGGACCCTCAGGGGCACCCCAGAGCTGGCACTGGGTTTTGGGACACTTCACTGCACACAAAGCATGGGCACTGAGAGATGAGAGAGGAGAGGTCAGGGTGGTCTCCTTGGCTGGAAATGCCCCCAGAGGGCGTGGCTGGTGTCCATGGGTGGAGGAACGGGACATCCCATGGGCTCAGGGCATCACTTGGGCTGGATCAGTGTCACCGTCTCAAAGCTGGGGTGAGATCTGGGGGCTTTCATGTGGACTCAGGCTCTCCAGCGTGGCTTTGGGGAGTGCAGCATGGATTTGGGGTTTCAGGTTAGATTGGGCTTCTAGCATTGTTTTGGGGTCTCCAGTGTGCATTTGGGGTTCCAGCATGTTCTCAGAGTTTGCAGCTCAACTGTGTTGAGGCAGGTGGTCTCTCAACCCAGGAGGTTCTCAGGGGGGTCCCTGGGGAGGTGCCTACCCCTGCTGTCCTCTCCCCCCACTGCAGTTTGATGTCCAGCCGCTTCTCCCCGCACATGGTCCCACCACCCACACACGGGCTGCACCCTTCAGGCATTCCACACCCCACCATCGTCTCGCCCATCGTCAAGCAGGAGCCCTCCCAGCCCAGCACCAGCCCTGGAGGCAGCTCGTGAGTGGGGGCCGGGCCGGCTGTGGGGACAGGGGCTTTTCCTGGGGGTCCTGACCCCCTGTCCCACTCTTTCCAGGAAATCCCCCGTGGCAGTAAAGAAGGAGGAGGAGAAGAAACCCCACATCAAGAAGCCTCTCAATGCCTTCATGCTGTACATGAAGGAGATGAGGGCCAAGGTGGTGGCCGAGTGCACGCTGAAGGAGAGCGCTGCCATCAACCAGATCCTGGGCCGGCGGGTACAGTGGGGATCCCCCCCTCAGGGGCCCTTCAGAGCCCCTGGCTTCAGTTCTCCCCATGGATCGGACCCCAGACCTGGGGCATTGCCAGCCCGGGGTGTCCTAGGGAGGTGGTGGTGACCTGGGTGGCACTAGGATGGAGAGGGATGGAGCTCTGCACCCCGGGGCAGCAGGTCATTTGGGTCAGCGGTGCAGATTTGGGGATTCCAGCCAGCTTTGAGGTGGCTTTGAGGTCTCCAGCATAGCTTTGGGTATCTTAGCACGTATTGGGCATTTCTGGTGTGAATATGAGGTCTCTAGCCTGGCTCTGGGGCCTCCAGTGTGGATCTGGGGGGTTCCCAGCCTGGCTTTGGGGTTCCCAGAGTGGCTCTGGGGTCTCCATCGTGCTCTCCCCCGCAGTGGCACTCGCTGTCACGGGAGGAACAGGCCAAGTACTACGAGCTGGCACGGAAGGAGCGGCAGCTGCACTCGCAGCTCTACCCAACCTGGTCGGCGCGGGACAACTACGTACGTGTGGGCCCTGTCCCCGTCCCGGGGTCTGGCTGGTGGGAGGGGGCTGCCTGTGCTTTGGGTCACTCTTTGGGATGATGGTGGCAGTAGGTGACTACGCCAAGTCCCTGCAGACGCTCTGGGGCGCTGCCACTGTTTCCTACCGCAGCGTCCCCCGTGGTGGCCAAAAAGCCACAGAAAGACCTGAAATTATCTTTTCCAGGGCAAGAAAAAGAAGCGAAAGCGTGAGAAGCTGGCGCAGCAGCAAAGCCACGACACGGACAGTGAGTACCTCCCCCTCCGCCTCCCCCCCTGCTGGGCTCTGGCCCTCACGCTCTGCCCGTCCCCTCCAGGCTCCCTGCCCTCCAAGAGCAAGAAGCCGTGCGTGCCGTACCTGCCAGCCGAGAAGCCGTGTGCCAGCCCGGCCTCGTCCCACGGCAGCATGCTGGACTCTCCCGCCACGCCGTCGGCAGCGCTGGNCCAGCAAAGCCTCCTCTTCTTCCTCCTCCTCCTCCTCCTCCTCCTCCTCTTCCTCCTCCTCCAGCCTCGGCAGTCCGCCCTCGCTCCTCTCCAGACCCATCCCCTTTGCCTCGGTGACCCCCACGGCTCTCCTGTCCCCCCCCGGCTCCATCCCGGCCGCCCTGGCCGTGCTGCAGACGCAGCCCCTCTCCCTGGTCACCAAACCTGCTGACTAAGGGAAAATCCTCGTTTCCCCTCCACCCCCTGCCCGTCCCCTTCCCGCTGTACATTGCAGAAGCCACAATCAAGATTCAAACGCAGCCAAAACCATTATTGGTCAATATTTGACCCTTTCTGAACTCCTTGGAAGCAGACTCTGGAGGAAGGGGCTTTCTGCTCAGAGCTGCTGCCAGCAGTCAACCTAAAGACTGTTTTTATTAAAAAAAGGAAAAAAAAAGAAAAAAAAATGAAATAGACCCTCCACAAGCTGCCAACGATGGGAATTTCTGTGGGATGAACTCAGTGCCCACTGCTGCCGTGGGGCACAGGGATGAAACCTGCACGGTGATGCCAGCACCAAACACGGCAGGTGTTGACTGGAACTGGCACTCCATCCCAGATCCAGGAGCAGGAATGCCTCCAGCTCCTCCCAAATCCTCCCGTCCTGCTCCCATCCCCAGCTCTGTCCTGGCAAGGAGCTGCATCCTTCCCCAGGGATGCTGCTTCATCGGTGCTGCTCCTGCTTGCAGTCGTGCTGGGGTGGGCAGAGTCTGGGGCTGAGCCCTGGGAGGGGTTTTGTTTTTATCACCTCAAAATCCTGTTATTTTTCACAAAAGGAAATAAAACTACAGCTGCAACTCACTGTGTGAGTGTGGTCTGTGTGGGAAGCGCTCGCTACTTATCCATTGCTGCCTTCCTGGGAAACACCTTGGGACAGAACTCCAGTCCTGCTCCTGAGGTTCAGCATCCCCTGAACACCTCTGTTGATGGGCACAGGGAGATTTTGGGGTGTCCATCAATGCAGTTTGCTGGAGTTATCCAAGCATCGGGACATGGTGGGGTTGGGTGAGCCAGTGCCTGAGAAGCCAGGGAGTGGGAGTTGCTGGTGTGTACTGGGTCCTCTGTGCCTGCTTCTTCCAAACCAGGGATGAAAAGATTGGGATGAAAAACGACCAGCGGAAAACCAACCCCCAATGGATTCTCAACCTATTTGGAGTCCTCAGTCAGTTCAATACTTGAGGCGTATCAGGACTCTTCCTTCTTCTAATATTCCTGTATTTTAACAGGAAAAAAAGCTCAATTTTTTTCCCTGGAACTTATGATTTTGTTTGTTGCAGACTTGACTTGGAGCTGCACCTGCCTGGAGCTAATTTATGGGGTTCACGGTCCTTTTCCATTCCCCTCTAGAATTTCCTGCCCTGTTCCTATCTCCCAGGCCCAGCTTGGCTGCTCTCTACCCACAGCCCTCCTGCATTTTGGGGACCACAGTGTCCTCCAGTTCCCAGGTGTGGCAGTGGCAACATCCTAACCATCAGTGATGAGTGAGCCCATCCCATAGCTGCTGGGTCTGGTGGGACTTGGGTGCATTTGGGGGATCAAGAACACTTTTTCCTCCTGTTGTGACGTTTCTCCTTTCCAGTGCTGAGAAGCCACCAGGGAAGTATTTTTAAGGAAGTGGAGCAGCAGCAGGCACCTGTCTGCAGTTAGAGAGGAAAGGGGACTTCACAGTGACTAAGGAGGATCTATCTGTGTTTTCTGGATGTGCTAAATGTGCATATCTGCAGCAGATGAGACCTGGATTTGGGGATTTTCATATCAGAGCTGGGCAGAGCTACAAAAAACTCATACCTGAACCAGGCCTCAACTACAGGAGCTGACATGAGCCCTTGGCTGAATCCCTGGAGACACACCTAGGGCCAGCACCAGCTCCCAAAACCTTGTGAAAGCTCCTGATGCCTTTGCAAGCAGCCAGGAGCATGGCTTCTCTATCCAGCTCAGGACTATCATGTGAACAGCTGAAATTCCCAGCTTGGAGCATCCCAGAGCTCCCAGAGTCAAGCTGGGAGCTGTGAGCAGAGAGTGCAGCTCACGCAGCTGTTGGGTGCAACCAAATCCTCTGAGTGCCTGGAGGATCCTTGCTGTTGCCACAGCCAAGACAACCCAAATTTGGAAGGTGCTTCCATTCCACACTCCAAATTATTTAGATTTCTTGCTTTCAAAGAAAAACAATTGTGTAAATTCTGGACTGGAGCACCCGAGAGGAGCAGCCACGTGTCGCGCAGTCGTGTGAGCACCGGGGCAAAGGGGATTAGGGTGTCACCCAAAACGTGCGTGGCTGTCACTTGAAAAGAGGCAAAATTGAGCTTTTTTGAGAGAAACTGTTCCAAGAAACTGGTTTTGGTGAGGAATGCCTGGATGACATGCGGCCCTGCTCTCCCCAACACCAGAAGCAGGCTGCGGACAAACAGCTCCTTCAATTGGATTTCATGGGACATTAGAGGCATGAAGAGACCTGTCACAAGAATTAAATCTGAACCAGACCCAGACAGCTTCAAACAGATGTTGGGCTTCAGCAGGAGAATATTCCTTTGTTTTACTCAGTGTTTTCCCATACGGAAAAGGAACATCTGTTCCAATGCTTTCACGGTGCTCCAGAGCTGGGACGGGATGGGATTATCCCCACCAGAAGCAATTGTTTGGTCACCAAACCCTCCTGGCCTTGCTGCTCCTGAAGAAGAAGGTGAGACCAGGGATGCATTGCTCCAGTCCTGGGTGGACCCAGTGGAGCTGTCATGGTGGAACAGATCATGGGATCAATACATCCATCATGCCTGCAGCAATACAGCTGGATAAAAATACTGGATTCAGAGTGGTTATCCACAGAAAATGGGTCCTTTTGGATTTTATTTGTCCTGGGGAATAATTCTACAGGAGGTTTCTCTGACCACAGGAGAGGACTGGAGAAAGCTGTTCTTTAAGGTCCCTTCCAACCTAAACCATTCCATGATTCTAGAAGAGGAAACCTCTGGGGTTTATCTTTGTTTTAGAAAAAAACCTGGATATGCAGCGTATTACCATTTGGCATGATGTAAGCAGGAAGTCTGGTGGCTCCACTGCTCAGTTTTGGACAAGTTTTAGGTGCTGTTTATCATGATTTAACTTGTCCTCAGAGCTGGGATGTGAAATGGAGCCAGGCAGTCCAGGATGTGGGAGGCCTGGGATACTCCCCAGCAGTGTTTGGGTCTCTGGACATGCCTAAAGTGGGTCAAAGAGAAGTGGAGAAGGACTTGGGACAAGGGCCTGGAGGGACAGGACACAGGGAATGGCTTCTCACTGCCAGAGGGCAGGATTAGATGGGATATTGGGAAGAAATCCTTCCCTGTGAGAGTGGTCAGGCTCTGGCACAGAGAAGTTGTGGCTGCCCCTAGACCCCTGGAAGTGCCCAAAGCCAGGTTGGATGGGGCTGGGAGCAACCTGGGGTAGTGGAAGAAGTCCCTGCCCATGGCACTGGATGATCCTTGAGGTCCCTTCCAACCGAAAATGTTCCATGATTCCACAATTTCCCAGTTACAAGATTCCATTTTTCATAGTTGCACCAAAGCCCCACAATTTTGCAGCCCAAGGCCCCTGAGAGAGGAGGCACTGCCACTGCCCACTCCCTGGTCCTGCTCTTTGTAGGTGATTGGCTTTTCACAGAGTATATCCCAATCCCATCCAGAGAAGGGGAAAGTGTCAGGAGGGCATGAAATGGAGCGTCAGCAGCAGAGGGAAGGAATAGCACGGAGTGAGAGAGGTGGGACAGCTGGATCCTGCCGTAGCTGGAACAGCTGGAGGAGAAGCCAGCACGCCCGTGATGGGATCCCCATGAGGCACGTCCAGGCAGGGAGCTGGGAGCACCTGTGTGGATGGTGGAGCTGAGACTGGAAATGAGCAGCTGCGTCCTTGCTAACTCAGTCCCCATCACTGCTGCCCCTTCCCAGAGTTCAACAAAACTCGGGAAGTGCCTGGTGTCTCCCGCCTGGGGTTGGTCCAGGTGAGGAGTTGCTGCAGAGCTTGGGGTGGAACTGGCTTCTCCCAGGGTGCACTGGAAGTATCCCAGTATCCCTGGAAGTGCCCAAAGCCAGGCTGGACAGGGCTTGAAGCAACCTGTGACAGTGGAAGGTGTCCCTGCCCACGGCAGGGGGGTAGAACGAGGTGACATTTAAGATTCCATCCAGCCCAAATCATTCCCTGATTCCATGAAAAGGTGGAAAAACCTCCTACAGTTGGCACGGGCTGCCCTGGGGTGCATTGCCAGGAGCTGGCGAGAGCCTCGTTAAGGGCTCCTTGGGAATAAACTCCTGGGAGTGCTGGGAGCATCTGGGAGCCAGCTTGGAGCTCTCCCGGCTGCTTTCTGGACACGGGGTTACTTCTGTCACCTCCGCCCGGTCGCTTAATTGCAGCCACCTCCCCGCCCTCCCTTCCCCAATCCTTCCCTCCGCCTCCTCTCCAGGCTGGCCAGGCACTAATTGAAAAGCCTAATGAGGTCCCAGGGGTCTCCTGCAGAGATGGAGCTAATTAGGGGCTCCACCACGAACACCGAGGTTTTTTCAAACCTCTTTTTTTTTCGGGGGTTGCGGGGGGAGGGCACACCAGATGTCCTGTTATCCCACCCTGCACCGGGATAAGGCTGGTGCTCCACGTTCTCCGGGCTCCTGCCAAAGCAGCTGGTGCAGAGGCAGTGGCTACACTTAATACATTTTAATTAGCGTCATTAAATTCTTCCATTTGCTAATTGTTTCTCCTTTTGATCCTTTATCCTGACCAGATTAGCCCTCAGGGGGAAGGGGCGGGATGGGGGATGCAGACAAGGTGAGGACTTTATTATCTTGACACCAGACCTCGGGACACCACATTAAAACACCCCAATTAGTGTTAATTAAGGCCAGATTTGTGTGTCCAGCCTACTCTTGGTGGCTATTCTCAGAAAGAGTCATCCCCAAAAAGTCAATCCCCAAGGATTTATGAGAGTAGATGGCATCAGTCCAGGAACGCCCCAAATCTGAAACTGGAATGTAGAGCTGCTGTTCAGGTGATAATGTGCTTGGGTCTTGGGGGTGTCCTTTGCAGGGCCAGGAGCTGGACTCCATGGTCCTTGTGGGTCCCCTTCAAACCTGGGATATTCCATGAATCCATGGTCCCATGATCCAGGACCAGCAGCTGCCATCACATTGGTTTGGGCCACGTTGTGAGGGATGTGAGGTGAGGTGAGGTCACTGGTGCTCTTTATCCTGTTGGATCTTGGTGCAAGCCGCTGAGCTCTGGGCTGATGTCAGTCTCATCCATGGTATTTTGGGGCAGAATTCCATTCCCAGAGGCATTGTTGTAAATCCAGAGGAACTTGGCCTCTGCTAAGCCACTCGACTTCCAGGGGGTGAGTGAAAGCTGAGCATGAGAAACAGCCTCAATTCTCTGTTTAAATCCCAAAAAAAGCATTAGGCCAACTGTTCTGGTCTCCTTGGAAAGGCTGGCACAGGCAGAGCTGAGCAGCAGGGATTGTTAGAATGTGTTGAATTGAACTGAGATTCCCAAGAGATTGGGGGAAAAAACCATGAGAGAAGAAAATCAGCCACATCTCCCACCATACACCAAGGCAGGATTATTCCCCAGTTTTTCCCCAATCACTGTGTGGGATTCAGTTGGTTTCCATGTGATTTTTTTTTCTCTGTTTTAGTGTTAAATGGAGCGACTGGAGCAGGCAATGGATCCATGGAAGATTGTGATTCCTGCTGGAGACAGGTGAAATTTCACTGCTTGGCTTTGGTGCTGTGTGATGGATGAGAGTCCATGGAACAGCACAAATGACTTGGGGGGTTACACACCAAGAAGTTCATCCTGGCTGCAGATGGAGGCAAAACCATTGATCTAAAAAGAAGTTTCCAAGGTCAGGCTGAACGGAGCTTGGAGCAACCTGGGATAGTGGAAGGTGTCCCTGCCCAGGGAAGGGGATGGGATTGGATGGTCTGTAAGGTTTCTTCCAAGCCAAATCACTCTGGGATTCCATGATTCCATGAAAAGCTGAATATTTAGTCCAGAGAAGGGAGATTTAACAGTCTAAACCAGATAAACCAGGAAAGAAGTGAACAGTCCTGGGTGCCCACTGACAGGCACAGCCAATTTCCTGCTGCCGCTGGGAATCGCTGCTGTCAAACAGGACATGCCTGCTTGGGCCAAAAAAGAAAAACAACAGGTTATCAAAAAAAATTAAACAGTATCTGAAAAATAACAGGTTATCTAAAAAATGAAACAAAATCAGAAAAATACCAGGGTATTAAAAAATAAAAGAAATAATACCGGAAAAATACCACGTAATCCAAAACCAGCGGGTTCTCCAAAACTGTCCTCGAGCAAAGGAAAGGAAAGCAGCCCTGATTTCCTGCCTGTTGCACCCCAGCCTCGCCCACTCCAGAGCCGGGAGTGCGCTCCTAGCGGCGGTCTGGGGCTGCAGTCACTAACTTTCTCCCGGACTCCCCGCCCTGTACTCAGGAAGCAGACCCCAAACCGGGAGGTCTTATCCCAAAATGCGGCTGGGACCGCGCAGGGCCCGGGCTGCGGCGGGGTCGCACCCGCCAGGGGGCGCCAACCGCCTCCCAATGGGGCTCCGGCCTCTCCAGGCCCCGCCCCCA
>WEIU01024080.1:0-118113 GCA_013389925.1 Aegithalos caudatus
TAAAGCATTACATGGAGACAAAGCTCCCCAAAGAACAGGGAGCCGTGCTTGACAAATAACACAAGCACTCACACCCAGCTCCAGCTTGGAGCCAGACTCTCCACCACCTTCCCCTATAAGCTCTTAGTGCCCTGAAACAAGTGACTTCCTCCCTTTTATCACCAGCCCTTCCAACTTGCTCTCCTGGGAATAGACTTTTTCACACTTGTGGAAGACTCTTTCCCATCCTTCTGATGGATTTAAACTTTTCTCTCCTTTTGTTGTGAAATGTTTTGGTTTATTCTTCAGAGGATTAAAAATTGACTCTTACATGCTAAAATTAATTCCCTAGCTTACCTCCCCTATGCTTGTTGTAACTTTTGGTGTGAAATACTTCAGCCTGTGGTTCAAAGGCAGTAAATGGTTTTCTTGGGCTTGCAGTGCTTTCTGTTTTGAAGAATCTTTTCATACTGTGATGTGAATCCCAGAGAAACCTGTGGGTGTTGCTTTGAGGCTTGCAGTGACTTTTGGATGTGTGGCACCTCAGGAAGGCTGCACTGGAGACCCAGGTGCCAAGCAACCTGTCTGAAAACCTGGCCTGGCAGCCTCCCCTCCAAAGGGACAGGAGTGGGTGGCTTCTGCAGGGCAGGAGGGTCTGGATGGGCTATGGGCTGGTACATGGCTGCTGTAGTGACCTCCTTGTAAGTATTTTAAATGCCTTACTGAGCTGCCATACCCTATGGAACAGAGATGTTCTGTAGCACAACTACCACTTAGTGCTGTGAACAACAGGAAAAAGCACTGAAGGAAACCTTTTTCTTGTTAACCCATTCCCTTTTTGCTGAGCATGAAGACAGGAAAAGCACCACTGCTGTGCAGAACACTGGGAAATTCCCTTCAAAATACCCATCCCACTGTGCTGGTGCTGTACAAACCTGAAACAGAAAAGAAATCCTTACCCCGAACTGCTTGAGGTGTACATGTAAGGGAGAGGCAGTCTAGCTATAGAATAACATTTTAGTATCCCCAGTTATTAACATTTTATTCTATAGCTGGACTGCTATCAAAGTTCTGATTTAATTTGCTGTCTTTAATGGCTCTTCAGGAGCTCAGCTGCATCTATATGCCAGAGTTCTGTGGACTTAGGCACATCACTATTCCTGCATCTAGTCTGTCTTTAGGTTTTTTTGTATGTCAGTTTTTATCCTGTACAGCTTAATTGGGTTCTGTGTTACTGAAAGCTGCTTACTACTTAAAGAGCATTGGAGAGTTGCACTGAAATATTCATGTCCAGTGCATTACTTCATTAAGGATATGATCTAAAATGAATGGAGATTGAATTATGCCCAAAATGCCTATAAAACTGGATGCTGACTGATTACTTAATGGTTCTCCTGATACGTGATGCATTAGAGGCCTCTGCTGCCTTTAATTTTTCATGGGCTGAGCTCAGTCTTGCAGCAACTCCAGACTGCTGGTTAATGGCATTTCCTTGTAACTAAGCCTACTGCTCCTTTTTTTTTTTTTTTTTTTTTTTTTTTTTTTTTTTTTTTTTTTTCCTCCCTTGACATACATGGTGTTTTCATGATATATGGATTGAAGTGTCAATGTCGGTTTTGTGCTTGAAAATGTATTTGGGGTCACTAAAAGGGTTACTCCCATTTCAGTGCTCGGAAGCCAACCTGTTCTGAAAGTACTGCAGCCTCTCAGGAGAGTCCTTGTGATGTGTTTTGCCTTTAGCCATGCAGAGGTAGCTCTCAAAAGTACACTGGCTGTGGTAAGAAAATGGTTCTGTGGTTAAAAGTGAAAGAGCTTAATCTGGTGCTAATCATTCACCAGCATATTTGGAAAGCAGAGAGCTTTTACCAAACTTTTGTTTTCAGGGCTTATAGGAAGTCAATTTGGTCTTCAGTAACAGAGAATGAGTTCTTGCATCTGTGATCAGGTAATGCAAGCAGCAATATAAATGTTACAGGATGCAAAGGAACATTGTTATAGGTCTTTCAGACACTGCTGTCCTCACTTCCAAGTGTACTGCACATTCCTCTCTCCTCCTGAGCCTTCCTGACATTTGTTTCATTCCTCAGGATAATCATTGTGTGCTTCCATGGTGGAGATGCTCCAGCCTGGGTGGGCTGGACAGGGCTCAGAGTGAATCTGGGGACAGCAGAGCCTGCAACAGTGAGCTGGGACCTGGCAGGTCTGCCTTGTTTGTAACACTGCAGCATCTTCTGCAGCATCATTCCTGCTTCTCAGGGCCTGCAGGACCAGCCTGGGCAAGCCCAGTTTTTCAGGACCTGTGCAGTGCCTGTTTCAATACCTGGGAGGGATTTATTCACTCACAGATGGTGTTGGACTGGCCTTCTGCAGGGCAGGAGCCTTTGAACCTTCACTTGCACAAAGCAAAAAGTCCAGGATTTAACAAAAATGCCTTTTTATAACAGAAGTTCCAGCTCTGTTTCCCTTTTGGCCTGTCCCTTAATCTGTCTCATGCACTAGGGAAATCCAATCCTTGCAAAGTTAATTTTATTAATTGATGCTTATTGGATTATCTTTCAAATCAAATGAGCTTTAGCTGGGTGAGCTGGAAATAAAGAACATGCAGGGACTTAAAAGCAATTCAATTCATTAGTATGCCTCTGCTAGTATAAAGTAGCTCCTGAAGAGGACAATTTCCTGAAACACTGGGGATTCCTGTACAGGAAAGACACCTGTAGCAGCAAATGGGAGATCTGGGGCCATCTTCCAGTTCAGTGGAAGTGCAGTGTTGGCAAGGGTGAGGGTATCAGTGGGAGGTGCTTGGTGCCAAGCAAGGTGTATGAAACACATTTCCAACACCAGACCTCTCCAGGGGAAGTCTGGGCTTTCAGAAGCATGACTTAGAATTTCAGTGTACTGACACAGCCTGGCCTGTTCAGCAGGAAATGTGTGGGATGTGCCTGGCTCAGGCTGACACCACTCTTGTGGCTGGAGGAGATGCAGACACCCTCCAGGCAGCACCCTCTGCATCAGCATAGCAGGGCTCTGCAGCCAAGGAGGGGGTGGCTGGCAGGCTGAAAGGCTGGGGTTTGGTCTGTCTGCTCACAGAGGCAAAGCCATGTCTCCACTGAGCCAGGAGAGTGTGCTGGCTACACAGGTTTGCTCTGATAACTCTGCTCTCCAGGCCCTGCTGCTGTTTGATGAATTGAGCTCCCAGAGCAAGGGAAGTGCTGCAAGGGGGAGCCTTAGTGTCCCTTGGGAAGAGGGGAGCCCTGGATCAATCCTGCTTCTGCAGTGATTCAGGCATTGGCAGTGTCACTGGATTAAATCTTGGAATATCCATGCTGCAGGGAGCCAAGCTCAGCTCTCACTGTGGTCCTGGGGCAGCCTCATCTTCAGCACACAGATGGAGTTGATGCATGTGAGGATTCCAAGGATCTTCTGGGAGCTGTGTCCCTCTGGACTGTGGCGAGCAGTGAGCCTGGGGGCCAAATGCAGCAGCCAGACAGCAAACAACTGTGTGGATAAATAATCAGAGGGAGATGAAGGGAAATCAGGATTACTGTGGAGTGGGGCATGGGGGAAAAGGCCACAAATGCAAAGGAAGGAAAATGAGCATTTTTATTGTGTTTCTTCTGGAAGAAACTGGGGTGTTTGGTTTGCCTTCCTGGAGAAAAGAGAATATCTTACTCTAAAATACTCCCTGTCTCACAATGCAATGAAAACCCAAAGCAAATCTTCTGACTCCTGAGAGTGTGAGGTTTTTAACACAGTAAATAAGGCATCATGTTTTCTCAAAGTCAAAAAAAGGACCTGTGGTTTGTGACAAAAGTTATTAATAAAAAGTGTTCTCTTGGGCAGTGAATTCAGAGGCTGCCTCATCAGACAGTTATTACCAGCCCAGCACCACCATTCCTGAGACAATTGAAATTTAGCCTCCTGACAAAAAATTGATTTTGAAGATTAATTGTCCCCTGTAGCACAGTTTTAGACCATCTGAAACACAGAGAGGACAATTGTCCTTTGGGTTTAATAGAGCTGTCTGTTTGATATCCACAGAGCTGGAGCAGCTCTATGCAGTTCTGTCTTGACTTACAGACAATAGAGGGAAGTTTCAGATGTGCCACTGCCAGAAGAGGGAACATCCATGGGTAATATCTATCCCAGCTGCACTCCTGGAACCTGTGCTGAACTGAGGGTAATGGCAAACAAACTTTGTATTTTAAAAGTGGAATTTCCTTGTGCAGCTCTGACTGCAGCAATGTCGGTTCTTACAGACTGCACAGCTTTTAAACCTGAACTGGAAAGAAAAATCCAGCTGGAAAGAGTTTATCTGGATGTTATTTTCAAATGTGTATGAAAGAGTACTGCTGGGAGCCCTGGGGAGCTCTGGTCTCCCCAGAGAGGACATTTAAAGTGCAGTAAAACAAGCATTGCTGTGACAGACGAAGTTATTGTTTGGCTACTGTGGAGGTGCTGACTGGAGCTAGAGAAATTCTCCTCTGTGGAAATTCTCTTAGGATATACCTTTTTCCTTGCCTGGCTTCCTGTGGTTTGAGCTGAAACTTTCTCAGTGCTCCTCTACCCCTTGAACCTGCAATAGGTGAGCTTTAGTGAAATTGGGCAGAGGCATCTCAGGCACTGCTGTGGGTGCTCAACAAGAGAATCCACACTGGTGCTTGTGAAGTAAAATAGGTTTGGCATGCTCTACTGCTCAGGAAGGAATGCATATTTGATTCTCCCCAGAGCCAGGCAGCTGAATTTGAGTTGGTATCAAACCTCCACAGGCAACAGTGGGAGAAGGAGAAGTGAAGGGGTGTCGAAGGGGGAAAGTTGTCACAATTTAATGTTTCAGGACTGTGAGGGCTGCTGGTTCAAATGAGTGCCTGAACCTCAGTGTGGAACACTGGTCTCTTGGCAGGTTTAATCCAGGTTTTCTGTAACAATCCCACCACAGATACTTTCCTTTTACACTGCCAGGCTTCAGGGAGACTGAGATCTGACTTAGCCATGTCCTTGGTGGGTCCTGGGGAACAGTTTCTTCTCTGCTCTGTGGCTGGGAACAGATTTCCTCTTGCCTTCAGCCTGGCCTCTCTATTCAAGTGCCCATGGTCCCTGTCCCAGCACTCTTCCTTCTTGTTCCTTCTAGGAAATTGAAAACTTGAGGAGTTACTTTTTCCAAGCAGGAGGGACTGATTGTTCATCTAATTAAGATGGTTCCTGGGGAAGCTGAAGACCTGGAGGCATGACCATGGTCTCAGCTCTTTTGCAGATTGTGATGGGAATTGCTTGGGAGTGGGAAAGCAAAAATCTCTTCTGAAATAAGACTGCAGGAAGCAGAGACCCTGTTGTGGTGTTGAAGAGTTGAAGCACAGGAAACCTGTAAGGCTGGCTTGAAAAGCTGTGACTGTCCTTCACCTCTGGCACCTGCACACACTTGTCCCCAGAATTCCTCACCCTCTCAGCTTCTGGTGTAAGAGAACCCCCCTCTGAATCAACTGATTTAATACAAGATTGAGTAAGTTGGTTCCCAGAAGGCACTGGCAGGCTCCTGACCCCATCATCAGCTGGAGTGGTACCTACCAGCACCTCTGGGGCTCCTGGACTTGCTGCCAAGCCCCCAGCCACAGACTGTCACTGCCAGAGGGTGTAGAAAGGAGCAAGTCATGTGAGTTTTGGTCTAGGATTAGCTTTGAAATGTTTTCTTTCCAGCTCTCTGAGAGAAAGACATCTCCCCTCTATTCTGTTCTGCTTTGTGTTGCTGGTAACATCACAGCAGGGATTCAGGGAAAAAATCCTAACCAAACCCAAACTACTGCTACTGCTATTAATAAATAGCAGCCAATTTACTTTGTACAGGGAGAAGGAGAGGGAGGGCAGACTCCAGGAAGCTCATTTACACAACTTGTTTACTGTGATGCCCCTTTTGCCTGAGCACAGGCCCCAGGGCCAGGGTCTCCTTTATCAGATCATTATGTTGAGGGGCTTTGTCACATACCCTGTCTGTGTGGGTTGGTGGGTGTGCATTCAGTCTTCAGGGATCACCTAGTTTCTTTTCTGTAGTGTTTGGGGGTTTATTGTTTGTTTTTGTGGGTTTTGGGGTTTGTTTTGGGGTGTTTCTTTAAGGTTTTTTTGGCTTGTTTTTACTAGGCTTATAATCAAAAGAGAGAAAGGAAGAATAAAATGAAATAATGTTGAGTGAAAACATGGAGAAAACAATCCTTGCTGGGTTGTGAATGGCTCAACTTTGCCTAAGCTCAGATGTTCCACTCTCCTCCCAAACCTTCCTCAGCAGGTCTGCAGTCTGCTCAGCACCTGCAGCTGGATTCTTTGGCCACTTGATGTCTCTGTGGCTTGTGGAGAGCCGTGGGTAAATAAATAGAGGTCATGCTGGAGCTGGACAGAAGCAGCAGCAGTGATGGGTTTGCTCCTCAGGGATGAGCCTTTGATAGAGCACTGTGCCATTCCCCTTCCCCTTCTGTTAATCAGCTTCAGATTTTCAAGACAATTGGAAAAACAGGAAGATTTGGTTAGCCAGTTTCCACAGGGAGCTGATGAGGCTCTGCACCCACCAGTGCTGTAGGTCTGGAACCTGCTACAGAAATTTGGGACAGGGAGACTTGGCCAGCCCCATCTCTGTCTGCTTCCTCTCAGAAATGCAGTGGCACAAGGGGACCAAGGTGCCAGACTGTTGCAGTGTCTCCCTGCAGAAGATGAGGCTTAGCAAATATGAGGCCAAAATCCTCACCATTGCCTGGTGGGGCCTTGCATGGGGGAATTGCTGTGTGCTCCCATAACAAGGGAACCCAGCTCTGTGTGGGAGTGGGTCCTAAGGACACCTGGGATGTTCCTGTGGCTTTGCAGGTGGGCCAGTCTGTCCTCTGGGACTGATCACCCCATGACACTGGCACAGATTGAGATTTCAGGTGGGACAGAAATGCCCCAAAATAACATTTGCCACTAGTCCTTTGTGTATGCCTTATTAAAATCTAGATTAGCTTTTGCTGGAGCCAGACTGTGATATCTCTGTGCTTTCAGCTGTGAGGACATGGATGGGCCTGAGATTGCTTTGGGCACTTTAGAGATAAACTGAATGTGATTACAGCCATCCTTCCACATGGAAATGCCTCAGGAAAAGGAGTTTCCCATCTCATTTCTGCCCATGGTGATAAACTTTACTGTGATAGTAGCTGGAAGATCCAGCTCTCCTGTGTTAAATGCTGTTAAATGTGTGCACAGCTGGCTCTTCTTTCAAAATCTTATAGTCCTAAGGAACTTGAAGCTTCTTGTCTGCAAAGAAGCCAGATCTGCCTAGATACAGGCTTTTCCTCATGGTGATTCAGCAGGACTGTTGCTGTTCCCTAGGAATGCACAGAACCTTTTTAGGCACAATTAAAACAAGTCCAATGACCTTTTTTCCAACTCAGCGAGAAGTTCTGAGATGTTTCTCTCAAACAAGCAGTTTTAGCTCACTGTATGGGTTTTTGGGTTGGGCCATTTATAAAGCTTCTGCCTGCAGTGCATCCATCGCTTTTCCCTGAGCCACTTCAGAGGGAGGAGAGCTTCGTGTTGGGGATGGAGACTGGGAAAGTGTTCATCTCCAGCAAAGCAGCTTCCCAGAGCCACTTCCCAGCCTCAGGGCACTTGAGCAAAATTGCACACAGGGCTCACACTACAATTTGCTGTTACTTGTGTGGGAAGATAAACTTGAAACATCTCAATCTATCTGCTAAACTGCAATTTATGAGCTACAAATGGCTGAGTCTTAGAGGGAATAACAGATTTAAACCAAAATTCTGCCATTCTGTCCCCGGAGGCAGAGAGAGACCAGTCAAAAAAACCTGCCTTGAGTGGAGCATATGGATTTATAGAGGTGACAAACCCTCTCAGGAGGTGTCAGCAGTGCCATGGGCTCTGTGCTGCAGATCAAAGCACTTGGGGCTTAAAGTGATGGGCTTAAAGTGAGTGGCAAGGGCTTGATGAGGAGACAGTCTGGGAAATACAGAGAAATAGCAAAGGCTTCTCTGTTCACATACTCTGTTCCTGTACAGTTCACATGAGAAAAAGGGTGACTTTGTTTATTAAACATCTTTCTGTGTCTTATTAATTCCATGCATCTGAGGATAGAGCTGCTCCCTCCAGAGTGCTTGTTATTGCTTGCCTGGAAATCAGTCAGGGTCTGTCCATGAAATAATGTTCTGGTTGAAACTCCTTGTTCAGTCAGTAATTTATGCAACTGCTAGGAGACTGCTCAAATAGCTAAATGACTTCTATTAACATAACTTTAATTCTGTACTTTTAACAGAAATAATTTATGCTTCCGTTTCTTCAGGACCCAATATTAGACTTCAAGTCCAACTTCTGGGGAGAGATCAAGGCTTTGTCTTTTCACCAGTGACTGCCTCAAGTTTTCTTTGAGGCTTGAAGCTGCTTGAATTTTCTCAGTAGCCAGACTGGGAATATGGAACAGGTCTTGGCAGGTATCAGTTCCTAAAGCCTCTTATCTTCTCCCAGGGAAGTGTTTGTCAGGACTTAGTTACACAGATAATTGTGGTCAGGTTGGTTTCCCCAAATGGCTGCTGGTGCTTGCAAACTTAATCAATGCTTCTAGTAAATGTTTGAGGTTTTGACTTCACTTATCTACTGAAGAATAAAGAAATTCTACTGATACTTGGTGCAACAGCTTCTCTAATAGCTGCTGTGGTCTCTCTCATTAAGGCTGATAGCTGTGATTTCCTGCAATAGCTGCACCAGCTGGTGCCCTGCCATGTCTCCATTTTTTCCCAATTAGAAGCTGAGGCAGTTCCCCATGGCAGATTATGGGATCTAGATAGGAGGAGAAAGTGCTTTGAAAATTTAGGACAGAAAGTACCATAGAGGAGGTTTAGCAAGAGGTGCCTATTAATTATAAAGGTGGTCTAAATTCCTAATCTACAAACTGTTTAATTAATGGTGACCATCATTAATACAAAACACTCATCTAAATGTTGCATGAGCCATGGAGCAACAGATGGTAGATTCAGTTCTTGCTTTGTGTTAAGCAAAACCACATGAGCACACAACTGAGAGGGTGGGGAAATTCCTGAAAACTTGCTTCTTCCATTATCTCAGAGGAGAGAGTTTTAATTGAAAATAGGCACCGTATGTGGAAGAATCCAGTTGGACTCCTTCAGCTGGATTACTTTGTAATGCAAAGGGGGGGGAAAGTCTATCTCCAATTATGACAATATATTTTGCCAGCCTGCACTGATGGAGTGTTGCCAGGGAAACTCTCTAATCATCAAAGAACATGTTAGTGTTAATGTGATTTTTGTAGGTCTCCTTAGAGAATGGCTTATGTCCTTCCAGGAGAAAGGCACTGCTGAATAAATCATCCAGCATTCCTTACCAATGAGACCCTCCTAAGTCTACTGAACAAATGAGGATTATTCTCCTGAAAGGAGACATGGTTCTCCTCTGAGCAGCACACCAGGCATGCTGGCAGCAGCTGCTTGGAGGCATGTGCTTACATGGATTTTTTTCTTGGAGGATGCTGCCCAGAGAGCCCCTCAAATTAGCAGAGTGGCTGGTGGGACAGCAGAAACATCATGCAAGCAGGTCATTAGCCCTTTAGGGGGATAATGAAACCCAGTGGCAGACAATTCTGGAAACGAAGCTGTCCTGTGCTGCTTTGTTCTGCAGGCTATTGAAATTTCTTCTTTCTCTGCCCCTGCCACCCAAGGGCTTTCCTCTTCCTTGGTACTGCTGCAGAGCTGCAGAAGCTTCTCCTAACCTGTGGAAAGCTGTGCCTGAAGCAGCAGCCCTGATCTCTCCCTAAGGCTGCAGTGAGCTGCCTTTCTCTGCAGCAGGCAGGAGGCACCCTTGGGACTGAGGCTGCCAATTGTTGGAGTTTATATCTAATCAAATCTTTCCAGGGATGTGCTGCTTTGGATCTGGGCTTTTGAGGGAGATCACAGCAGCCCAGAAACTGTTTAAATAGACTGTTCCATCTTGTGGGAGTTAGAGCTGGGAGGCTTCCCCTGACTTCAGGGGTTAATTGGTTTAGGATTTTGGGTGCTGGTAATGGAGCTCACCTGCATGGCACACTTGGTACCAGAGTGCCACCTAAGCCCCAGCAGTACCCACCATGGCAGGGCCCCTCACAGATTCTGTGCTGGTTTTCCCTCTTATTCAGTGCCTTATGTGAAGAAATTTGGGCTCCTGTGTGTTCAGTCCTTGGATCTGCTGGGGACACAGCACAGCCCAGCTGCTGAGCAGCCTGGCACAGGTAGGCTCTCTTATTCATCATATTTTATTAAGTTTTCAGTTGGTGAAGGGGGAAGCACATTCCTTGCCCTGCTTTGGTTGAAAGACTCACCTTGAGGTCAGGCAGACTGTTTTATTCTATGTTTGCAGACAGCCAAATTAATTTCCAGGGCTGTTTAGCTGGAGCATGAGGTTTACCAGTGTGTTGTCCTGGAAAGCTCTTCTAATACACAACCTGCATCAATTATACTGCCCTGCATCAACTACACTGTCTAAAGGAGCCTTCCCTGGGTGACTTACTTTGTTCTGCCCCTTCTCTCCAGCTTTGCATGAAACAAACTACCTTGGCAAAAGTTAAAGAAACACAATCTTTCTGGCTGTCTGCCCACAAATATTCCCTGCTTATCCTTTGGGTGTTGGGGAGGGCCAGTGAAATCACATGGGGCAGCTGTGGCTGCCTCTGGCTCCAGGGTCCATCATTCCCTGGGATGATGCCTGCAGTGCAGACCTCAGCCCTGGGGCTGTGTGGGCTTGGAGAGGTTTGGGGCCGTGGGGCTGAGCTGTCCCAGCACAGCCCAGGGAGCAGTGCAGATAACTCTGACCAAGCTGCCTTCTTCCTGCCAGTGGCAGAATGTGCCAGAAAGCTCTGAGCACTCTTTTTCTTCATTCATGCTGCCAGGCAGGTCTCCAAGTATACAGACAGTGCCCAGGAGAGATCATGGAGAGAAGGAAGGAGGAGAGGGAGGATGTGTACAGGGGTTGCAGTC
Source organism: Aegithalos caudatus (assembly GCA_013389925.1). Taxonomy (NCBI): domain Eukaryota; kingdom Metazoa; phylum Chordata; class Aves; order Passeriformes; family Aegithalidae; genus Aegithalos; species Aegithalos caudatus. Next base: position 10,971 of record WEIU01024080.1, read on the forward strand.
GAAAGATTTGATCATTGGTGATTTCTACCCTGAAGGCAGAGAGGAGCTGGCAGCCCCAGTGCTCAGCTCAGGGATTTGCTGGTGCCATGGAAATTGGTGGCAGCATTAGAAAAATTTCTGTTCCACATTTAGCTGGAGACCACTGGGACTCAGCAAGCCAGCACTGGGAACTCTTCACACACTGTGTCTGCCCTTGGGCCATGCTGTCCCCTCTTGGTGCTTATCCAGTAACTGTGGATAACTTTGGCTAGTCATGTTATGGCACTGTCCCAGTGGAGACAGAACTGGAGAATTTGGCCCATTTTACTTTTGACAACTGATTAAGCAGATTTTAACTAATGTGTGGCTACTTTCTCATAGCAGATAACACTGATGACAAACCGTGCATGATCTTAAGAGGTGTTCATCAAATGTTAGATATAACGTTCTGTATCTCTTCATCTCCTCAATCTCCTTCTTTTTTCCAAAGCACAGTTCTTGTTTAGACCATTTTTTACATTCTTTAGAGCTCTCCGCAAACATTAACTAATTAATCCTCTCAGCCTACTATACATATGCTTTAATTAATGAGCACTCATTTACTTAACTCACACTGTCTCATTAAATATAAATTGAATATATGTTTGGGAACTTTAACTGGAAATATTAGTGGGGATTTATTCAAAGAATTAATGCAAAATATGTTAATAGTAGCTGGAGGTAGCACAATTCAAATACTAAGGTATTTAGTGAAAAGTATGTTGTGGTGTCAGTGAGTGTCAGTGAGCAGAGTCAGACAATTAGCTGCTCCTACAAGATGCATATGTTGTCGTGACCTTGAAGTCATCATTCACTCCCTGTTGTTACCATAGTAATCCTGATAATTTGCTTCCCATGATGTCTGCCTATACACTTTGTTCTGTTATTTGAATTTTTAGGCTTGCAGAAGCTGGGCTGGAAGCTTGCTGTGAGTTACTCAGAGCTGGAGTCTGCTGACACAGACATGTAAATGCTAATGCTCAGACTTGCTGTGGACACTGGGGTGGCCTTTTGTGTTGTCACCCACCCAGCAGAGCAGCCTTGAAACTAGTAAGTGTCATGATTGTCTCAACAGCTCTGTCTGGAGGCTGCTGCTGGCAGGAGGAGTGAAACAGAATGTGTCACAACTTCTCATTACCAGCATCACTCCTGGAGGGGACAGGGCATTTACTGCTGCACAGTGCCCAAACTCTGCTGGAATAACTGCCCTGTCACAGCTCCCTGCAGTTATTTAGGGCCACTCTGCCTTGGGTGTCAGTGAGAGTTAGAGCCAAAGTGCTCCTGGGGATTTGGGCTGATTTGCCCAGGTATAATTCTCTTGGCTCTGTCTCATCTGGTTGCATCCTCAAGCACTGAGCAGTTTAAGTGCTGCCTGCCACCCAAGAGGCAATCACAGCTCAGTGATGACTGAAGTGTTTTCCTATGAATAAATCTGAAAATCAGAAGAGGGAGAGTTGAGGGGTTTTATAGGGTTATGAGTGTCATTTATGTTGCAGACATGTAGTTAGAGATGTGGTACTATTTGGACACCTTAGACTTGGGTTAAGTCTTCTAAACCCTATAATAGTTACAGAAAATTATCATTTGAAGTCTCATGGATTATTTAACTTCTTCCATCTTCCATTACTTGGAGAAATAGTAGGCCAGAATTTTGGCTTGTTGCCAAGAGACATCTCCAAATGTAACTGAACCTTTCCTCAATACAAAATTGAGATATTTTTTTCCTAAGCTTTGTTGCCAAATGGTAAAATTGTTTTATTTCCCTTTGTTTTTAATGCCTCATAAAGAGCTCACTATTTATGTGTGAGAGAGACCCAGTGATGAGTGGTGAGGGATGGAGCTCCTGCTCATCCCACAGAGACCTGTTCTTCTTGAAAGAGCAGCATCAGGCCCACTTCATTTTTGGTAAGGTTTGTACATGCCATTGCAAATTGAATGTGCTTTTAAATAAGTAAGAACTTCCCATGCATAAAAAACCTCTTAGTGATGCCTGATCTTATAACTAGAAATATGTTTCCTTACAAGTTTTGTGTTAGCTTGTTATCCCAAAGACATATCAGGGATCTGGGAGCTTTCCTGGGTCTCCTTCTCCTTGTGACTTTCTATATCAATAAAATTCTTTCAAGCTGAATGTAAACCCCTTATGGAACATCCAACACCCTCAGGAAGGCTTTCCCTGCGTACTTGACTGAGTCTTTGCAATCAGTGTTCTTGGTGACACACAGAAGAGGGCAAAGCTCTTCAATTTTAGGGCAAGAGGGACTTAGGAGGAGCAGAAATATGTTCTGTTCTGAAGCCAGCAGATTTGTGTGAGAACACACATAAAGATCCAGTGCATTTCTTATGGCACAGTAACATTTCAAAGCAAGCTTCAGTCTAAACTGTAATGAGATGCTCGTGGCATGACACCAAGATTAGTACTGGAACAAGAAACATGATTACATTTTGGAAAAAACATTGTAAGCACTGTTTTCCATTGAAATTTCTGGATAAGTAATACTTATTTCTCTTCTGTTTTTACCAGAATACTGAAAGCATTCAGTAACATTATTTCCTAACCTTGCTTTTCCTCCCAGTAATCTTTTGTCTCATTCAAAGAAAAATCTTATAAAGATGTAAGAATAAACATGCTGGATCTAGCCCAGTGTCTCATTTACAGCAGCAAGTATAGTGGTAATTTTCTAAATGGTCTTGTTTCCAGCAGCTTGTGGTGCAGGCCTTTTGTACAGCAAAGGCAGTGTCTGTCTTTGTACTTTTTTCTTCAGAGAAATGTTCCAGTTTTTAGCCTGTGTCAACTTCTGTCATCCACAACATTCAGAACAATGAGCTCCTTGGCTGCAATACACATTTATGTAGAACTACCTCCTTTAGATTGTTTTGAAGCTGTTCTTATGGTTTTGTCTGATAGCCCTTAGTTCTGGTTTGGAGACAGTGCACGTGCAGCCTGTACCTGTTCCCTGTCTCCATGCTACTCCTGATTTTATGGATATTTTTTATGCTTCCCTTAGCTGTTTCTTTTTAGGATTGAAGAAACCTAATCTTTTTAGACTGGAACCATTTCAACTATCTTTGCTTTCTCAGGATGAAGGCACAGGTATGTAGAGCTGTCATTCAAATAAACTCACTGGCTTGTGCTCAACCTGTGGGAATAGGTTTACTGAAATCAGTGCCATTCCCAGAAAATGAAGCTTTGGATAACAGGGAGTCAGACTATTCAGACCAGTCTGAAGGCACTTGAATAAGGTGACCTTGCAGGATTTCTCTTTTTTTGGTGCTGTCTTTGTGCCTGATGAGTATGGGGGAAAGTGCAAAAATAGTTTTCCTATTTTAAGATTTTTCTGGTAGATTGCAAGTGTGCAACACCACAGCTATAAGTAAAGGAAAAGGCTACTTAGAACAGTGAAAAGAATGTAGGAGGGGATTGATTATATTGTCCTGTTCAGAATGATAATGTGGGTTTGGAAGAGATTTGGAATGTGTTAAGATTTTAGTCAAGTCTTACTGATGCTTTTTAATTTTCATTTGGATAGCTAAGGGTAATTTATTTTGTTCCAGCTGGGAACATGTCTAGTGAAAAGGATAAAAAGTTGAATTAAAACCCTCTTAAGGCAGTTGCAAAGAGAATAAGCATTGCCTGAGAGGATGTGCATTGTTGGCCAGCTCTAAGGGAGTTCTTGCCTGAACTGTGATCCTAGAATCCTAGAATTGTTTGGATTGAATGGGACCTGAAAGAACATCTTGTTCCAACCCCCCTGCCCAGGGCAGGGACTTCTTCCAGCAGACCAGGCTGCTCTAAGCCCCTCTCTATCTGGCCCTGCAAGGGATGGGACATCTACAACTTCTCTGGGCAACCTGTGCCAGTGTCTCACTACCTTCACACTAAAGAAAACCGTGGATATTGTGTTTTGAACTCCTTCCTTGTGATCCACCAGTTAATCACAAAATTTCCTGTACCAGAAATTATTCAATTCTCTTGAATAAAGCTCCTCTAGTGCTGCCCTGAGGGCTCTTGTCTCTTTCTGGGCAGCTATGACAGCTCAGAGTCCTCAGGAGAACCTGGAAAGGGATTTCTTGGAGTCTTGGCTCTTAATAACTTATTTCTTAAGTGGCAGCGTTCTTTTTCCCTGTGACCTTTATTAGAAAACAGTGAGGGGGAAACCAGAGGAGTGCTTATTGTGCTCTGGTCCTTGGAATTCTGCTGGGTGCTGCTCTCTGGGGCACTGTGAGACCCTGACTGCCCTAGTCAGGCTGTTTGTGTCTACAAAGCACCAGTGACAAGGCCTATTTAGCACTTGTACAAAAGCCTCTGGAAAGAGGGACTCAGTGAACTAGGTGTGATGTAAAATCCTCTGGTTTTTTCTGGACAAAGGCAGGTTTTATTTTGTGATTGACATCCCTGACAGCTGGTGGGGTTTTTTTTTCTGGGCTTTGCCAAGGAATGAGAAGACCAAGTGAAGTTTGATAGCTTCACCAGTCATACAAAACATGGGTGGGAAGAGAAAAATGTTACAGCTCAAGACTGCCTAGCACAGAAAACACTGGGATTGATGACCATGGACTGTGCTTGCATGTGAGATTTCAATATCTTCCAGAGTCATGAATTTTGTTGGGAGCAGTTTAAAAGAGAGATGTAAGACAAAATTTCATGTGGCTTTGGTTCCAGTTCTATTCTTATTTTTTCCTCTTATAGTTCCTTTTTCCTCATTTAGTACTTTTGTTTCCTGCCAGAAATCTCAGATCAATATTTGCAAGAAGGATTTTATGTGGGATCAGCTAGAAAAAAAATGCACAATTGTTAGTGTGTATGTGTTTATGCAAAGTTTAAGACCATTCTTCTTGGCCAGCTGCAGAACAGAGACATGAAGTCAATGTCTGCAAAGAATTTGCATGATTAAATTTCAGAATTACTTCAGTATGATCCCACAGAAAAGCCTCATCTCTTGGTTTCCTCTAGGAAAATCTGGCCCCCCAGTCTGAATTTGGCAACTTTCCTCTTGGAATGAAGACATACAACATTAAACCCCCTTACTCATTTCAAGCTGTAGTATAAATGCAAAAGGCTTGAATAATCCATTTGAAGCTGCTACTTAAGAGATTTCTCTGGAGCCAATTTTGTAGCCTTCAGAAATACCTGGGCTGAATTTACCTGAGAAGAAAATTACTTTCTGCTTACCTAAATCCACCCCCACAGTCCAGCCACAGTTTTCACTGGTTACAGGAGCCTGCTATACTTCAAAGCCTTCCCCAATCTGCAGTGCTGCTCTGGGTTGTTAAGCACACAGGACCTTGTCCTTCTCCAGTGTTAGCACCACTGGTATCTTGATGAGTTCAGAGATAAACACCTCCATAAAGCCTGTCTGCTGCTTCTCCATTCACCTCTTTATTTTTCAGTGGGGAAAAGAACTATTTTAGCTCTTTTCATTTCAATAAAAAACCACAATATTGCTTTTTTAATGGATCTGGGTTTTTTCCTCTCTGCAAAAACCTCTTGGGAGAATGTGGTTAAGGAGAGATGACTTAACTGTTTTTCTGTTTTGTGGGAGATGTACCGGAGGTGAATGGAGAAGATTCCAATTAAAATGCCTTTTTTTCCTTGCTCTGTCTTTGGCAAAGTGTGTTCAAGGAAGATGAGAAACTGTTCCATTTCAGCAAGGCAAGTACTAACAATAGAAGTCACAGGAGTTAGAGAAAATTGGGTTGGAAAGGCCATAAGTCTGTGCCTTTCTTTGTGTTTAAAGACAGGATTGACTCACCTTGCTGTGCCTCTGAAAGATCCTTTTCTAAACTCTTCATGTAAGTTCTTTATATCTGGAGCATCCAGATCTCTCATGAACAAGAATTTCCTGTCCTTCTCCATTTTTTTGGCTAAATATTAGGAATATTTTTAGAATTTCCCCTACTGCAGTCCAAGCCCATCCCTTCTTGCCCAGACCACCACAGATGAACTTGTAACTTCTTTTCTGTGGTAAACCCCTCCCCTTTTCCTAAGCCAAACAATTCCTCTTTCACCCTTTTCTAGCTTACTGAATTTTCTGTACCTCTGAACATTTTAGTCTGCATTTCATCCACATGTTTCTGACCTGTGGTTCCAGGCCTGGACACAGCTCTGGCAGAACTGGGCAAAGACAAAGATTTTTGAACTGTGTCTTGTGGGGAGCAGAGGGAGTTCTTCACCCTGGAGAGTTTCTGGCTTCCCAGCAGCTGTCTGACCCCCCTGTCTCATGATCCTACCCAGCTCAGCCAATTGCTCTCCAGTTTGCCTTGGTGTCAGTGAACTCTTCCAGGTGACATTCACACATTGTTTGTTTGTCCTTTATTGAATCACACTGTTTATATTTTTTCCATAATTTGCCACAACTATTTTGAGTTGTTTCACATCTCACAAAGTGCTCGTGGCTCTTCCCAGCCTAGCAGTGTCTGCAGATGGAGTAAATATGTGTTCTTTGTTCCCTTCTGTGCTGGAAGTCTCCCACAGTAGCAGACCAGGGCTGCTGTCTGCTGCCTTTTGGTCTGTCAGCAAGCCAGTGGAAATGGCTCCTGCAGTCTGGATTTTTCCTAGCCCCTTCTGCTCATCAAAGCTCTACCTGTTCATGTTTCCATAGCTTGCCTATGGCAACACCTCAGGAAGTCAGGATTCATTGGTATTTGTGCTTCTTTGCCAACAAGAAAATAATATTCCTTTAGAAAGAAATTAGAATAGGTTTAAGTGATTCAGTTTTGACAGTAAGTCTAGAGTGTTTCCCATCTCACAAAACACAAAATGTTCTGAGTTGGAAGGGACCCACAAGGATCATCAAGTCCCACTCTTAAGTGCCTGGATCAAACCCATGACTTTGGTGTGATTAGCACCATACTCTGACCAACTGAGCTAATCTCCTATGGCTCTGTGATTTTTAGGTGGTCTGGTGAAAGTTGGCATGTCTCCAACACCACAGCTCCTCCTTCATCTCTCTCAAAAACCTCTCAAAAGACCCTTCATCCTCTGCTGATTCCCTCCAAAGTAGCCTCATGAGGAGTGACTTGCCCAGAAACTGGAAACAAAAAATGAAAAAAAGATATTTCAAATATAGAAGGGAAGGCTGAACCCTTCCAAACTAAGACCTCTGTTTTTCTTTTGTTTTTCCCCCTCTTTGCAGAGCCCTACCAAGAAATAAAGCTTTTTTTCCTCCTGACTTGTTCCAGGTTCAGAGGGAACTGAGGCAGGAGTGATAAGGGCTTGGCTGAGGGATTCAGGGAGGTCAGAAAAATAGGAACAGAAGAGTCATCAGGGCTGAATTAACACCTGGTGCTCTGAGTGCTTCTTTGTGACTGGTGTTGCCTGGTGTGCTGAAGGCTATTAGCTGTGACCTGAGCCCCTGACTGTCACATATCCTCGGGGACCTGATTGATGTGCCTCAGTTTCTCTCTCTTTTAAGATGAAATCCTGAAGACCTCTGCACAGAGTTTTGAAAGCCAGGAATGAGGAAAGCCAGGGATTTAGTATGTTTTCCCTCAGTGGAGTTTACACCCTGAGGACTGAGGACCAAGCACAATTTACCTGGATTGTTCAGTTCAGACCTTTGGGGATGGCACCTGTGCTCAGACACTTCTGTCTGGGGCTGGCAGGGACCTGCCTCTGGGGTTTGAGAGAAGGAATGAACTGTTTGCTACACAAATCAGAGGGTGTAATGGGTCAGAGTTAGCCCCTAAAGGTGCACATTTGTTCCCATATGTCATTGTGTGGGTCCTCTTGGAGGTCAGAACAGTGATAACACAGCCAAAGTGCTCTGGTTACCTAGAATATGAGTATTTCCTACAAGAATGATTTAATTTGACTTGTTTTTAAGGAGTGGCAGACTAACCTTACCAATCCATGGAAATATTTCCTATTCTTTCACAATCCCTTACAGCTGCTCTTTTTTCCTAGGCAGCTGTTTCTATGCATGTGTCAGAGGGATTTGTCTTGCTTTATTAGTTGAATTTATTTTCTTTCCAAAGCAAAACTGCAACTGATGTAAATGAGCACCTCATATTTCTTTTGGGCTAGAGCCATCTCAGAGCTGGGGCTGAGTAGCTGCTGCTGTGCCACGTCACAGAAATCACAGCCCTGTGCTTGCAGCTACCCAGACAAAATCTCTGGCAAATTAGATCAGCCCCAAACTCTTTACACAGCTGCTGCACAGCCAGGGACCATTAGATAATGAAATGGGGAGAATAATGGGCTTGATCAGAGGCATATCCCACACCACCAAAATCCCACTGCTGAGACATGCCTGGGAGTATGAGTGTGCAGCTCTGCAGCTCTCCCTGTCAGCATCAGGAGATCCCTGTGAGCTGTGCTCTGCCTGCAGGAAGGGTGCTCCTCAGGGCAGCAGCCACTCCTTTCCCTGTCCCTTATGATCATTTTCCCCTGGCGGGTCAAGGGGATCACACAGAGCTGCCCTGTGGTCTGAAGGGAGAAATGGACTTTCCTGGATGTGTGCTGAAATCTGCATTGTCATCTTACAGGTCTTGTATCTCCTGGGAAGGAGGTGCTGCTGCCACTGGTGGTGGCAGTCATGTCCTGGCTGGGAGCTGAACAGCACTGATGGTTCTCAGGTAGGCCCTGTAAAGCTGAGTGTTGGATTAAACTGTTGTTTGAACCAGTAACATAAATACACTGCTTGCTTGGCCCTGAGAAGATGGGAGCTGTGTGGAAGAATAGGCATTAAGGTTATTTGTTGTCACATTGCACAGAGATAAAATATTGGGCTTCCCCAGCAGTTTGGAGGCTTAAAGCACATTTAAACCCACTTTTGAAAACTTATTAAACTGGGAAAAGTACATTTAAACACTCATGCTTTGCAGTATAAAGGACTTTTCCTTCACCAAGGAATTTATACTGTTTTGGCTACCTTAAACAGCAAAGGCAAATTTGCTTGGTAATCAGGAATACATTACATTGCAAACCCATCACACATCTCCTCATTTCTGCACTGTGTTGCTGAGATGCCCAGGGAAGGGAGGAGTCCTGCAGCAGCAGGAGCTGAGTGCAGTGAGACAACTGTGCAAACAAAGCCTTGCCTCGGTCACTGATCACACCCGCCTGAAGAGGATTCTGGAATTTAAATCACAGCAGATGACACTGGCAGCTTTCACTGGGGAAGCCTCACACTTGAATTGCAGAACTTGCAGAGAGAATAAATCCTGAGGTGTGTTTGGATGAGCCTCCCCAGCACCTCAGGATGCAGTGCTTCTTCATCTACCTCTCCAGTGGTGCTGCTTCTTCTTTCCTTGCCTCATGCTGATCTAACATCTAGGCTGGAAAAGGGAATTTCCCCTGCTACTTAATTCTATTTTTTTTTCATTTTCCAACAATGTCATCATTTTTTCTACTGCTTACCATTGCTCACCCTACTCCACTCCTTCCTCTACAGGCAATCCCAAATATCCTGACGCCTCTCTGAGGCAGCAACTACCTCCAAGGGTAAAAACTTTGCAGGGAGGAAGAAAGCTTTACCTTTTCTTGCCTTATAATAAGGACTCAAGGGCTTTTCTTCCTTGTCTGAGACTTGCTGCTGAAATATCTGGTAGTCCAGTTTGTTTATCTGGCTGCTGGCCTTTGAAGGATGTGCTGCCACAGAGTTGTCATGAGAGCTGCTGGCTGGAGCAAATGAGAACAAATGAGAGGAGGAGAGATTATGGCCTGAGCAGCAGAAACCCTGCCAAAACCTGGCCCCATGTCCAATAGCTCTTAAACTGTCTAACAATTCAGACTAAAGGAGGTGGCTCACAAGAGGTGCTGGCAAGCAGCAGCTCTGCCCAATTCACCTTCCAAGGGCAGCTCTGCACTTCCAAGGTGCTGCAGGCTCTGGGCAGCAGAGCAAGGCAATGCCCTGCTCCTGCCCTGTGGCACAGCAGCAGCTGCCCCTGCCCAAGGGGAAGGAGTCACCACCTGCAGGGTGCTCTGGTGGGCACTGAGGGCTGGAGATGGCACCTACAGCCCTCCTGTGTGGGGATCCTCAGTGGGGGAACACCAGGGGTGTCCTCAGCAGCTCTCACTCAAGTCTTCTGTCTCAGAGACACCTCCAGGCTGAATTGCAGCTTCATGAGAGGGGCTGTCTCTTTTTCTAAGCCCTTTTTGTGTGAGAGGAAGGACAGGCAGAGCCTGGAGAGGAGGAATGATGGTGGGAGCAAAGCCTGCGAGCAAGAGCAGGGATCAGCTTCTCAAAGGCAAAGGAAAGCCACAGAGCCAAGTGCTGTGGGGAGGGATGTCTACAAACAGTGTTTCTAAAACATCTGAAGGCATTATCAGAAGCTAATGCCAACATTTTCTATACATTTACTGTACAGGTGTCTTGCTGAAACTGAGAATTACAGTAATGTGGATTAAAGAGATAAAACCAAGGTACAGGGAAGGGCTCATCCAGGGCCACATGGATGGCAGTGTTGAGACAGGGTTGGGTTTCTCCCTAGTGCCCTGAGTGACCAAGATGCTGTGGAGCTCTTGTTTTAGTCCATGGAAAGATTCAGATTACTAGTTGTATTTCTGCCACAGGGAGTGGGACTGGCTGTGTCTCTTTGTTGTCTTTCACATGTTTTAAAATAAGAAAAAGTATTTATAATGCAACTATAAAACCAGAATTCCCTGAGCAAGACAGGAAGCTCAGGCTTTTATCTGCCATTTAGAGGTTGTTTCTCCACAAAGTGAGGCATAAAGTGAGTTGGCTTCAGAAAATAACTTTTTTTTTTTTAATTTTTTAAAGTTCTATTGTCTTTCAAATTCACTTCCCCTCCCAGTGAGAGGGGATCAAAGGGACACAGGTAAGTGTCTGAAATGGATGTGTTCAGGTAGGTTGAAATTTTTTTTAAAATGCCTCATTATTTTAGTATAAGCCCTCAAAGCAGCCCAAGGAAAGCAAGAGGAAACCTACATCAACCCTCAAAGCTTGATGGAATTGAACACAGCAGATTATTCATTGGTTTCTTATAGACACAAAGGAAAACAAATCAGGCTGTTTGCAGCAAAATTGCCTATTTGGTTAGTAAGGCAAAATATCCTTCCTGCCACTTCTTCAGCCTGGAGGTCACAGCTGCACCATTAAAAATGGGATGTCAGGGAAAGAAAGGATTGGGAACAGATAGGAAGACATCCTTTTTTGAGTATGACAGGGAGATTCTAGAAGGAAAGAGGAAACAGGAATTATCAAACTCTGCTGTACCAGTGAACCAATTCTTTTTATTTTCAGGGTACATACTGAAAATCACTAAGAATTCTTTGGGGTTTTTTAGTACTTCCACAGCACCTTTTTTCTGTAGTTAAGGATAAGAAAACATTAGAAAGAAACAGAATGAGGAATTGGAACTTCATCAGGTCATCTGATCTTAGGTGGAGGTGGTAAAATATCTGATAAAGAGTTTAGGACACCTCAGCAGGAACAAATGTCCAATAACTTTTAATTCCAATAGTTTTGAAAGGCAGATCTGTATTAGTCTTACCCAGCCTTGATTTACTCTTCATATGCCAGTCCAGTCTCAAAGAATTCTGGGAATGGTCAGGAAAAGCAAAGAAATATGGGAGTTTTCTTTGCTGGTCAGTGACCACTTGTTGTTGTCACCCTACAAGTGAGCCACCTCTTTAAAGCTAGTTCACTGTTCACTTGCTGGTGTTGCATAGACAGTAATTTTCTAAAATCCCACGTTTTTCAGTGTGCTGTCAGATAAACACAAAGGTAACTGATAAGTCTATGAACACTTCTGGCAAAGAAGGGGTAGAGTGCACTAATGTATGATGATGCAATTCCTGATGAGCTGAAATTTTGGGGATCTTGTTTGATGTGGGATATACAGATCCTAATAGCCTTGATGCTTTTCAATGTTTGAGTCTCCTCTTCCTGAATGAAGATTGTCTGCATCAGAAATATATGTAAATTGGGAGTGCAGAAGCAATTTCAATGTTTGCTGGGCAGGGCGGGGATGAAGCTGAAGGACAGGCTCCCTCTGTAAGGCTGTGCTGTGCCTGGGCTGTGAGCAGGCACCCACACCAGGGCTGAGGATGGCTCCAGTGCCCAAGGGATGGATGTGCTCAGCTGGAAGCTTTGGCACATGCAAATAAATAAAGAAAGAAACAAAGCAAGCAAGCAAAGCGTGTGAGGACAGATGAGGTTCCTGATTTGCTTGAATGGCCACTGTGTGTGTGAAAAATCTGTGTGCAATTTTAGCACTACAAAAGCACCAGAAAAGGCAATCTTTATACTTTCTGTCTGACTCCTATTGCCTTGGGGATGCTCATTCTATACTTGCCAAGCAAACCATTTGATTAACTACTAAACTTGAAAAAAAAAGTAAATAGCCTATTTAAACATGTTAAGCACAACCTGTCACCTACTTAGATGCTATTTAAACATAACCTATTTAAATATGCTTTCACCTAAGTCCATGTGCATCTTGTTTCATGCCACATACCTTGTAAATGAAATTACTTATAGTAACATAATCGAGGTGATAAAACACAAGTACCACCAGCTTTGCTTAAAAAAGGCAATGAGCAGTCATATGGGGTTTCAAATATGTTGTACTGCCAGTCTGTGGCATCCATTAATGTCTGAGAGAAAAGGAAATTCATTAACAGAGCTCCACAGCTGGTACCTGTATTGCATTAACATCACTGCTCTTTGTCAGAGACTTTAAAATGCTTGCATGCCTCCTTCATTTCACTAGGAACCTGAATTTGTCTTCTGTTGAGTTCAAAATCTGTCTGAAAAAGGAAGCAGGGACTGGATGTAGCTCATCTTTATCACTTTCTGCCTTCTTGCCCTGTCTTCCTTTACAGCCTTTGTGTAGACTAAGAGGATAATCCTATTCTGCACCTCCTTGCAGAGGCAGGGACTCCCCCACACCTTCTTACAGGTCCAAGTGCAGGAAGGCTGATGAGATTTGAAGTCTGGGGGTGGCCCTGTGTCCTGGGGCTGGCCAGAGATGTGGCTGTGGCTTGGTATGACCATGTCCAGCTGAGGTGTGGCTTTGCATTGTGATCTCAATCAACCATTTGATGTGGATTCTCCCACTCCCACCTGTCCTTTACATTGAGATCATAAATTCTCTATACCCCTGTTTGAGCCTGTGAGAGAATGGAGTGCAGTGACTCTGTCCAGGGCAGTGACACACTGCTATGACATAGCTAACAATGCCACACAAAAAGATTCCACCAGCATCTCCTCCAGGACAGGAGTGAGAGAGGCTTGGACAATGAGTTTTGGTCTTGCTGTGGATTAAAAGTTGAGGTTTGTGTGAAGAAAATTATTTTTTCCCCCTAATCTTCTGGCTCCTTGTGGGAGTTCAGACAGGCAGATGGTTTTTGCTCGCTGTAGCTGTCTGTATGAGAACATGAAGGGTGATTTATTTCCATTTCCATTAACTTCTCCTAATGCAAAGAGGAAATGTTAGAAGTCACTCCTCCCTGGAGGAGAGGTGATGCTTGACCTTCTCTTGAAAGAGGGAAAGGAGGAGGAGAAATGCTACGAGAGGATGTTCTGCTGGGTTGTTGTCACTGGTAACAGCAGTGACCTTTTCCTTGTGGTCAGCAGGTGGCATCATGAAGATAAATTGCTTCAACTTGCAAGTTAAAAGATCTTTGTGCCGAGCAAGAAAATTTTAAAAAATCCTTCCAAAAGTCAAACGGTATTGCAACTTCAGTTCATGTTTTCTAATTCTTTTATGGAAATAGTTGCTGTGCATGGAAATGTGAGGCACCTATTGTAATTTGACTACTAAAACTGACTGGTGATGGATGTCTTGTAGAAGATTTTACTTGCAGGGTTACACCATACTCCTCTGTCATTCTAGAGAGAATGAGAACTACTGGGAGGATTCAGACACTCCTGTCCTTAGGGGTCACTGCCACTAAAAAAAGGAGGATTTTTTTCCCCATTGAATCTCAGAGTCTCTTTAGGAAGGGTAATCAGTGACAGTACATATGGTTCCACTCCATCCATACCCATTTTCACTTCTAGTACTATCCAGTCAGTAGTACCTTAAAGTCAATATAAAATAGAGTCTGCAGAATTGCCATAGTGATAGCTGCAATTCCTCCCTGGTGGTTCCAAGTGATCTGGAAGGGCAGCTCTGACAGGTACTTTCTAATTTATTGCTCAGCCTCGTTTTCTGCCCATGGAGTTTATAGGGAAGGTCACTCGTCACATCTCATTTCTTTAACATTGTCCTTATTCTCCTTATTACAAAGCAAAAGTGGGATCAAATGATCAGGCAATGTATGAGGGGAAAGAAGAGCAAAAGTTTTCAAGCAGCTATGGACCTTCTGCTGTTTTAGATGTTGGCATTCAGTGCCTGTTAGATTTCTGCAGGAATGTGGACAAAGACACGGGAAGTAGGACGTGTGCTCAAAGGATGTGCACATGGAGTACTCAATTCTGCTGCAAACCAGAGCAGTGCCTGCCATTAGCAGCTGAGCAGCTGCCTTTGATCTCTGGAGAACAATGCACCTGCTGGTAATCAAGCTGTGGGGTGTGCAGGCTGTCACTGCAGTGGGGCAGATCACAGTGGTGGTCACCAGACCCATCCCAGCTCAGACTGCATCTGCAGCTGCTCCTGTGTCTGCAGAAACCTGCCCCACAGACCTGCACCATCCTCCCTGCAAACGAGGCCAGACAAGATCCCAAGGTTCGGCCCTGGGCTGCTCAGGGCTCACTGTGGTGTGGTGGGACTGTCCCACTGTGTCCAGGGACTGCCCAACCTCTGCTGCCTCACACTGCGGGATGAGAGTGTTGTTGTGCCCCTCCAAGCTCATTCCCCTCAGGCACTCCCTGTAAAAAGCACCCTGTTCACTTCAGCAGTGGGAATCAGGAGCAGGAGTTACTGCTCCCAGGCTGGCAAGGTTAGGGGACTGTGATGCAGATTTCAAATACTGCAAAGTGTGTTGGTCTCGGAACTTGAAAAGAAGGGCTGGACCTTTCTTGGGAAGGAAAGGGATCAATCTTGCTTGGAATAGTTTGAAAAATAATTCAGAAGGGGATCCATGTTAATTTCCTCACCTCTGTACCCTCCCACATGTTGCCTTCAGCCTTACATGTTTTTGCATTTCTGCGGTTATTAGAATGAGTTCCCTTAATATTAAAATACTTTCCAGAGCCGAAGGAGTTAAATCCTTACACTGAGGACAGTGCTCTCTTTTATATTTTATATAATTTTATATAATTTTATATTAGTTTATAGTTTATAGTTTTTCTCTTTTCTATTTTATTTTTATATTTTTATATTTTTATAATTATATATTTTATATTTTATATTATTTTATCTTCTATATTTATATTTTATATTTTGACACAGAATACTCTGAGAGTCACAGAGCTGACATTTAGCTGGTCCTAAGTAGTGAGACTTAGAAAGCCTCCAGTGCCGGGGGCCATCAGTGACATTGCAAGGGCTGCAGTGGGAGATGGATTTGGTTCTAAGGTTTGAGGGGAGACACAGGTGATTTGCATACTAACAGCACAAAGCACAGGGAAAAGCAACTCTAGTGCTTATAGGGCTTTTATATGAGGAGTAGCAGCCTCAACAGGCTGGTCCAGCTGGCCATGACGAGGATGAGGTGCTCTCCCGATCAGGCAGTGCTCAGGAGCACTCCCCACCTCTGTGCTGCGCAGGTGTGTCGTTTAGGGAACATCCTGGAAAAGCAGGCAAAGGTGGATGATGTTAGTCTTCATTGCCGAGTTGCCTCCCCCAGCCCAGGGAATTATTTTTCTTATAGATAATAACCAATCATTCCCAAATGCATCACTTGAAAGGTCTTTAGGCTACGTGCCAGGATACTGGAGCTAATAGGGAGCCGCGGGATGGGGATGGATGGGCTGGGTTGCAGCCTGGAGATATTTATGTGTGTGTACACACCGTATTTCAGAGACAGCCAAAGCAGCGTGCTCAGACTCAAATTTACCATGGAAAGGCTCTAAACCCATTTTCAAACCAGCAACATAATTTAAAAGGCCTTGCAGTGGCTGGGATGACTCAAGCAGAATCCTCCCTCCCCCTTTGCCCGTGTCACTCGCAGCTCACCTTGACTGCAGGTGGCTGTGATGGATCGGGAGGAAGGGGACAGCCGGGGATGGCGGCTGTGACAGCCGGGGGACTGCTGGAAAACGTCAGGGCTGCAGCCCCGAGGCTTCCCAGGGCTGTGCAGAGCCGGGAGGAGCGGGCTGGGCTGCAGGGAGGGCAGGCTGGGGACGGGCTGTGCCCTGCCCGCCGTGCCGGCTGCCATCAGCCCCGGCTGGTCGGCGCTCCCAACTTTCTGTCAATGAGCGCTCCTGCTCCGCTGACGAGAAAAGCAATTTCTGTGCAAACCTGGGAGGCGTCTGGAGGGACTGGTTGTATCGAAAGCATCTCCTGGCGCTGCAAAAAAGTGGGACAGTCTTCCTTTTTCCCATTAGGTTTTTACTGTGAATGGATTTTGAAGACAAAAGCTGTAAGTCAGCCCTTTTTCTTTCCTGTTTAATATATAAAATCTCTGCTGTGTGCGAGTCTGGTCTGTGCAGGATCCATTCCAGTGAAGGGAACTTGGCACACATACTGCAGTATCATCCCCCTTCTGCAGTAGATGTGCTGTAACAAAATGAAATTCATTGTCTGCTCCCAGCAGGAGCCCGTCCATCCATCTGCTACCTATCATTGTCTGTCTGTCTCAGAAATTTAAGCAGCCACCTTCCTCTGCGTCTGTCACAAGGAGGCAGTAATAATAGTAGCCTTTGACACGTCCAGCCCTTTTCTCTCTCCCTTTTCAAGTCTTTGTTAAAAGCAGGGATTTTCTGTGGGGAGAAAGAGCACAGGCAGAAACAGTGTTCATATTGTAAATGACTTCAGGGAAAAGGTTTTTCACACAGGAGAGAGACATTCAAGGCACCTGGTCTTCCTGGGGGAGGTCAGTCCCCACTGAGCCCCCTGGCTGGATAAACCTTTCTTTTTTCCCAGGTGCCTTGGGGTCTGCACTGCCCTAGGCAGCAGAGATGCTGTGAGTGCACAGGGTGTGTTTTGCAGGGGAAGCTGAAGGCATTGATATAGCCCATGGCTCCATCTGTGGATTTTTTGGAAAAATGGACCTCCATTTCAGAGTGGTGACAGAGAAGGGGCCTTAATCCCAGGTCTGGTGTGCTCAGGGCTGCCCAGTTCATGGAGCTGTCAGACAGCTGTGCCTCCCACCAGCTGCTGTCCATGTGCCACAGCTGCTCTGGGCTGCAGCTGCAGCCTCTAGGAGATGGCTGCAGTGACCTGCCTGCAAGGGACAACTTGCAGTTAGCTTGAAGTCACCAAGAAGTTACAACCCTAATGGAAAAGGGGTGCTCAGTTGCCATCACCCAAGGCAGGGTGAACCTGCACTTTGTCTTTATGCTTTCCTAGGCAGGTACCATCTCCCACTCCACTCCTTGCTGGTGGGATATGGGTGGACTGGACTGCAGCGTTGCAGTGGGAGTATCAGGGGTGCCAGGGCATAAAAGGGAACTAGGAGACCAGGATTTAAAAATGATGGAAAGCAAATGTCTTCTTGTCATTCCCCAGTCTCTATGGTGAACCCTCTTCTGGGTATGAATGCTTTGTTTTTTTTATTCTCATCTAAGGGAGAGGAAGGTGAAAAGGCACAGGTCAGAAACCAAGGCTTTCAGATCTTTGCTGTCAGTGGGGAGTTTTCCTGCACCTCAGGGCTCCTTGGTACTCTGAGCCATGTGGGCTGTGAGCTTTGGAGGGGAAAAGGAGAAACTGTCCTGGCTGTGTCTCTGGAATATGACCTATTCCTGAGTGCCATCGCTTCAGCCTTGCAGGGGTTCACCCTCAGCAGCTATTCTTGATCTGAAAGTTCATTTCCTGGGTTGTTCTGACACTTCAGATCTGGTTGTGTCACTTGAAAGTGAGTGTTGTTGCTGAGTTTCATAGGCACAGAGCTTGCAGCTTGCTGTGCCTCGCTCCAGCAGAGGCGTGCAGGGAGGCAGGGGTGGTACAGATCCCCTTGGGAGGGGACAGATGAGCCCTTCACTCAGTGTGTGGCCTGAACTTTCTGAAACCTTGAAGACACCATGCTGGCAACAAACCTTGCTAAAAATGTGGCATCCTGGAACAGTTGCCAGCTCCATGGGGAGGCTGATGGCAAAATGAGTCTCATGGGTTTGACTGCTGTAGTCTTGGAGCTTAAGACACAGAACAGGACTCAGGACTCCTGGGTTTAAATCCTGTTTTGGCTGTCTTTAGGCCTCACAAGACACACTTAATAACTTTTTGCCAGTTAAAAATTAAATGTGTCATTATAAGAGGTCCTAGTAGAAATTATGATGGTGGCTATTAAGTAAACATTTCATCTTGAAAGCTGGAGTTTGAAAAGGTTAGAGAAACTTAGTCTGGAAGTGCACATATATGATAAATATTGGCCATATAATAACATAAAGTTTATGGGCTAAAAAATATATTAAAAGCAAGTTAATATGGAGGTTTGTTTCCTTTGTGAGGTGGTTAATCCTTATGGTTGCTTAATGGTGCTACATCAAACTAAAAGGTCTAGGCAGTTTGGAAAGCCAATTCCACTCCAAAGAATCCAAAAACAGTGTATAATAATGCCAGAATTTTTCAGCTTGCTTTATAGAAATGCATCACTAATATACTGCATTGTGGCAAAGTGACAGTCAGAATTGGTACCAGAAGGGACAAAAAACACACTGAGCCCAGCTAATGCTCTCAGTTTGGTGAGGTCTTTCCCAGCAGATATTTAATTTAGTCCCTCTGAGGAGCAGCTCATCCATAAACAGGCTGGCAGCTTGGCTCTGGCTCCAGTTTTCAGAGGGTTCCTGGGAAGGTTCTGGAAGAGCTGGCCTTGAGGAGCTGCAGAGCTGTGGGCAGGTGCAGTGTAACACCTCATGGCAGGTCAGGCTGTGGTGAAGCTGGGCTGCAGCTGGACACCCTTCTGGGCATTTCTCTATGTCCTGGAGGAAAGCTTTGTACCCAGCCAGGCTTGCAGGGAGTGTAGCCCTCTTTGGAGTCTTGGAGCCAAGAACTCCACTGGGTGTGGGGCCCCTGATTTCACTGCTTAAGAAATGTGTTGCTTTCTCTTCAAGACCTTGATTCATTCACTTCTTCTTACCTTTAGAAGATGCAGTTCCCTCCATGACAGATCCTAGGTCAGCTCTTGGCCAAAACTTTGCAAGAACAAACCATCCTTCATGAGACCCTTTGGACACATTCAATTCCTAGGCTACTAAATGTGTGCAGTGACCCTCTCCATAGCAACCAGTGAAAATGTCAATAATCTCTGTTATTGGAAACCATGGGAAATTCACCTAGGAGTGAATACAGATTTCACTGGTTTAAGCACTAAGACAAAAGCTTTTCAAGGATCAGCCATTTCGCTGCCAAATGAAAACAGCTTGAAAAATATATTAAGGACATTTGAAGAGTTTTGGTAATAAAATAAAACATTTAATAAAGAATACTTTGCAGTTCTGTATTGTCTTTCAGCAGTGATTTACCATCAGGGTGCTGCCTGGATATTGCAAAGAAAGGTTTACTAGGAATACAATAGATAATAAATTAAAGAGATTAAATCTCATCCCTGAGTGTATGTGTTAATAAAAGATCTCCATAATACTCCTGGAATGCAGGAAGTATAAAAGACAATAGTGAAAGTATAAAGAGGAAATAGAATGTTGTGAGTGACTAAACTAATCAGTGGATTAATGGATGGCCAGTATGAGCAGAATCCTGCTGGCAGCTCACACAGATTTGAGCAGAACTCACCACTGTATGTGGAGAATAAAACTGACCTTGATATGAAGGGGTGCAAAATGTCTGAATGCACTTCTCTGAAATGCTGTGTATAAAATTAATTCCATCATTAATAACTGACCCATGTTTTGCATTCTGAGGAATCCAATTCACCTTCTGGCCACCTACTGACCAAGCAGCAGGATAATTTCTGGAACAGGAGGGGAAAGTGGAACTGCATTATATTGGTACCTGTTCTCTCAATACAGGGAGAGTAAGGGTAGATCCACAGCAATATCAGTCTTTCAGGGGAATTTGCCATCAGAAAAAAGTTTGGATACCTTAGTACCTGTAGAAATGTAGTACCTGTAGCTCAAATGTATTGTCCAAGTTAGCTGTTAGAGGATAGGAAGCCCATACTTTGCCTCTGACAGCCTTTAACCCTTGCTTTTTGATTCCTCACACAGTAAGTCAAGTGGAAATTGCTCTGCTTTTCTCTGACAACACACACTTTCTTAGCAGCCTGTTTTTCTGGGGCTTTCAGGCATTTGTGAATTGCTTCTATTCTTAACAATGCAATATATAGAACTGGAATGGGAGTCTTCCCAAATTAATCTTTGAAAACACTGCTGTGTTTCTCTTCATTTTCATCTATGTCCTTTTGGATAGATGGTGTCTGAAAAGATGGGCATGTGCACATGTACGTGTACACATGTATGTACAGACTCACAGACACATATTTAACATCCAATCTGTCCAAATGTAAGTTCTGAAAAATATCAAATCTATTACTCAGAGATCACAAGAGGATTGAAATTATAAGGCTTTTTTAAACATATGTTATTTTGAGTTCAATGTATACTTGCTTCAAGCTGCTCTGTGCAACCATGGAGATGAGAAAAGTACTTTCAGAAAATGAAAGCCGGAAATTTTTAAACAGGATAATTCTAGTAGCTGGGGCTGTAAGTGGCTTATTAAGAAGTCTTGGAACTTTGACTGATGTGACAAATTTGACAACAGTGAATATGAAATAGATTTGTGGAGTGCAGTTGTGTGACCCTGGTTACCTGTCAGCTGGCAGGAGGCAAATTCCCCTGTACGGGTACGAGCTGGCTTCATTTCTAATGTCTTGTTCTTCTGTTTATTATCTTCTAGTCCTTAGATAATGGAAAAGATGAGAGCTGGCACATGTTCTCCTTCTGAAAGACTCATGTGCAAGGGTAATTCACAGGTGAAGGAAGCAGCATAGCCTGGAGCAAAACAGCACCAAAGCACTGGTATTTCACTGGGGTCTGACCACAGGCACTGAGTGTTTTATCAGCAACTCCAGGGAATACAGGGCTAGGGAGAGTGGACAGACATGGGTTACAGAACTCAAGGAGAGGGATAGAATTTTAAAGAAAGGGTGTCTGAGATTAACATCAGAGTCTGTCACTGTGGAAATCTAATCAAGTATGTAGAGATGGAGACTGAGATTTGGCATTTAAGGGGGTATTTAGCTTTGACTGTTGGGAGAGGATCAGGGTGCTCTGTGGAATGCTCACATCAATCCAGAGAGCATCCCCACTGCAGCAAGGAAAGCAAAGCACAGGAATTCATGAAGGGAGTCTTACCTTGAAATGTTCTTTTTATTTAGTGCCAGGCAATGAGGAACTGTGTTTAGAAATCTGCACGTTAGAGGTTTCTGAATAGTTATGCTCTGAATTGAGGAGGATAATGATCTAGCAAAATGTGGTGAGTTGGAGGAATCAGGGGGTGTTTTAGGCTGTCTAGTCCTGTTTCTGAAAAGCAAGGAGAGAAGCCTCCAGAAAACATCCCCAAGATAACAGGTTGGGGCTTCTCAAGGAAGGAAAGGAAACCCATGCCCCTACCAAGACCAAGGTGGCACCTTGGGCTCCCAGCCAATGCTAACAGCTCTGTGGGTGACTTGGTGGCTGTGCCAGCTCCACACCATCTCTGCTGGCTCAGTGCTGCTGCTGGGAAGGCTCCTGCAGAGTCAGGGAGCAATGGTGCTGAAAGCACCAGCTCACTATGAATATGTAAGTAGCTCACTGCATTCAATTAGCAGAAAATTTGGTTTGTCTCATTGCTGAACAATTGCAATGTGGAGAAATTTAATTTTATGGTGGCTGAGATCCTTTTGTATGAAATGATAAACTATGGAAACTCCAGCAGTACAGTTATCTATCGTGAAGCTATTTTACAATTCCTTCTACTATACAAATGGCACAGTGAAAAAAAATACCTTATTAGTTTAGACAGCAACAGTTCTCTTTCATTAACATTAAAGGATTGAAATTAGTAGTATAGTTCCTTGCACTGCCTGGTCATGATGGAAAGTCTCCCTCTCAATTAATAGCAGACAATTTCATCAAAAGCCATGTTTCCACATTTTGGGATCACCAGACAATCCCTGTCCCCTCTTCATGGCAAGGAGAAGGATACAAGTTTCATCCCGTGGGGAAACTTGTTCTCCTGTCTCTGTTTCCATGACATTGACTGGGAGAGGTTCAGTTTCAGAAGAAGAATTATGAAGTGAAAGGCCTCAGGTGGGGCAGGTTGGCTGTGGGAGCTGAAGATGCCATAAAATTTTCTCATTCTTCTGGTTCAGCTGTTCTGTCTCTGAAAAGTACTTTGTTTCAGCCCTGCAGTTCTGGAAGAAAATATTCCCTTTTGCTTCAGGGCTTCAGCAAATGCATGAAGAAGCAGCTTGCTTTCTGTGCAGTTCATTCCATTAATGTTTCTTCTAAAGTGATTGGTACTGACTACCTTCCTCAGCTCTTACATTTGTTGTTGTTAAGGACAGGATAATGTTTCGTGGTTATCTTTTTCAATACTATTACAGTGGATGTGGTGCACCCAGGCAAGGGCAATGATGAGGAGACAGGAAGATTTTCCCAGCACCTTGTAAGTGTTTTTTGTAAGTAAGAGGTATTACCCTGGGTACCAGCATCTGAAGGGAGAAATTTAATTTTTCTTCTCATGTAGCTCTGTGTACAGTAAACAGCTCTGATCACCACTAATGGCTTCTCCTTCCTGAATGTCTTATCTTTAAAAAGAGGTCACAGACATCAGTTCAGGCTGAAAAGTTTAGATCTAAAGTCTTCTCTCTGTGTCATAAGTTCTGGCTTTTTTTTTCTTATCCTCAATGGACCAGCCTCAAAGTTTTCTCTCAGAAGCTGTTGCAGATCTCAACTTCCCCTGACAGCAGCAGTCGTGCAGAGCTGGTGTCCATCCACAACCAGAGAAAGGACAGAGGATCAAAAGGCTGTGCCCTGGAGGTCACATCTGCTGGAGAGGGGAAAGAAATCAGAAAAGCTCTGTGGGGTGTATCTGTGTAGGTGGAGTTTGTTCTCCCTCTGATATCCAGCATTTAGAAACACTATTCCAAAGACAGCTTGTGCAGGAATACAAGCAAGGAGGAACATGCCTCAAGCTTAAACTTTTTTAAAAAAGAGGTCAGAGGTGATGTTCTCAGAGTTGCAATGAGAAAGAGATTTTTTGAGAACAAAGGCATCACTATCTGAACAGATGTAACATTTGGTGACTGGAAGCTGAAGACATAAATTCCTGGTTAAATGAAAAATGTAACTTCATCAGGGAGGCTAATTCAAAATTTATCTGAAGATGAGGGGAGTCTTATGTCTTGGAAGTTTTTGCATGAGCTCAATTATGAGGCAGTGTCTGGTCATGGCTATTCTGGGTGATTTTCCCTTTTTGCTGGGCTGCACATTGGGGCAGGTGATCACCACAGCTATTTCTGTCAGGAGATTTGTGCTGGTGTTTTTTATGGCACAACAACTCTGTGAAGAAATCTTTGAGTCACTATGGCTCTTGATAGAGCTCTTCTGCCAAGCAGAGAATGTAATTTAAATGTGCACTGAAGAACAATGAAGGTGCCTTGTTGGCAGCACCTGATGTATTAGTCTTTGATATGGGATGCAGATCCCTTAAATTATTTAGATGAAGAGGGACGTTTAGTTTGTCTGAATGTCAGATCTCCTGGGTGAGAGCAGATTCGTTTATAAAAAGAACTGCACTTAGTGTGTCTGGAGGGAATATTGATTAAAGGAAATGTTGGGAAGGAGGTACAACACAGGACAGGGCGGGAGATGACCGACAGATTAACACAGGTTAATTCTGAAAGGGTAAAAGTGATGTGTTCCAAATAATGAGCAGGCATGGAGGAAAGGAGGGAAAGCTTGCAGAGCTGCTAAATATGTCATTCATGTCTTGGACCTGTTTTCCTTCAGAGATGTGACACCACTGCGAAATTAATGGGAAAATTCCAGAATTGTGAGAGCTCTTTGAAAGAAGCCACAAGAACCTTCCCAGCCTGGGCTTGAGTCCTTATGGGAGGAGCTGTTCTTGGGAGGCAAGATGTGTTTAAGTGTGGGGCTAGGCTGTGAAGGCGTGCAAGAGAGAGGAAAATGTGAGGATGCAGAATATATGCCATGATATTTTTGAGAAACTGGGCTAGTCTATAAATCTAACTTGCATAATCCTATTAAATGCAGGCCCAAAGGACCTCAAAAGTTACCCTGTGTTTATCCTTGCCACACCTTCCTGGCAGGCTGGGAAGTGCTGGCAAACTGGGCTGGGAGCTGTGGTATAGTGGTTTAACCCATGTACCCAGCTGATGGATTTTCTGAGCTCTCAGTTAGAACCCAGACAATCCAAGCAGAGGGAGACACTGGTGCTGCTGAGTTCTGAGAAAGGGGAATTTCTGCTGGTTTCAGGTGTGCTTTTGGACAACTCTGGTTCATTACCTTTCTCGAAAGAAGGACATAGGGCTCATCTGTGACATGCAGGATGGGACAACAGGCTTTGTATGCTTGTTTGGTTTTTTTCTTTCCCATATTTCATTTTTTTCTGGAATTTTAGAGTTTAAAGGAGTGTGTTTCTTAATAGTTCAATGGAAATCTCTATTTCCAGGCAATGCTACAGACGGTCAAAATAAGAAATTTTAAATAGTTGAAATTTAAAATTTTTTGTGGAGGAGGGATATTTTCCCTCTGGAATTTCCTATTTGGTTTCCCTTCGAGCCATTTCTAGGCATTCCTACATTTTCATTGCGTGGAGGATATATTTGTAGAAGTATCCCTATGTGAATACTCTTTCAGGGAAATAACCCTTTCCTCTCTGAGCACTCCATACTGTGGTGTCATGAAGATGCAAAGGAATCCTGAATCTTCAGTTCCCTGCAGGAATAACTGCAGAGCTGAGACACTGGTCTTTTAGCCAGCACAAGTTTGATCTCTGTTGTCTTTTCTGTGGATATGTGGACCTGGATGTCTTTTGTGATCCTGTGTATCATTTGTACAGTTTTACAGTAAGAATGTAATCTACTTCTCCAGATCCAGCACCTGTTCCTGCATGTCAGGAAAGTGTAACCTTTATGTGAATTACTTTGGAGATTTTCAAGCTGTGGTCCATGGAACCCTGTCGATCTAAAGATTAGGTTTTACAAGCTCATGGAAAATAACTTGGAAAAACAAAAGCTTCCCATCTGTAGACTCAAATTTGTGGCCCCAGGGGGCCACATTTCCATCTGAACATTTGTAGGAGTTTACAGATGTACAGAATTTGGAAACTTCTCATGCAGAGCGATCAAAATGAAAGCTTGCAGAAGCTGGTTTAGAGTTGGTGACTTGCTAGAAAACCCTTAAACCCCAAGCTCTGAAAAGTTCTGGTTTATTTCTTTGGTAAAACCAGGATGGCTGTTGGGTACCAGTGGCCTAGTGAGTAAAAGCACAAATAAAGGAACCAAAATGCTCTCCTGAGGTCTATTCAAGGGATTAAAGAAGGACATCTTGATAAATATGAATGATGGATAAAAGAGCTTCTGAGATCAAGGTCTGATTAAGCAGAATATGTGGTCAATTCTAAATCCCTTCTGTTAAAAAAGTCAAACAATTTGCCTCAAAAAAAAAAGGAAAACTTGCAACATTTTGTTGCTACTGGGAATCATTATTCATCTGGGTTGTTGCTAACAGTGAGGATGCTACTGTGGGTAAAGTTAGATCATTGATCCACATTTAAGGGACTGGATCTTAAAAAAAAAAAACAAAAAAAAAACCCCAAAAAACCTCACTGAAATCCACAGCAGAGCTGGAAGAATATTCCAGAACATTTTTCACCTTCCAGAACTGCAGCTCGAGGAAGGTCAGATCTCCAGAGTCCATGCATGATGGAGAAGATGCATTCAGCTGTGCTGTCATGATTATCTTTGTTGTGGGGTGGACTCCCAGCACATGAAACATCATTACTGGAGGGTCTTTGTGATGGAATATAGGTACTTGCTCTCCTGTGAAACAATGCATTGCTCACAGCTACACCTTTGGTGATTAACATGTGAGATGTGTCTGCAGGTGCATCATCTCTCTGTTTTTGTGAACAGACATATATTCTGGTCTTTGCATTCTGATTTTTCATATACATTAGAATAAATCTTCAATAACTCAAGAGATCTAATGCTTATCTTAGTGATGAAGTGTGGATTTGCTCCATGGATGTTTATAAAGTTACTTTGTTTTTATATCATTTTGACAAAGGAATCAATTACAGTGAAATTGCTTTTTGTGTGTTTCTTGTTACCTGCAGGGTGTATTTTCAGGGAGTAATATCACATCCTAACTAGGTGGATAAGCAGACAAGCATATTTCTAAACAGGATAAATGAGCCCTGCTGAAGCACTGAACTAACATTACATTCCTACTTATATCCAACTAATTCACTGATCACACAATCTATCTCTGGATGTATGATGAGATTTTTGGAGGCATACATAGAAGCAATTCAATAGGCAATGTACACAAATTTTCAGCCAAGTCTAGGTGCTTAAGTGTTATTAAGACCTTTGAAAATTGTCTTTGATATTCTGAATAAAAAGTCAAAGAAAGTATTTTTACTTTTGATTAAAAATTGACTGAGCAGGTGTAAAGATATATTGCTATTAGCTGAAGGGGAAACATCTTCTAGAAAAGCATACCAAGTCTTCCACTGGTTTTTATTTATTATTCATCTTAAAGGTTGCAAGAATAGATGGCTAGAGGAAGAATGTGATTTTTTTATTACCTGAATTTAAATAGATTGCCCTATTCTCCTCACCTTGAGGAAAGCCTGTTAGCTAGCAATGCCAGGAGGGGTCCTGGGACCTTTGCTGTTCTTTATCTGAGTGTCTGTAACTTGGTCCTTAAATGCTTGCTTCACTCATCACAAACCCCATGACCTCCAGCTTGATTAAAGCAGTGGGGACAAAGGCAGAGCAGGGAGCACAGATGTCCTTATTTTGTCCTTCTGAGGTGGCAGCTTTACCCTGCCCTCCACACCAGCCAGACAAGCCAAGTGATTTGTGACTTCCAGGGACAGCAGGAGGAACTGGCAGCTGATTTGGAATATCATTAAAAGGGGTTTTGTTGTGGCATCACATGAGGACAAGGGAGGATAACCCCGTGAGGATGTCATTGAGGCAGGGGGGTTTGGTGTGGCTCAGGTGGGGTGGCAGGGCTGCAGGAGGGACAGCTGTCCCAGGAGGCACAGCCAGGTTTGGCACTGCCCCACCCCTGTGACAAGAGTTCCAGCCCCTCTGATGGGAGAAGGCATGTTCTCCTCAGAGGGTGTCTGCATCCCAAGGTAAGAAGGTTTATGCTTCCAAAAACTCTTGTTGTACAGCAGCCATTAGAAGCCAGCTCTTCTTAACATTAAAAATATCCATCTTTGTGTGCATTTTGCCACGTTCTTGGATGTCACAGTTGTCATGGCACCTACGAAAACTGACTCACTCCTCCTCTAGAAAAACACACCAGAATGTTTGGCCCCTCTCCACTTTTCCCCAACCCTTGAGTCAGGGTCATGCTGGTTTTGTGGATCTGTCTCCCAGCAGCTGACTGTACCTCCCAAGACACCACTTTCCCCAAAACATTCCATAGAGACAGTGTGCCTCCTTCCCCCCGATGCCTACGTGGTGAGATGAGCTCCTCCAGCCCACTCAGGGAACACTGGGTTTGTATTCCCCATGTGCAATGTGGAAATCCAGCAAGGAGTAAAGGGCTTACCTAAGGCTTTTCTTATCTAAAACTGCTTTATTCTTATACAGCACTAAGAGAGTTAAAAACGTGGTGTGTGAGGGAAATAATCAGTCTTAAACACAATCCTCCACCCTGTTTCTGAATTGCATTTCCAGTTGTTGCCTATAGGTGCAGCTTTGCAATTCCTCCTGATTTTTCATCTTTCTGGCTTAACATGATTGTGTGTTAATGGGATGACCCAAACCAATTGTTTTTAAAGCTTTTTTTTTTTTTTCTTTCTCTGATCCTGCCATATGCTTGCTTGCAAAAATGAAATTTCAGCTTACTCCTGGTTTGTGTGGAAGTGTGGGTAGCTGAGAGGAAAGTGGCTCCATCTCAGCACCTCAGGCATGCAAGGACCAGAGTGGGTGGATGGTAATGACATTTGAATATAGAAGAGTGGTAGCAGGTAGTCCCTGGTGCCCATGTTTTGCCAGCCTAGCCTCATCCTTTAAGGACATGAAAAAAAATCACATGCTCTTATCTGCTCTCTCTATCTGGTTCTCAGCCAGAACCTAGAATGGACACAGGTGCCAGCAGGAAAGAGATTCCACCAGCTGCTGTGTGAGGAACTGGCTTAGTTAATCAGAGGTGTGGTATTCCTGCTTAGGACCAACAGTGCTGTGAAGAGGGGGGAACTCAGCAGAGGTCAGCCCAGGACAGGACTCATAACCCTGCAGAAGCAGTGAAATGGGTATTTATCAGTATTTTACCAGAACATGTTGGCATTTGAGGTAAGGCAATACCTTATTCTCTTGAAACCTCAGTCCAGCCCTTACATCTAGTACTAAATTAATATTTCAAAATCTTATTTTTGTTATAAATATGTGGTGTAAAGGAAAGAAGTTCCATCTTAGCAACTCCTTACTACAGAAAAATAGGTTAGTGGTCTCCTGAGAGGTCCTTGCTTGTCTCTTCTACTCTTGACCAAGCACTTCTCTTTTCTACTGAGCATGGCTGCAGCTGACAACATTTATCTGGGCAGGAATAAAGCAAGCCTGAAGGCACAGAGCAGGCAGTTCCCATCTGCATTCCTCGTAGCAGTGACCTACCTGATTTCTCTGCTCTGAAGGAAGGGAATAAACACTAAATACCACAGAAGAAATGAAGTACAAAGTGTGACCTCTGCTCCCAAACCCTTCTCCCCACCTGATGAGAGAAAGTGTATTTCTTGAACCAACAAAGTCATGAAGAGCTTGGCCCTTCAAAAAATGTCTTACAGCTCTCATCAGAGCAATGGATTGCTGCAAAAACAAGCTGGTGTTAGGTCCCCTGAGGATGTTTTATTTCTGTCAATTGGCACCTTCTGGTTTACATATAAATAAAGAGAATCCCAGGAAAATTGCATAGGACAGGAAAGCAGCTATTCTGCAGCCTCTAGAAAATTACTTCAGTTGTTTTGAGATTTTGTCTTTGGTTGGGTTTGGTTTTTTTCATTTTGGCATGGAAAAACTCTATAGCAGGAGGCATTGGAAGAACAAAATTAGAAGCTATGTTTAGCAATAGAGATATTGACAAATATTTAAAATAAGGTACAATATGAATGAAATAAAAGAAAAATCTGGCCAAGACATTTGGGAGGGTTTGGGGGTGGAGGTGAGAAGGGAAGGAGCAGGGGCCAAAGACATCACAGTTATGGCACAGTCTTGTCCTCAAGGCTTAGCTGAAAACATTTTAAAGGTGTGTATCAAGCTATATTCTTTCTTTATCTCTTGCATGGTAGGAGTTAAACAGGCCTCTCCAAGGCAGTATTACCTAAAACTGGTCTGGGACCAAAGCAGGGCTGAGCCACCCTGGTTTTTTGGTAGAAAACCTCATGTTGATGCCTTGAGCTTCTGTGTGTGCAGAAATTGTTTGATAGGGTACCTGCAGCCACTGGCACAGGCTGTCCCTTAAACCCTACTGCTGCTGAAACAACAGTGTGTTGGTAGATCCCAGGGTGCCACAGCAAAAAAAGGGTTCCCTTTCACCTGGGAAAGCAAAGGGCTAAAGCAGAGTGAGGGCAGACAGAGTGAGGCAATAAGTACAGACAGCAAATAACAAAGAAATATTCCACTGTTGGCATCCTCAGCACTGCCCCCAGGCTGACTCCCTGCTCCTCTCAAGGTCCAGGGAGCAGCAGGACCAGGTGGACCATGATATCCAGAAGGAGATACAGGAATTACTTCACAGCAGAATGTCAGGACAGGATGTGAAGATTAGAGCAATAAAGTGAATGGCAGGAAATGGAATGTTTTAAATAAAGTTAGTTGTTTATGGCTAAATTAAGAGCCTCTCATTAATTCTCTAGTCTGCCAGAATATGAAAACCTAATGATTCCCTCTAAAAATACCCTATCCAAAACACAATTAGGAGGCTATTAGTAGGTATAGAGAACAATAAATAATAAAGGCTGTTGATTTTAATTCTTCAGAATTGACAGCTGGAAATGGAGCATTTGCAGGCTGAATAGGCTGATACCTTTAAAAGAAAAGACATACATGTGCCTGTGCAGATTAATTCTAGGCTCTTTGCATATTTTGCCTCGGAAAGTAATGTGAGCAGAGGCAAATGTGATGCTCATTTCAAAGTCTTCTGAGAAAAAGGGGGAGTAGGAAGTGCTGGCTGCTGCTGCTCTGTCTCACCAACCCCAGTAATTCCTGAGCACTCTGCAGACCACATGCCCACAAATCTTTTGGCAGATAATGAAGAAGAACCATGCAACAGTGAAATGAGCAGATGTCTGCAGTGCTGAAGGAACAAAGTTTAGATAAGGTGTCAGGAATAACTTCACTCACTGTCTTGCAGACTGTAATTTAAGCCAAGTACAGCATAATTACTGGACAAATGTTGCAAACTAAATTTCCATAATTTTTTAATTTTAAAATATGACTGCTGTAGCAATTTTTATGAACCTCCCATGTCCATATTCTGCTTTCCTGGCAATAAAGCTTTACTCACATAAAATTTTCAATAAAGCAAATTTTAGAGTTACATGTACTACTAAAGTGAAAATTTCCATGATGATGATTGTCATCCTGTTTCCCCCAGACATGGAACCCATACTGTGAGCAGTTCTGTCTAGATACTACAAAACAGCACATTAGACTTTCATGGATTTCAAATACCTATGGTTACCTGCTTGCAAGACCACCATTTCATCCCAAGAAATATTTTAGTAGATGCAATTTATAGAATTGAACAGTAATATATATAAAACAATAAATATCAGATCACAAATATCCCTTGAGAAGGAAAAGTAGAAAATGTCCTGCTATAAACTAATTATTGCAAGTTATTTTTACTCAGCTTGTGAATGATTAGCAAGGCTGTAATTTGGCCAAGACATGCTGGATTTATTTATTAGAAGATATTTAGTATTGCAATGGTGATTATGGCTTGGACACTGGAGTAAGCTAGTTCCCTTAAGTAACTGCTGCTTTATCAAACTTATTCTTCAGTGTTTTAAATGGCTTAATAGCAATGCAAAAAATATACAAGGCAGGTGATGTGTTGCATCCAGAATGTTACAAGGATAAAACCTCTTCCCTTGCCAAAGGTGCCAGTAAGCCCTTATTGACCACTAATCCCAGAGAATCTATGATCTCCTTTTCCCATTTACTTCCACACTCAGTCAGTTCAGTTGATATTTAGGGAACTGCAGGTGAAGGACGGTGATAGAAATGAGCAAAGTGTAAATCTGATCCAACAAGGAAACATCCTTGGCAAAGCCCTATGTTATTGCATCATGAATGATCCAAAATTAAAGCAAATTCCTTCTAGGAGAAAAACCCTCGTAACTGGACAGGATTTTTCCTTTGTGTTAAAGAAAAAGGAAATACAAAAGTCGTTCAAAACAGGATATCCTACATCAGAGAAGAAAAGGTTAACTGGATTGTATGATGTATTTTTCTAGTGATTTTTTCAGGAAAAACTGTCATCTTTGAAGGCACTTCACTGAGGTATTCCAGCTGCAGGGTCCCTTCTATCCAGCACCAGCAGGGGAAAAACCCCATCCTTGCCTGGACTCAAGGATTTGCATTTCTTTCCACTGAAAAACAAGGTATATCTGTTTAGTTCAGACACCTAAATTAAAGTCAAAGGGATAGCAATTTATTAGTAGATATATTCACAGCCAGGAACAGGAGATGAAAGGGTTGCTCTTCTTTTTCCAGAAAACTTCAGGAAGAGGAAGGTAATTGATTATAAAAGCTGCCAAAATGATTTGAAATGATGCAATTTCAAATCTGTTGAGCAATTCTTTTCTGAAAGACTGAGTAGGTCAGAATTACAGATGTGGGAATATCTTATCTCATTAAAGTCCTCCCTATTCTTCAAGACCCTGCATATGCACAATTATATATTCAATTTGCAATTGAATTTAATTTACATGCTTAATGATCCAGAAACACAAGAACACAGTTAGAGGCGAATAGAAAGTTTGGCAACAATCTCAAAATAAAGAATAGTTAATCAATCAGATGCCTAGGTTATGAGAAGGAGGAAAGAAAACAAGGACAGGCAATGAGTGCTGAGACAGAAACAGAGTACAGACCACTGTGAGAGGAGATAATCAGCCAAAAGGATGTGAGTCCAAATAATGTCTGAAAAGCAATGTCAGGCTAAAACCTTACAAATGGTGCAGTGTAACAATGACTCTCAGCCCTGCTGTGCCTCAGCTGCCCAGTTTAAAACTGAAAAAATATATTATTTTGTTTATTCGAAGTACGTCAAGCCACAGCTCAAGAGTTTTATAATTTGGTTGGTGTTTTTGAATTACAATGCAAATATGGTTGAAACAACTTCACACAAAGCCTGGCACAAGCCTGTTGTTTTCTGGATAATTTTGAAACTATGTAAAGTAGGAGTTCCTCAGTTTCTCCTGCAGAAGCATTCCTAGGATTCATTGTATGAACCAGGAGTCTGGGGGAATATGGACTCTAAAGGAAGACAATGAGCAGGTTGTGTCAATGCAGCAATCAGGGAGTGAGGGGTCACAGCAACACCTTCTCAGTGAGCTCTGCAGCAAGGGCACCCACAGAGGGGATCTGCACAGGCAGGAGAAGTCCTGTGATTTTAATATATTTAAGAAATCTCCAGAAATGAGCATAAACAAGGAAATAGAACCTTGGCTGGAGATCTAATCTGTTTACTAGATGGCTACTGATGGTGCATGAGAGTACAGTATTGCCTCCCATGGGAATAAGAATTTTTCTTTAATTTCACAGTTAACTATGGGAGGATTTAAGCTTTTGATTAGTTTATAGCCTTCAAGATTTGGGAGTGAAGCTTTTAAAAGAGAGTACTAAAGGCTAAAAAACAAAGAAACGATAAAAATTAACCAAGTGTTTACTGTTGTGACAACTTTAACCCAACTTTGTATGACATACATTTGAGATCTTTTAGACTAGACAACTCTCCAAGAGCTGAAGTAAATTTTTGTGGTGAAAAAGTTCAGTCTCACTCCAGCAGTCTCTGGACCATTAGTGTCTTCCCCAGGACAATTAAGGCACCCAAGAAATGTGCAAACTCTGATGAGAAACTGGGCATGGAATGGTAAATCCTTTAGTAGTGAACCCTGAAGGACAATACCAGGACAGAGGAAGAGAAGAGCACTTTATTGCTGCTTTCATGTGCTAAATCTGACTTTGTTCTCACTTATTGATTTCAGAAAATGAAGTCCTGATATGCTGCAGGCTAAATGAGAATAATAATAATAAAAAGTCTTACCTACAGCTATGGAACTACCATGCTGTACTATGCTGTAATTTTAGGAATGCTATTAAGTGTTTGATTGGTGGCATAAAGTTACTCTTTACTGCATCCATCATCAGAGTTTCTCATGCAGATGGATTGCCTTTGCTTAATAAGGATGGGGACTAGAGAGCAACAGGAAGGATCCAGACACCAGGCATAATTCTGTTGAGAACAGGTTGGAAGATTTATTCCAAGTTCACTTTTCCCTCCTTGTGAGCAGGACATCTGGCTCCAAACCTGGGCCAGGCTGCTGGGCCACCACAGAAACTGCAGAGGAGGTGGTGGAATTCAGGCTCAAGAGACAGCTGGGTCACAAGGTAGCATGACAGCTCCCAGGGTGGCAGAAATATAAAAAAAGCTGAGAAGGTTTTAAAGAAACTCTTCCAAAACAAGAAAGGTTCAGAAATGGTCTGTGCAGGAAAATATTGGCTTTACCAGACCTTAGAAGTTTCAGAGGACTGTGAGGAGCCTGCTTGTGTCAAGACTCCTACTGAGAAATTGTTTGATATCCAGTGAACAAAGTGTGTTAATATCCTGTGTGCTCCTTGCGGGATCTCTTTTGCCCTGAAATACTTTGAATTTAGAAGGGATTTCTGGGCACTAGGCAGCATTCTCACTGCATCCAGCAGCAACAGTGACTTGCAAATAGTTCAACCAAAGACTGAGGTGAGAAAGAATCTTGTGTGATCCCATCCTCAATCCAGAAATTCAGCTGAAAGAAGAAATGTACTTGGCAGATGTGATTGAGTCTACATAGTAAACAGCTTCATAAAGCAGCCAGTCATCTCACTTTTAAGTGACAGCTACATTTACCTCATTTAAAATAAAGAGTTTGGGTTGAGGCACACCGTTATCTTAAGAGCAAGTACAAATAACCTGCAAGATCCCTTTCTCCAAAACTCAGATCATTTATTATTCTAGGTTGCTTGCAGTATGGTTGCTTAACTTTCCCTTCGCTGTAGATTTTATTCTCCCCTTTTTCTATATCCTATCATTCCAGGGGAGCAAGAAGTTAAAGGGAGCCAAAGGGAGAGATTTCAATAAGATCACATCTGTTAGTGGGAGAAACATTGCTAGAATATTGTCTTGTCATTTGCTAGATGGTGTTAATGAAAACATTATGCAAGTTGCTGGGGGATAAGAGAGGCTCATTGCAGATGCAAACAGATGTTTCAGTACCAAAGTTAAAATGCTGGGAATAATTTTAGCTGTAATTAACGTAGTGCATTTTATATCAAATTTGTACCTTTAAGAGAGTCTTGAAGCTGTAACCTTGAATTATATGATTGTTTTATGACAGATGTCAGTGGAGCACTGTGGAAATTTTCTCTAGTAAGGATGAAGACACCACACTTTATGTGTCTTCAAAGGGGCTCCTGTGAATATTAGTGCAATTGCTCCTTTATAGGCATTGTCCCATTGCATGTTAAAACCACTTCCCTCCCCTGCCTTCCCAGCTCCATGATCACTTCATTCCATAACTTTCTGCAATGCTATTGCTGAGGAGAAATTCCCTCATGCTTCTACCTAGTGATCAGTTCCTGCCCCAAAACCTTGGGACTGATTTAATAACCCTTATAATTTCCATGCTGTCCAGCAGTAGTGGCTGTTTTCTAGGATATCTCAAGTGTTGAGAGGGATGAGTAATGTCATTTAGAGGCTTGTGCTGAGAATGAAGATATTAGAAGCTGAGTCCTTTGCAACAAATCATTCTCCCCACAAAGAATAATGGTCACTGTGCTGTCTTTGAACCTGTGGAGTGAGGATGGCTGTTCCCCCATGTCAGAGTCCACCAGCCTCACTAAAGTCAGCCAGAGATGCTTGCATTAGTAGCCCCAAGGTGTGCTCACTGTGCCAGAGCAAGAGGGATGTGCTTTTGTGCTAGGAAACCACAGCTGCCTGAGTTATTGTTGCAGAGGGTATATCCTTGTCAGCTTTAACAGTAATTTATATTCCCAGGTCAGGCATTTACAGGAAGTCAGCAGTGTCAGTAGGGGATGAATCAGCAGAAGCTGCTTTTTGGAAAGTAACCTCTGGAACAGGTCTGACAATCAGTCTCCCTCAGATAGTTATGGCTCCTGATGGACTCAGAGATGTTCTGACATCCACTAATGAGGATGGGACAAACTGGTCCCTGTAGTTTGTGGGGCTGGGGGATTTCTGCTTGGCTCATGTCCATGCAATCCCGTGCAGATGGAAGTGCTGACAGCAGCAGCGTGGCTGGGAGCAGACATGGGCTGGAGCTGCAGCCACACTCATCTGTGGGACTGCTCATGCAGGCCACACAGAGCAAAACTGTAGGAAAAATAGGATTATGTATTGAGTCTGGGACTACTGAGTCCCAAAGGAAAAGCATTCCTGCCCTCACCCAGGTGTGGGGATGTCAGCAGTGTGATTTTTGGGAGCAGCTGAAGCCCTGACCCCAGAGCACTGCACTGCACAGGGTGATGCTGAGGCCAGGGCATGACCAGCACAGCTGCTCCTTGTTCATCACTGTTCTCTTCTCCCACACTGAACCTGAAACTGCTGTCCTTCCTAATGCTGCCTGTGCAATAAAAGCATGAGCAATATCCCAGCAACTGAAAATTTCTCTCCCTTTGTGTGGAGATGTGAAGCAAAAAAAAATCAAAATGGTTGGATAGTGAGTATTTGGCCAGCTGTGGTAACCAAAAGGGGTTGTACAACACATACAAGTTCACTCTGTGTTGGCATGGATATTCATTTGGACTAGGCTTCTGATGATGTACAGTCTGTGATGACAAGGGTAATTTTTTTTCATGTAGCTCTTTTTACCTTGTTGTTAACTGCACATTAAGGAGTCCTAAGTCATAGCCAGACATTTATTTTGCTCCTAAATCACCCACAAAATCCCGATGGGAAGATAATTTATCAATAAACCAAACAACTTCCAACCAAACCAAACTGTAAATCGATGGGAAAGGATTATTTGCCAATTTAGGCTATGTACATTTTTTTTCTTTCTTTCTGGTCTTGCAGATAAGGAGACCTAGTTAAAATGCTTTTTTATACCCAGTTTACTTTTCTCTGCCCTATTTTAATGATAGTGGGCAGCATGTTCTCCCCAGCATTAAAGGCACAAATCCTGCTTCGTAATGGTATAAATCCAGGACAACTCCACTGCAGAGTTCCTTCACAATACTTCTGTAATATGAAGGAAGAATAAGCCTAAAAGTCTTGTATTGCAGAAAATGGTAGAGAGGCAGAAGAACAACTGGGTTAAAAATCCTGATAAAGAACAGTTGTAGAGATACCTATAATGACAGGAGCTGATTTGGGAAACTGGGTGAGAAGAAAAAAACTACCTTCCTATAAATGCTTTTCAAAATAAAAATGTTGAAATCTCTTTAAACAATCTGGCATGAGATTCAGTTCAGAGAAAAAACCAAACAAGTGGGTTAATTTTAAAGTTGATTTTACTGTGGGGAATTTCTTCTGGCCAGGGCATGGGATGTTTGAGGTGCAGACATAGGGGAGGGGCACTGGAGCAGTCCAAACATGCTGACCTTGATTTCAGGTGAGGCTGTGAGCTGAGCCTAAGGTTAGTGCTGAAGAGCTAGAAATAAAGCTTTATGTTTAAAAGACAAGATCAGAAGTGGGATCAAAATGCAGCTGTAGTAGTCAAAATTCTTCCAAATATCCAAGGTCAAGGTGTTCAATTTCAAGCTCTTGTAGACTTTCCTTATCTCTCACCTTTAACTTTCCTATTAGGCTTTTGAAACAAACTTAGAATTACTCAAAGTTGTTCCTGAAAGAAACAGAAACCCCACCCTTTATCTGCCTGCAGCGAGGGAAAGCACAGATCACTGGTCCCTTAAGGTGAAGGTCAACAGACAAGCTGGTGTTGAGGATCTGTGTAGCTGCTAAACAGGTTTGCATCACCTCTTCTGCATCCATCCCTGTGTGCTGACCTCTTTCCTTGCCCTGTACTCTCCCTGCATGATGCAATTGAGAAAACTGGCTGCAACCTGCACCAACCATCCTTGCTCTGCTTCCAGGCCTTTCTAACTGCTACAGTCCAGCAGATCTGCAAATCTGACTTCAGGAAATATTTCATTTAAAGACCTTAATTGAAAGGCCAGGGACACCTATAAGAAAATAAAAGTAGAATTATGTCTCTTTTAGAGTTGTGTTGGGCTGTTGATGCACCTGGCTGTGCCTCCTCAGCAGTTTTCAATCTCGTTTGCAGGGCTGGGAGTATTTAAGCCCTGAGCAACAGTTTATTTTCCCTCACAAGACTTAGTCCTGCTGCTGTCCATTTCCTTTGTGCATTGTAGGTGTTTGGTGGGGTTGTTGCAGAGATCTCTGTTTGACACAATGCAACTCCACTGGTGGAATCTGTCCTGTGCTGCCCAGCCTGGCCTCGAGCAGCTGAGGGCTCTGGAACTGGATTCAGTCAGCCAAAGGCAAGAGGCAATCCTCAGAGGTGCTCTGTGGTGAGTAAAAATACCCAACCAACATATTTTTCCATCTGCCAGTTGTTAAAAAGGGCATGAGGCAGAGAGGGATAGGGGACACTGAAATGTAGCTAGACAGAAGTAAAAAGAATAACAGTGGGTGGTTGTATTTGGTGAGGGAAGAAATTTTAAAAAGTGTTTTGCACCAAGGACAGTATCAGTATAAAGTCTGGAATATGTTTAAAGTGGGAATTGGAGAGAAGCTTCTGTATGGAAGGTGTCTTTAATTCCAGGATAGATAGAGCATGTGGCTCCATAGCACCTGGCACATGGGAGGCTGTGTGCAGTGTACAAGAGCCATGAGTGGCTTGGTTGTTGGCATGGGCTATCTCCTCCTGCTGTGAAAAGAAACGAGGCCAGGAGAGGGGCTGGACTGTGCTCCAGAAGCAGAAACATGGGTCAAACCCTTCAGGCTGAGGCCCCCACATCCCCTGCTCCCAGTCTGAGTGTCCTGGCATGAGGGACCTGAGGCTTTCTCTCCTCTAACACCAGGGTTTGCTGTGTGCTCCCGTGCCTGTGGACAACTGTCCTGAGCTTTTTTCACTTGGCATTTGTGATTTCTGAACAGTTATTTGGTGAGAAATCTTGTACTTGAATACTGTGACTAAAATGTCTGTTGCTTTATTTTCTGCTGCTACAATATTAATTTTCACCTGAGATTACTTCTGGAGCTGTTGTCCTCATCTTTGCTTGATTTTTCTGATAGCACAGCCTTGAGACTTTCTCAGGTGTTGTGTGAAAAATTGCTATAATTGGAGAGGGTGTGAGAAACAAGAACCTCTTGTTTCCCACTGCTCCCATCAAGATGAAAAGAGAAATTAGGAAAGTTAAGCTGGTGCCAATGTTTCCCCTGGACGGTATTTTTCTTGCTTCTTTGTCAGGCCCATTTACCATTTCCCAGACTGTGCCTCAGTGATTTGGATTAGGTGAAAACCCACAATAACTTGAGCAGCTCAGTATGCACAGCACAAAAAAAGACTTCTATAATGCAGAGATGCTCCATGCATTCTTGCCTCTGAAAAAAACCTAAGTGGAATCAGAGGCTGTGCAGGAGGATGAAAACAGTCCCTATTTCATTGTTGAGGGCAGGATGGAGAATGAATGGTGTAATTGGTTGCAATGACCCTGCACTACCAGAACCCTCTTCCACAAGACATGCAGTACTCCATGCTAGTGTGCCTTTTCCTGAAGGGATTCAGTCTCACACAGCTTTGCCAGCAGGCATTTGATTCATGCAGAAGCCAAATAACTGTGGGAGGAATAAAACCTAAAGCAGGGAAAGAAGAAATGCAGGCAAATTCCACCAGGTGTACTAGAGATACAGCTGGTGTCAATGCCCAAAAAGGATGGCTTCCTAATCCTGCCCATTTGAGAAAATGGGAATCAAGTCTGGAGTGTGACTTTCTTGGCAGCGCTGGGTTAACAGTTGGGCTCAGTGATCTCAGAGGTCTTTTCCAAGAGAAATGATTCAATGATTCTGCACTACACTGTGTGGCTCTGGATAAGTCCTGGAGCTCTAAAGTATGTCTGCAGCAAACTGCTGCTTATGGGGATGTCATGAATTATTTAAGAGTGAGGATGCACGTTGAAAAAATCTCTTCTTTGCCACGGAGCAAAAGTGCAGCCCAAATGTGTTCC
Source organism: Aegithalos caudatus (assembly GCA_013389925.1). NCBI lineage: Eukaryota > Metazoa > Chordata > Aves > Passeriformes > Aegithalidae > Aegithalos > Aegithalos caudatus. Next base: position 50,617 of record WEIU01024080.1, read on the forward strand.
CTTGTTTTTGTCCATCCCCAAATGCTCTGGGAGCAGATACTGTCCACCAGCTCTGCAGTGCATTAATCACAGGGGTATACCAAGGTTAATGGTTCTCTGCCCAATTTCCACTTGGTTTTCTGTACTCACATTCTGTCACCGAGTTTAATATTTGCATATTTCTGCCAGGTCCATGGAAAAGAAGCAGGATCTTTATCTTGTCTTTCTCTTAGAAACAGAATTCCTGACTGGAAATCAGTCAGGGAGAATTCAGTGGTTTTCCCCCTCCTGCATCCAGTCCATCACCTTCCCTGCTGCTTGTTACCCTGAAATGGCAAAGAACAGATTCAGAGACCACACCCCAGTGTTGAGGTTGCTTGTTCCCCTGTTTGAGCAGGAATAGGTGTGAGGGGAGATAGGATACACTTTAATTTATGGTGCAAATACTGAGCTGTGCTAGAAGAGGCTGATGCATTTCAAGAGAAAGCTGTTCTTAGAACAGCCTCTGCCTTTGTGCCAAAGTCTCTCCAGAAATTACTGAAATTTAGCCAAGAGGGCTGTTGGGATAGCAAGATACAGGGAAACATTCCCAAAAGAGTGGCTTCTTCTGTACACAGGCAGTGATATCCTGTATATTCAAGACCTCAGTTCTGGAGAAAAAATACAAGACAACCAGAGATCCAAATGTCTTCATGTTGAGACAGAAGGATGGTGGTAATCATCAAAACAAAAATGTGCATTGACAGGGGCTCTGAGCTCCAGAACAGGGGCTGAACTAAAGGCAGGCAGAGGAACAAAGGTAAGCAGGGCTGCTCTCTGGTGATAACCAGCCTGCTCCCCAGCCTCCAAAGATTTGGCTACCTTGCATAAGTAAATCTGCTCAGTGCTCCCTCCAACACCTCTCCTTACTGCCTGTGCCACGTTCCTCCCAGGAAAGCATTTGAGGGTTGGCCAGACTAATTCTTCCCTCATCTTTCCTTCTTACTTAATAGAGAGGGAGTTAAATGACAGAGCGATAAGCTGCAGGTCTGGCTGGATATAAACATAAGAAAGAGGAGGCTTTGAGACTGGCTTATCTCCCTATGCTCCCACAATGTCTAACAAACCACAGAAATAAAAGCAGAACCAAAATAGTCTTTTTGTTGTTGTTTTGGGGGGTTTTTTTTCTCCTTTTTGTCCAGCTCTCTTGGGTTTAAAAAATGCACTTTGAAAAGTACAGTTAACTCTCAAGATATAGGATCTCTGCAGTAAACCTGACAATGCTTGCAAACTAGCTCATTTTGGTTGTGTAAGTAGCTGTTACCTTCAGATGTCTGATTTTGCCCATTTCACTACACCCTAGCAAGCAACCTTCTAAACCCTCTGCAGGTTAAGTCCCTGCCATCTGTGAAAATTTCAGCCGAGGCCCCCCAAAAAGCAATGCTTTGCACAGGAATTGCCTTGGGTGAGGAAAGCCTGTGGATTTTAATTTAACTGTACTACTTGCTGTTTCACTTTTCCAAAACTTCAGTGACCACCTCCCCCAACTCCCACCCCAGCTTTCAGATTCTACCTCTTTTTCATGAAAGAACAAGATGCAAGCATGAATACACTGTCTAAGGGTATGGAAGATTACAGCAGCAGATGAAGAGCCCAAACTGCTCGAGTTCAGTTGAAAATTTATAATTTCAAACTAATTTCATTAATTCAGTGGCATGACTCAGTGTTTTTTAACACATCTTTGGTTCAGCAGTAATATATTGCTTGGGTAATCTGCTAATAGCTTCTTTAGAGTCATTGTATTGAAAACAGCCTGGTTTGGATTGCTTCCCCCACTCCTCTGCCCCCCCTTATAATATTGCAATGGGGTATTTGTCATGCTGCAAGAGAGGGATTCAGAAAATTGTATTTTCTTCTGTAAATTAAAAATATGATAGTAGGACTTCAAGATAGCTGTTCTGTGAAGGGTGTCGCTGTGGGAATGGCTTCACATTCCAAAACAGCTTGATTTTGGGACCAGATTTTTGCCAGCCACTTACAGACTGATAAAAAAAAAAAATTCTGAGAGCTTATCAACACAAAGGAAGGACTGGAGTTAGAGCTAATTAACTTTTATCTAATTTGAAGTACACATGCAGGTATTGATAACTATTACATTAGGTGTCTCTCTCCTCCAACAAGCCATATGTTACGGAGAGCCCGTTCATCCGCTCGCGCTGCCGCCCCTCGCCAGCCAGAAACCTTTCAGGCTCATTTCTACTGATAAGAAATGTCAAACACTCCAGGCTTCCCAGCAACAGCCAGGAGCCCGAGGGGCTGCCTCCACAACCAGCTGGCTTTTGATATCTTTGTCTTTCAGGTGCGTTGTACCCATTAGACACCACCACGGTGCCCATGTGCTGCGCTGTGCTGCTCCCTGACGCAGCCGGCCGAGCCAGGCTTGAAGTCCCTGTCCTGCACACAAATCTTTTCTGGTTCTTGTTCTTGCTGCTCCTTGTACTTTCTAGTGAAACAAATACATTTTTAAATAACATGTTATTACTATTTAGACTTTCCCCCTCTTTTTCTCTTGTCTTTTTTCTTTCTTTCTTTTAAGGAAAGAATTTCCACATTTCTGTCCCTGCTCATGCCTGTAAATTTCTAGCCAAACATTTTCATAGCAAATACTCTCCTAGCATATAATTTATAGGCATTTCCTTGGCTTGCTGCTGAATCATTTAAACTTTCAGGCCTGCAATTTTGATTCATTCCATAATCACACCTTTTCAGGGGAGGCTACAGAATGACTTCACAATATAGAGAAATTGCAAAGAGGGCAGGGCCCAGGAGTATGCAAGAAGCACTATGATTTGCAATATTTACAGTCATGTATTATAACGTAGAAACTGTGTGATTGTGTGTGTGTTGTGATCCAGATTCTCTTTAGAGAAAGCAATTCCCTTCTCCACAGTTGGCTCTGCTCCATGTGATGTGGCCTTGTACAAAACCAGTACTCCACAACTGGACAGAAGGAGTTTGAAAGACTGATTAGAAGAGTAGAGAGACAATTCAGGAGGGACAAGGATCATGGCTGGCCAAATCTGAACAATGCTGAATTATAGGCCAGTAGATTGGCACTTGCCTGTATATGATAACAAGTTATAGCCATGGCAGGTGCATGAACAGCAAAGGTCTCTGTTGTCCTCAGCAGCAAGAATAGGGTTACTCTTTCTCCCCCTTCTCCCATCCTTGATTCTTCAGCCTTGGATCCCCACTACCTCTTGTTTTTCTGCTGTCAACTTGCTTAGGATGCTTCTCTGCTTCTGGAACATTTATTATCTACACAAGATTTTGTTGCTCCCAATAAAGGGTAATCTCTCATCTTTCATAGAGAAATAAGGAAACAGTGCTCAGGTTTGACAGGAAAGGCAGTTTGGAGGATGGGGAAGAGCAGCCTTGTTGATCACAGCAGAACAAAACCCTCTTGAAAGAGGCATTGACTTAACTGTGTAGTCTATTGCTGATAATGGATGGCTGCCTGTTTCCTGTTGGGAATATTTAATATATCTGCTTTAAGGCTGCATGGGGACTTGAGGTTGGCTGGTCCTATTAATAATGCATGGGATGGCTGGATTTAATTAATTATTATGCACAGAGTATAGTGCAGTGACATATTGGTGCAGAAAACGATTCCTTTAATAGGCTTGTTCCTTTTGGCTAGATCCCTGAGATAACCAGTTTGTTTGTTTGACAGGTTTATACCTTTCTCTCCTCCTTAGATTTTCATTAAAACTGAACTCTCTTGCTGAGCAACTGAGCAGTGTTGAAGAAACCTCAGAGCTTCCAAGGGTAAAGGGGTGGTGGGGCACTGCCCTGGGCACTGACAGGGATTGGCATAAATCCCATGCCCACACATCCTCTGCAGGGATGGGTTTGCCCCGAGCTGTAAGGCAGATTGTCACACACCCAGTGTGCAGCATGTGTCCAACAGGAGCTGCTCCTGCTGCAGGTGCTCCCTGCAGCTGGCTCTGGGAGGAGGAGGAGGCACTGCTGGAGCCCATTTTCCACCTTGTGCCCAGGGTGGAAGATGCTTCCATGTGCAGAACAGACAGGGAGCCCCTTACCCTGCAAGCTCACAAATGTAGCAAGGAGCCCAAAACTGAATAGAAATAAAAGAATAAGCGTTTCAATTGCTTGAGTGGGACGAAGTAAGAAAAAGTGAAAATTGGAGATCTGAGAGAAAACTGAGCTGGGATTCTTCATACTGGGATTCTCAGGGGTGAATTTGGGCATGGTTGTAGTCCAGTCTTAAGCAGGACAGTTTCTTTAATGTGCAGGTTTTGTGAGCATTTTGCTGCTCTATTTATTTGTAAACTGCTCCCTTTGGGAGACAGCTATGGCTTGAAAGGGTCGATTACTGAGTGCAGTCCCCTGAAATCATTCAACCATTTTCTTTGAATTAGCTGAGCTGATGTGGTTTATAAACAGAGAATCTTGTAGAGACTGATCATTAAAGAAATTTCTATCTATTTAAGCATTGACATTAGTGTTGCCACTGGGAGGGCAGGAATTGGTCAGGAATTCCTTTTTGGCTGCACAGAATTCTTCCATTTTTCTCTTGCAATATATGCTTTTTGTTCAGGACATAACTTTCTCTACTAAATATAACAGGAGATCAAGAGCACTGGCTCCTTTGACAGCTCCTCACATGATAAGAACTCTCCAGATACAGCAGCTTTTGATTCCTTCTCCTATGTGCTGCCTTCATCATGAGTCAAAGCACTTCATCTAGAGAAGAGGGTCTGATAATCCCATGCCAGTTTGTTGCAATCTGGCAATCTTCACTTAATTAACTTACCACTAACTCTTAGCAGCTTGTAATTTTTTTTTTCCAGACAACATTTTCATGCTAGATCCCCCAAAAGCCCCACAGCGTGTTTAATTGAAGATATGATAATTGTAAGTTACTTTGCTGCAGCTGTTTAAAAGTAAAAAGGGGGGAAAGAATCCATTAAGGCTATCTGAATTACATCACAGGAAAAAGTCTAATTTTATTATATATGTCACCCTTAGGCTGAGCTAAATTGTGACTTTCATAGCCCAGCCTGAGGGTGTTACTTGACTTTTTCTCCACTTTATTTTTCCTGACTACTTCAGAGATAATGTTAATGTCCTTTCTCCAGTCAAGCCAACAACGAGAGTGTTTTATTTCTTTTGAACTTCAGATTGGTGGCATCTTGAGTATTTTTACTTCAAAGACAAACTCTCTGTGAACAGGTCAGGAGCTGGGGGCTTGAAATAGTTTCTGGATCTTTCAGCTGAGCACCCAGGGAGTCAGGCTGCTCCTGCCCTTGTGGTGAGAGATGGAGATGTGGTGTGTACTTTGTTGTGCTGTCCTCCATCCCCACATTCCTGACTATTCTGTTGGTGAATCTGTTCCAGATCCATTTTTTTTTCATCAGGCATGAAATGACTGGGCTGGTTCAGGAAAGGCTTTGCATGAAGAATCCAGCCAGGGAACTCTCAGTGCCATCACACCCACTGGACAAGTGAAGGCATCTTGCAAAGTGGCAAAGGAGAGAGCCCTGGGGGCACTGAAGGTCCCCAACATTCCCTGGAGTCAGCAGGTTTAAGATCACTTACCCAAGGGCCAGTCTAGATGCAGCCTCATTGAGAGGTGTCCTGCAGAGAAAGACCTCAGCTTCAGCTCCTAGTAACAGGAGCTTATTGCAAACCATTAATTGTTTTGTTTGAACAGCAGGACATGCCCTAAAACTCTCTTATATCCCCTTAATAAGGACAAAACTACTACAGCCTTAGAGTGAAGCATCACTAAGCAATAAAACCCTGTGTGTATATGACTCTTTTAATAGGCAATTTGTTCTAATAGTGGAGATTGTTGATAATAAACAGTAATTTTAAGGGTTTTGTCCTGTTGCCTCTTCTGCCTAAGTCAGAAGAATTTAGTTCCCATTCCTTCATTTATAGAACTTCTTTTATACCCTCATATACAGCTACTGGACAGATGCAGAATGAAAGTTTTTAAAATTACTGGCATGAGTTGTGAACTTGCTAGGCTTGTGTCTCACAGGACTGTGGTGCACATGTTAGAGATAAGTGTATTTTCCTTACCCCAAATCTTCAAGAATAAACTTGAATGGCATTTAACTCTGACCAGATTGCTTGAGGGAGTGATCTCCACTGATCTCTGACTGACTGTAGGTATTTGGGGTTTCAGCCACTTGCTCATGGGGGTTTTCCAATGTCCCAGGAGGTGAAATCTTCTCCCCATGCCTTCCATAGTGTGCCTGCAGCAGCTGTGCTGAGACAGCTCTGACCTGGCCCCAGGGATTGCACACCCCTAAGCAGGTGAAGCACATGGGTGTGTACCTGGAGAACATCTTGCAGTCTGGTTTGATCTGGAAGCAAAGCAGTTCCTGCATTTAGGGCCTGCTCTATGATGCATAACAAAGTGTGGGTAGGAAGGATGGGGGTGGGGAGATTTGCTTCCAAAGCATATCCCTTCCCTAAACTAAAATGCTAATGGAGAAGCATCAATTGTGTCTTGAAATGTTTCAGGCAGCCCAAAAATGAAAGAGAATCCCCTGTGTGCATGACCAGCTGCTACCTTTTACCTGGAAGAGGAACTATATTGCATCTGCTTTATTTATTTGCATGCTGCTTTTTCTTTGTGCTCAAGGACATGCTGCCCTTCCTTACAAATGAATGCCCAGGGTGGCTTGGAAGCTTTGAGGAATGGTGAGGTGAAACAGTCTGCTATGTTATGACCACAACAAAATGTGTTTTGTGTCCAGAACAGTCATTATTAGAAAGAGGTGTTTGAGGGAAGTGCTCATAACATTCTTCTCAATGACAACGAAGCACAGTGAAGTAGAATGTTAAAGTATAAACCTTGCTGAGTGAATTACAGTCTTGAGGTTTGCTATTTGGTAGTTGGTTTTGGTTTTTTTCTCCCCTCTAAAGATGGAGTATAGGCTCTCCTCTCATCCATTATAAGTTCCCAAAATGACAGACATTCCTATGGGATTAAAAGCACACTGAATCAGAGATCACAAAAAAATTTTATGGCAATCCCTAAGGAATAACTCTTCTGAATAGAGGTCGCTTTTAGACCAGCACTGTGTGACAAATCAGCCTTGAGGACTGTTTGCAAAGGCATTACAATGGCACTTTCTTAGCCACTTGCATTTAAATTTTGTGCCCATGGAAAACAACCACTCTGGCTTGGTTTTTCTGGTTTTAATACATTCTTTAAAAGTAGCAGAGCTCAAGCATATTGGATCTGAACTGCTGCTATGGGGCTGGAGAAGCTGGAATTGCACTGAGCCACATTCTTTGGTGCTGGTGGGGTTGGATTGGGGTTTTTTAGTGCATCAACAAAGTAACAAATTCTTTAGCTGCATTTAGCTTTAGCCCTATTGCTCCTCTGCAGGAGCTGGTGAGCAGGAATTGATAGATTTGCACTGACTCCCATTCCCTAAGCACTGAACAAAGCCCTGTGCACTGAGGTGACAAAACCAGGACTTCCTTTGTGCTGCCTCCATCCAGTCACACCACTATGAACCCCAGTAATTTAATAGTACAGCTATGTCAGCTGCTGTTCCTTGGTTCTGGGACATTGGCTGATGTAAAAAGTAGCCCCAAGGAAGATTTACAGTGATATCCACCCAGGACAGTGTTGCTGAGCCATCAACCTTCAACAGAAAACTGCCTGGATTTTTTTTTTTTTTTTTTTTTTTTTTTTTTTCTTAAGGGTAGCTCTTAAATCAGTGGCTCTTCTCACTTGGCTCCATTCCCTCCAGTGCTAAAATGCAAGTGTTTCCCTTTCTAACCTAGCGTGCTGTGGGGATTGGAAAGCATTTTCAAGATGAAATGGAAATCTTGCAAAACATGCTGAGATTTCCCAAGAGGACTTTACAATAGAGTGCTAATGCCAGGCAAGAAATCCCTAAACCCATGACTTGTGATACCCTGTCCTCTCTTATAGTCACTTTGTAAAGTCTCATTCAATATTTTTTGCCATCAAGGCTTGCCTAGACAAGGATTTGCAGAGAGAATTATGTCCTACAAAGCACCTTTTTTTTTCCCCCCATCAGTTATTGAAAGCTGTGTGATAAAACATTTCAAAGCTAATTTTCCCCCCAACTTATTTGGAAATTGTTTCAAAAGTTTGGAGCTGTACTGAGAAAAGCCTGAGCCACCAGAGAAATCTAATGCCTAAAGGCTCATGGAATAAAAACAGAGCACAAGCTACAAGAAACATTGTCCTTAGGACAATATTGTGACCTTTAATTTTTTAAAGTAACTTTCCAAAAGGAAGCTGTGCTCTGAATTACTTACACTGCCTTCTTGCTTCTGTCCTGGCTCAGTCAAAATCCAAGGCATGCTCTGATGTTGGCAGCCTAACAGGATGATTTGTTCTTGCCTTCTTTCTCTTTTTATTTATTTTTTTAGCATATTGGGCACAAATAACCTCTCAATCAAGGTTAGTACATGGACACCTCTTGGTGTAGCCATCTCTGTAGAGGAATGTATTAAGAGTAGTGTCAGATATGATTTATCTTGTATTTCTTTGCTGTCCCTCTTGCTTCCAGTGGAGGAATGCAACCTTCTCCTTTGCTAGTAGATAAAGGATTGGCATTAAAAAGTACAGTGTCTCCAGAGCCAAGGCATCTCTCCAATCTTTTTCTGCTCAGGAGGAGAAGGTGCCTGCTGGCATGGACATGCTTCTTGTCCCTGGGGCCACTGCCCATCTGGCAGAGAACCAGCAGCAAACCTGCTCCCAGCCCTTGCAGCTGAGCTTCTGCCTCTCTTCCTGGACATTTTATTTTGAATCCACCTCAAGGCCCCAGGGCTCACAGAGCCCACCTTTCCCTGTTTAGCAGATGGATAAAGACAAGATAAAATGGATAAAGAGAACAGATTTTAAAACCATGTCATGTATCGTCTAAAATTTGAAGTTCTCTGATAGAGAACCACTCAAAAAAGAATAAAAATCAGCACCATTTCTATCCACTTTAAGCAGCAGCTTTGTTGTGTGCACAGAGACAGAACAAATTAAAGCAGGACCTCAGCTCACTCTGAGGATGGTGCACGAGAGTGTACTGGTGGTACTAAATATTCAGGGCTCCACAGTGCAAGTGGAGTGGTGCATACCTGAGTGAACTGCTGCTACATGATTGGGTCCCAGTAGATTTAAAATCCCCTGCCTGTGTGCAGCTGTTGGTCAGAGCCACTCATGTGGCAGACAACAAATATGCTGTTCCCTTTCATGAACTTGGGCTATTTAGGGATAAGGCATCATTTATTTCTCTTTGTAAATTAATTATCTGTTTCGTGTTTTTGTTTTTTTTAAAAATAATTTGTGAGTTTTGTAATATAATTGTAGACCTTGCTGTCTGCTGTCCCTGGGGTGGCAGCTGAGGAGATGATTTCTCCCGTGGAGGAGAGGATTTGCTGGGAGAGCTCACAGTGTGGTTTGTGCAGCAGAGGAGCTGCTTCATGAAAGAGGATTTATCTGTCTTTATACTGCACTTAGAGATGTCCTGGTGCCTCCTTCTCTGCCCCTGGTTCAAACTGGCTTCAAGGCAGAGGGTGAGAGGACTTTGGGTTTTGTTGATGTAAGGGACATGGGTATTGTCAGCTGAGAGCGTGGGGGACAACCATCCTACAAACTGGGTTACCAAAGCTGCTGATACCTGGGAGTTTATTTGAATTCCTTGGGGTTTTTTACCACTAATACACTAAGGTAGAGAGATAAATAAGAGGAAATAGAGGCGCTTGTATGAGAAAAGAAAAATGATGCAATTAGCCCTGCAGGAAGAGGGAATTTGTGCTCTTAGGCAGGGTCTGGTGTCAGTGTCAGCACACAGGCACTGCACCATCATCCCTGCTGCTGCATCCCATGGTGGGGTTTGTTTGTCTGGAAGGTGATGGGGTTTCCATGTGTTCACCCTCTGATTGCCACTTGGGCAGTAAAGGCTGAATACTCAAGGAAAGACATCAAAGGGTTCCTGTTTTGTGCTCAGAGGGGAACTGGAAGTGACCCAGCAACTACTCTATCAGTTTAGAAATTAGAGGGTGTTGACTAGTCTTTCTCACTTCACGAAGGGTTTTTTTTTTTTTAAATTCTTGATGGTTATTTCTTTAAGAATGGTTGAAATTCCATGTTAAGAGAGGGAAACGTTTCTGGAGATTGTTGTAAGAAATATTTGGAAATAGCATTTGTTAGTGCTCAAAATCAGCAGGTACAGAATGCTTCAGCACTGATAAATTCAACTGTTTGAATTTATTCACATGGAAGAGGAGGAACAAGGAACTGTTATTTTGATGAGTTACTAAAAGATTCTGATCACTGTTCTTGAAAATTAGGGATGACTCAGTTACCATTTTCACCTTTTGGGAAATACAAACCAATCTTTCCTATGTAGAGCTTGGGCATTGGAGTGTCACAGCTTAGGCAGAGACCAAGACTTCCCAACAGGCTGAGGTCTCATTTATAAAGGTATTTCTACACCCAGTTCTCAGTTTTAGTACCTCTGTGATGAAGCCTTGCCTAGGTGTGGCCATGGAGTAGAGCTCGGGAGGCTACTTTCTTTAAGGTGACTGATGCATTCCACCAAAACATTTGTAAAATATTTTAACCATCAGAAAGTATGATTTTTTTTTTTTTTTTTAATAGCCATCCCCAGGACCCAGCAGTCTTCTACTCCCTGGATGTGCTGTACCAGGGCTGTTCATTCCCTCAGTTCTTGATGTCTGGATAATGCTTGTCCTTGAACACAAGGTAGAACTTTCCTGCTTTTAAGCTGTCTGCAAGCCCAGCTTTGAACAATGGACTTCATACAGAATTAAGATTTATCAGTCACAAGAATCTGTGCTTGAGCAGCCTGTTCAGAGCTCTCACTCTCTTCCCTTCCCTTGACCAGAAGAAGCTGACTTTTCTTTAACTTTTTGCTATAAAAGAAAATTCACTTAAACTGCATGCTACTTAAAAGGTCCTTTAAAGCTGTTATACCACTGAAAAAATCAGGCAGTGTCCAGACCTGAAAAAGATTTTCTTTTTCTTTTGCTCATTCCAGTGAATAAAATCATCAAGACTTATAAGACAAGGTCTTATTTACTGTTATTGTTTCATCAATTTTTTGGCTTAAAAATATCCTCTAAATTGTCAGGAAAAAAAATTACAGCCACTGATTATCAAAACAAAATATTCTGAACTGTTCTAGTCCCTAAAAGCTTTGAAGGTTTTTTTTTTTTCTTTTTCTTTTTTTTTTTTTTTTCTCTTCCTACAGCTTGACTGTGATTAATTTTTAAAGGCCAGGGGAGCTCTGAGGAAAAAGCTTGAGCCCTCAGATAGAAACATCTACATTAGCAGTATTTGAGAACTGTGATCTGAGAGGAATGGTTTCAATTCTGTGTAGGGTAGAAAAGCAATGCATTCCCAGCCATCCTCATTCTTGCACGTGGCAGAGTTTTAACACTGCCTGATGCTGTGTTAGTCCTTGTGGGGCTGGGAGCCAGGGGCTGTGCTGGCTGCTGCTGTACACACAAGGCTGCTCAGAAATGTGACCCTGGGCATGCAGAAATTCCTGCTGGAATCCTGGGTGTCTCACAGCCTCAGGACTTCACTCACAGCCCCTCTGAGAAGAGATGACTGGGGAGGGAATTACCGAATTGAGGGCAGTGCTCAAGGTCCTGGCAAGGAGACTGTGGATGAGGGGGAAAACTGGGCTCTGAACTTTCCCAACCAAATTCTGCTCGTTTGCCTGGAGGTGCCTGTGGCTCGCTGTAAATTTTAGTTCCTGATTTTTTTTTTGTTTGTTTGTTTTGTTTTTGTTTTATTTGTTTTGCCTTTATTCCTCCAGTCAAAACTAGCATGTTAGAGCATCCTTCTTTCATGTTTGCAGATGCAAACAGTGGGAGAAAGGATGAAATTAATGAGGATTTCTCCAGCAGCAGAGCCGTGTAGTACAGAGTGCCTTCCTTAGAAAGGTGTCGAGGGAAACCCCAGCTGCTGGGATGCGATTTGTGCTGCCTCTAATGGCTCCAGAAACTTAATTCACTTCATTAGCGAGGGCTGGGGGAAGCCTCGCCTTCAGCCAGCGCCCTCCGCCTTCTCAGCCCTTTGCCTCTGCCCTCCCTTCCCTCTGCCTGCTTTCCTCTAGATGGCATTGCAGGAGAAAGGGAATTCAGATGGAAAAGGAGATTTTTCTTTCTTTTTTTTTTTTTTTTTTTTTTTTTTTTTTTTTTTTTTTTTTTTCACTCCTGGAGGAGTTGCAGGAACCGCTTTGCATTTTGATGGTGCTCGATTATCTTATCCACTAGACAAGCACACACAATATTAATACCTCCCCTGTCAATCCTCAACAGGATGCAGATAAGTATTTCTTCTGAGCGGTTTTATTGATTGGGTTTTCATCTAAACAGTCTTTCCAGCTTTTTTATTTTTTTCTTTTCTTTTTTTTCTTTTTTTTTTCTTTTTTTTTGTCTGGGTGATTTAAAGATATCTTCCCAGGGTATTCATGGTTGTGCAGAAAAATAAAAATTATGTGTGTCTTTTGGTATAAAAAGGCCAGTGAAAATTTGGGGAAAAATACAAAACAAAATAAAACCACCTTGCCCTTCTCACTTATCTCCTGGGTTTTTCTTTTTTTAATCTAACTTGCTGAGATTGCAGAAACAATTTATTCTGCTCTATTTTTTTCTAGTTTGTTTTCCTCCTGCATTTGAAAGTACTATGTGCATAATCAATTTCTCCCTTTCACTGTAGTAATTCCTCTTTTTATGGGATGTTCAGGCAAGCTGAAAAAAGAAAAAAAAAAAAAAAGGAAAGGAAATTACTTCTTCTAAGACTGCCCACACTGGCTGTGGGACTGAGATGCAGATTGCTATCTGGGGAATTCAGCAATCTCCTTGTAGTCCTCTTAAAGTTTAGCACACTTTCCAAATATTTTCTTTGGAAGAGGTTTTGGGGATGGAGGCCTGTGAGCAGGTTTCTGTGCTGACACAGACAAGTGGTACGAGCCAGTTTGCCAAGGGAAGAGGCTGCTGTGGCCAGGCAGGTTGGATTTTCTTTCCTCAATTTTCCTGTTAGGAAGGAGCTCATTACTCCTGAGCCCTGCTCCTCCAAGAGCTGAAAGCTGCATTCTGACTCCCAGCCCACTTGCATTTGTGATGGTTTCATACAGAATTCTCTTTCAGCTCCAGTAGTTCTTTCCTGCTTACTGTTTAATCCTGAAGCAAAGGGTTTGCATCCCCTCTTAGACTTCTTTTTGACAGCCTAAATCAACCCAGTCTGTTTAGCTCTCTCAAAGCAGTCTTTCCATTATTGAAATCATGCCAAGAGTCTTCCTTCTGCCCACTTCCAGAATGAGTTCATCTTTGCTAAATTGTGCTTGAACCACATAAATCTTCTTGGATAAATACCTTGCAGGTGATCTGAACCTAGCACTGCTGCACTTGCAGGGGCTGGCTCTGCTCTGAAGCACTCTGGGAGCACAGTGACCTTTTTTTGTGGCTTCAGTATGGTAATTCAGTTGTCATGGGATCCACATCTTTTCCTCCTCAGACATTTCCAACTGCAAGCATGTAGCTTATAATGAAAATTCAATTTTTATTCCAAAATGAGTCTATTTTTGTTTTAAATTTAAATACCACTTCCGTTAATTCAGTAGTCAGTGTCATCCCTGCCCACATGGTGCTCCAGTCCTCTGCTAAAACCTGTCTTGTTAAAGCCAACAGAGTTGGTGTCATTGGAAAGCATCATCTATCTACTCCTGTTCTCATGGTTAGGAGGTAATTTTGGAGGTGGGCTGGGAAGAAATCAATGTAACCTGCTTTGGTAAAGGTTCTGGGGCCCAGGTCTCCTCAAGCTCTCCTGGCAGTGAAGGTGTTGGATCAGTCACATTAAGCCCCCTGCAGTTAATACAGGTTGTGATTCAGTCTGGTCTCCACTCACTCACAACGTGCTTTGCTTCAAAATCTCTTCTAAAAACTGGAAGACTTTTGAAGTCAGCCTAATAGATCTCTCACCATTAGTAAATTAATGTGTTTTCCGTCATAGTTTCTTAAATATAGACACTCTTCTACAGCTATAAGGTTTCATCTGCAACTCAGGAGCTATTAAAAGTTCTTGTTATAAGAGCTGCATCTTTTTCTGACAGTGTTTTTAAGAGGGATGACTGGAATATTTTTGTTTTAGAGCCATTTTAGCTGTGGTAATTTCTTTGCATCCCCTTGCTGCCCTTTGCATTATCCTTTCATTGTGCTTTGTGTGGTCAGACTGTGTTTACAATATTCTCATCTCCTTAGTATTCAGACACGGGCAGTGATTAAAAACCTTTAATTTGACTAATAAAACTTTTATTAGGAATTATATTTTTATTCACATACTTAAAAAAGACATCAAAGTAAAACTCATCTGAAGTAAAGTGTATTTTTGAGATGATGTTTTTGTAACCTGTTCAGGTCCTAACCTGTATGCTCTGAGCATAAATAAATCAATGTTGCTTCAACTTCTAGTCTTGGCAATCTTTCCTGTTAAGGAGGCTCTCTCTCTCTCTCTCTCTCTCTCTCTCTCTATATATATATATATATATATAAGAACTGCCTATTCTGAATAGTCCCAGGAGCAAAAGGCCAGAATGACTCCACTGAATGTCTGGCTGCTCTGCATCAAGGATCTCTTGCCTGAGAGAAGTTCATGAAAATGAATATCTGCCTTATCTACCCTTGTGAGTCTGCTGTATCCTGTGTGATGGCAAGACAGCAACAACAAAGCTGCTGTGTTTACCTGGTGTGGTGTCAGTGGGCTGTGGCCCTGAAATGCTCCCAGTGACAGCTCCTATAACCTGGTGTGCCCAGGGGTGCAGAGGTGGGTGAATGAGGGGCCCAGGTGCCACCCCTGAGAGCCAATCTGCCCTGAAATCCACACATGAGTGTATGTGGGAATATTGATGTGCTTGGACCAGATGCAGTGCCCTGGGGCTTTGGAAGAGCGGAGCCTGGGGAAACTGAAATCTTTGTGAAATTGAGTATTGATTGCTTTTGCTTGGAGAGCTTTAAAAATCTAGCCTTAACTCAGGGCCCTAAGACTTTGAGGGTATCACAAATTATTCATGTACATTCCACTAAAGGGAATTTTTTTATCAGCTTAATCTTCCACATTTAATGCACCTCTAGCACTAGCTCAGCTGTGGTGTGTAAAGAGGAGTTACTGGCTCTTCTCCTTACTCATATTTTCCTTTCTTCTTTCCCCTGATACCATTTAGGGCTGGTAAAGTGGTGATTTTTAACCAAAATATTAGCTAAGACGCAGGAGAGAAGTTGAAATGAAACTCCTGATGTACCAGGAATGCAGTCCTAAAACCAGCCAGAGATAACCAGCATACAACCACACTGGTGTAACCCCTCTGGTATGGCCTGGGTCAGGCAATGGCCCTGACCTGCTCAGACTGGGAAAATTGTGCCCAGGTGGGTCATGTTTGTCAAGTTCTTTATGGTGTGGTTCTATAGGAAATGGGTCCAAATAATAATCATCTCTTTCTGAACAAAAGCAAGAATGCTCTGAAAGTAGGAGTTGATTATTAAAATGGAATTTGAAGGGCTTTCTCTGAGTCCTTTAGGTTTATTTTTCTTTGGTTTCTGGCTCTGTCATTCTAATAAAAAATATTTACTTGATCTGTTTATTGATGTTCACTGTTTTAATTAAATCTGTTTTCCAGAAACAAAAGACTTTGAGTAATGCTTGCAATAAATATCATGCTTGAATTCTTTGAAGATCTAATTTGAAAATATTCATTTGAAAAATCAAGCAAGGTCCAGTGCTGACACTTTGGACAAAGCATATTTGTTTCCTCTCTCTGATTGATGACATTATCTTCCCAGAGCTGCTGCTCCTCCATAAGGAATGCTGCTTGCTCTACGTAACACACTCTTAGTTCCCTTTACTATTTGGTCATTGTTATTGGAAGGAAATAACTCAGGAAAATAACAGAAAATACTGTTTGTTCAAATGTGCTCCTTATTGCAAATGTGAATAGGGTTCACCTCCCAACTTGATTAGTTTTTTTCAGCTGTGCCCATTTCTTTCTACTCTGAAAGATGATTTCTTGGTGCAGTCAAGTAAATAAACACAGCACTCCCTACTCTGAATTAGTAGTTGGTTTAGACCCCAGATTTCAGGCTCCTCTGTTTTCAGCATATCCACCCATATAATTATGGAGAAATATGGAATAGGACGAGATAAATTTAGATAATCTGGACATAGTTCATACTGGAGTTAGGCTTTGTGTTTACTGTTGTGCTTCAAACTGTCCCCTTTCATTTTGACCTGACAGCTTCTGCCTCTTCACCTTCTGCACAGGTATTGCCTCACTTTCCCAGCCTTGAACCCCCTGTCTGATCTTTCTGGAGCACTTTCTCCCTGCAGTAATTTCTCAAGGAGTTACTCAGGTGTTGGACACTCCCCCTACTGTGTGCTCTGTGTTTGAATTGTGTGTTTGTATATATGTATTTTGCCCCAGATATAAAATTTAAGTGTGGGGATCATACAGCCCAATTACCAGTGGGAGCTCTCCTGACTTATGTTAATTAAAAGAGGCCCCATCTTTTTTTTTTTTTTTTTCTCCCCACGTTGATCAACAGTTTGCTTTACATGCTGTGCTGAGGAAATAGTATTGTGGTTTGTGCAGTGTTATGAAGAGTCTCTATGGAAACAAAGTATCTGAACTCTGGGGCAATTTCATCTTTTGTACTTTACACAGGGAACACTTGCTACTGATATCAAAGTAAATTCAAGTTTTCTTCATTTAATTGTTCACAATTCATACCATGTATCTTGGCAGATTCAGCAGTATATAATCTTTGCATGGTACATTGTGTCTTGATTAAATTTTGAATTGAGAACGGGGACAGTGTCTTCCTGCATTCCAGTCAAGGCTGTTGAGATGTTCTTGTTGATGATGACACCTGATATCTATCATGGAGATTGATATTTGCAATTGTGACTCTTCCTTTTTCTGGGGCTTTTTTGCTTTCTCTATGGACAGTTTGGTTCTCATCTGTTGCCTTGCAAATGAACAGATAGGAAAAGCTTAGATGGAACTGGTGTAAAAGCCTTTATAATGAAGGAGTCCCTTTAATAAGGACCAAGTGTTTGGAATTAAATAAGTGTGTTCCTCTGACAACAGAGTCAGCCTTTGCCCCCACCAAAGGCTGGTCTGTGGAAGTAAACTGTGTGTTAACCTGTGTGTTATTATATTCTTTGAGGGGAGCTGGCAGCCTGAGATTTACCTTGATGCTTCCCACTCTCCATGAAACTGGGGGTTTGGATTAGTTGGCTATAATGCAGGAAATTGTCTTCAGATTCCAGGGGTGGGTTTGGGCATCAATCACCTCTTAAACAAAAATCTCCAATCACCTTTCCAGTGAAGGGACTGATACCTAAATCAAAACAGAAATGTCTTCTCTGACCCTCTGCTCAGTTTGCAGAGGGGGGAAAAATCGTTACTAGCTAGCTTCCCTTGTTCTATTTTACCTTCTTTTTAAATGCTTTTAAGAAGAATTTGCTTGTCTCAGGGGAAGAAACAGCATTGGCCAGGTGAAATTGAGGAATTCCCTGCTCAAGAAAACAAGTTGCATCTCAGCAGGGTATTGAGAAACAACAGCTAAAACAAAAACCAGAGGCTGACAAGTTAAGGGAGCTCTAAGATGCATTTTAGGTTATTCTTATGAGACACTTTGTGTGACTCTCTGGTGAAGCACTTAATAGAAAAGCACTTCTGTGGATGTAAAATCAAAGAAAAGGAGAGACCAAGACAAAAATTTCAGCACTTCTGGGGATGCATGAGGCAGTTTTCTCGTGTGTGAGATTAGAGATTTTCTCCAGGTAGGAGCAGCACTCAGTGCCCCGTGCTGGTTACAGCTGTACAACAGCTGGCAGGACACACTGCTCGTGCTCTGGGTGAATCTGTATGAGGAGAATGGCTGGGTTTGATATTCAGATCTTAATTTCTGTACTGAAAAAGCCCTTTCCCACACTGCACATCTACAGACAAGAGAAAATGCCAATGAAACTTCTTTTTTTCCTGACCAGCATTAGTCTTTTTTAGTTCTGAAGGCTGAAAATGAACAAAGCCCACTTCTAAACTTCCTGTACCAGATGTTGCTTTCATTCCTTGCAACTGTTGTTGGTGTTGCTCAAACCAATACTGTCAGAGAGAAAAGTCTTTCTGGGTTGCCTTGTCTGATTATTAGTATGCCAGAGCTGGCTGGAAGCTGCTTTCTTCCCAGACTGTATCCTTCCCATTTCCCTTTCCTTGACATTTTTGGTCTTTTTTTGGATGGGGAAGAATTGGTATCTGAAAAGTCAGAAATCAAAAGCAGCTCAGTGAACTATTTTTTACTAAAAATGTCACTTAGATGCAAATTCTTTTGTTTTTTTAGGAGGCAAAAAGAGATTTAAAAGGCACTTGACTGAAAAGAGAAATTTTTTTTATTTTTATCAAATCTCCTATTTTTACATTCAAAACCACTTGAAATTGAAAACTCCTCACCACAATTAATGTGCATTAATCATTCATCTTGGCAGCATCTGTTCTGAGCCACTGCTCCCCCAGATAAATGTTATTATTCTTGTACTGAAGGTAAGTTTCTATTGCTGGCTGTAGGGATTTTTTTCCAGAATCTTAATATTCAAATTTCTTGCTTACTCTCAGAAAATATGGAAGTGTCCCCTTCAAAATTACTAGCATTCTTCAACTGACACAGATTCCAGTGGATCATCCTAGGGATAAATCATTAATGTATATTATCCAGATCAGGTTCAATTATGAAAGTTTAGAAACCATGGAGTTCAATGTCAAATTTTAATGCTAACACAGCATTAAGGCTCAGTGGACTCGTTTGATGAATGGCAATAATTAGTAAATATCAGTTCTCATCAAGGCTACATGTTTAAGCTGCTTGCTTTGGAGAATAATATGTGATATGCAATAAATATATAATAATCTGGTTTTGTCTCAGAAATGCTCATTTAGAGCCCCCTTTTTAAGCCCTAGGGGAAGCTCAAGGGGCATGCCCTTCATCAGAAAGGTTTCCTTGAGTGGAAGACCAGGTTATTGAACACAGAGGGCTCATTTAGTGCAGGTAATACTGCAAAGCAGCATTTGCAAACATTCCCTTCTCTTCAGCAAAGCTGTTTGGTCCAACTATGTTTATCCTTGGTGTTTGCTATTCTTGAATATTTGCACATATGTTCTGGGGAAGCCTGCTGTTCCTGCCGATACCAATCTGCATGGGAACCAAGGGATGTGTCAAAGGAGTGCATCATCTCCTGATGATTTATTATCCTCCAGGGTAAAAAAAAAAAACAAGCAAAACTTTTTAATCTCCCTGAGAAACAAAAGAATAAAGGACTTTCTGGCTTTTCTTCCTGCATGCACGTTGTGAATGGATGCAAGTGTTGCCAAAGAAGCCCCAAGTCCCTGGAATAAAATACTGTGGAATAAAGTACTGTGGCCAGTTATACAGTGTTGTCCTGCTTCATCCTCCTGAGATGTCCAGTCCTGCTCGGCTGTGGGGTTGGGTTTTGTATGCAAAGAAACCCTCAGCTGAAATATGGTGGGTTGAGGAATAAAACAAGGGAAGTGCTGCCAGCAACAATGTCTTAGGAGGGTTGCAGAAGAATAGGATAAAATGACCTGACAGATTAGATATAGTCAGGGCTTTTTCCTTCTTGGCTTCTTGTGGTCATCTAAATAGCATAAATGAGAGATGCTGAAAGAAAGGGAATATTTGGGGAAGAAAGGGAGGTCATGCATGCTAAATAGGAGATTAGCTTGAAAATAATGACACTGGGGGGAAAAATATCTTGTGAAGTAGCAATTGGGTATTGAGTACAGTTATTCTTTAAGGTGAAGGTATGGGTGTGTGTTCTTGGGAATGTTGAGCAAAATCATCTCTGCAGATGCTGTGAGGCTGTTGTTGTTCCTGGTACTGGTGCCTGTGTTTTTGTATGATCCTGAGAATCTGGAAAACATCCAGGAATTTGCTGTTGAGGCCAGGCTGAAAAGTCTTCAAGAGTGGTTAAAGGCTCTGTTCAAGAGCAAATCAAGGGTGGGCACAGTTTAGTGACTGCTGTTTAGAAGGGAACTCAGAGGGGTAGCAGATTTAACTGGGCTCTTGAGTCACAACTGGAAGCTGCAAGTTAAACCTGAGCTAATGTATAGATTGTTAATAAATGAAATAGAATCGTTTACCTAAAGCCATATTAGATGCTCCAACATTTGTTATCTCCATCCAAACAAGAGAAGCTTGGTGTGGCAGCACTAGGGAGCTGCTCATGGATGCTGGAGCTCATGGCTGAACTCTGCTGCTGAGCTTTTCCATTAAGGAGGGAAAGGGTGGTGGAAAGGATGGAATAATCAATAGTGCTTGTTTATTTTAAGATTTTAAAAGTGAAATGACAGAAACCAAGTAAATCCGTACTTTATTAATTCTTCAGAGATATCAGAGATTGCTTTTAATCAGTCTCTGACAGATATTTTCCATCTTTTGCATGTAGTTTTCCTTGTTTTCTGTGCTAAGAAAACACTCACTGAGTTAAGTGGGGTAATTCATCTCCTGTGTGTAGGAATTGTTTCCATAGCTGAAGCTCGAGAAATGTTCTCAGTGTTCATTTATCTTATCAGGACCCAGTTTCTGATTTTTAGGAGAGTGACCTCAATTTTTTTTGGTTTGGTTTTTGCTTTTAAAATTATTTTTGAGGCTCTGCTCACAAACACAGCAGGTACTGCAGGTCCAGTAGGTATTTAGGCTGTGATCTGGTAATGGAAAGGTGTCATCTGCTTGTATTTCTTCCAGGCATTTTTAAACCTCACCAGAAAAAGGTGTATGTGATCTTTTTATTCCTTATTTTCACATTTGAAAAAGAAACTCTCTGTAGTGGTAGATGGATTGTAAACACGTTTGATCTGAAATAAAATCTTTCTAGTGAGAGGGGGAAGGAAGGAGACTGAGCACCTAATCTGGAAAATGTAGTGTTGGCTCTGAGCCCACTGTCCTCAGTTTGTATTGAAATGAAAGGCTTTCTGGGCAGCTCTGCCCATGTCTTAACCTGATTTTGCTGAAAGCAAGCTGTCTTCCCCACGTTGATGAGAATTATGAGTAGCAGCATTTCAATATGTTTTCCTTGGTGTAAATTAGGAGTAATTCAATTGATATGAGAAGTGTCTTGGGTAGAATCAGGTAAAAAATCTGGATAAAACATTTGGAGATTTTTTAATCCAATATTGCTTGGGCTGGCTCAGTTCAGAGTATGTCATAAGTTATTGTTATTTTGAGGGAAACAGGTTTCATTTAAGCTCTCAAATAACCACCTAATGAAGCATAGAAATGGTTCCTTACCTGTGTGCTCCTACAGCTGAAATGGAGGAGGCAGATGGAGGCAGGGCAGCAAAGCTGAGGGGTTGTGACCTTACCCAGTGAAGGCTGTCCAGGACCCCAGGAGCAGCTGGGAGTAGGATCAGGATCTCCTCAGTCCCCGACTAGCACCTAATTCTGTAGAACAAACTCCCTCTGAAAAATGATACCTTTGATTTTTTTTCAGAATATTTTAACATTTTATTGCCAGAGATCTCTGCTTTATCCATATAATAAAATCAGCCTTAGTGTCTGTTTTCAGACAGCCATCCATTTTCTGTGCTGATACTAAGCTCCTGCACAGTTTAGCTTCCTTCTCAAGGGAATGAGGGGCTGCAGAAGCCCAGCTAAGGGATGAAGTTTATTTTATTGCCTTGAAGATGAGCCAGGTTTGCAGCTCTGTCAGTGCTGCAGCTCACTCAAGGGAGAGCAATTCTTGTTTTTCCCTGTTGTGGCTGGAGCACAGAGTGTCCCACAGGCGGGAGCACCCTCGTGTGCAGACATTCCTGTCCCTGCACTGCCAGCCACAAAACCTAGAAAAGCCTTGTAAGCTTCACCCTCCCAACCTGTGGGACTCTGTGGAAAGCTGCTTGGCAGTCTGCCTGCAGACACACCAGGATAAATGCTGCAGTGGGTGCCAGAATCTCCCAGAGAAGGAACCACAAGCTGCCAGGGCAATTCCCAGGGACCCATCTCATCCTGCCTGCCGTCCCTCCTGGTGCGCAGAGACACAGGCTGGAGCTGGCACCGGGACAGGATCAGTATCCAAGGGAAACTCTTCTCTTAAATGTACATATTTGGTAGCACGTTGTGTGAGGGATGGTTTAAACCTAATTTAGTTCAAAGGTCATTTTGTGGTTCATCTAAGCAAGTAGCATTTTGGCTTAATTGGGTGGCTTGTATCATTACCGGTAAAAATTCTGTAATTGCTTTTACTTCCCAAAAGTGTGGTTGTGATCTTCTTAAGGAGAAACTGTGGTCATTAATCTTTAAGATTAATAATGAGTGGAGTGGATTTTATCCACTCATCTGAATTCAAGAACTTTTAATAGTTCTCAGCCACAAAGTAACAGGAAATACTTCATGGGAATTCTCTCCAACTCCATTTCATCCTCTTTTTCTACCACAAAGGCAATATCAAAAATATTTCAGTTCTCACATCCAAATAATTGCCAAGGTTTTAAATCCTCCAGATGAAGGCTGTATTGTAGACTGCCTTATTTGCCTTTTTGCCACCTAGGGAGATAGGTGCTACCAGTCTGGGTGACTTCCCCAAGGCTGTAATGAGCATGTCTTAATGCAGAGATGTAGCAATAACCTTCAGATGCTGGGGAAGTCTGGCATTTTATACCTGCCCTTTGATGCTTGTGTTTTGGATTTTACAACCAGTGATACTTCAAGCCAGTTGGCTCTTGCTTAGACATATATTTTATTGTTAGAATATTATTATTGTTTTCAAGGCAGAGATAGCTACCTTTCTTCTCTACTGAAATGTATTTAGAGTAGAATGTGCAGTTTCTATGGATGGCCTTGTCTTGAAGAAATAAGTGGCCACCATTAAAACAAATAAATTAGTTCATGCTTACTAAAACCACTTCTTTGGAGAAGATAGAGGAAAAACTTTATTGTAAAGCACCTTTCTTCTTGTGAAGTAAATGAAATGAGGCATAAATAGTACAGGACCTTATATAAAGGATTATTTGTGTGTGGAGAAGGAATATATATATAAATTACCATGACTTCTACAATAAGTTTTCAGATTAACAAAAAAAAACCTCATCCAAAACTAAAGAGAACTAACTGACATTTAAAACTTGCCAGAAAATTCTTACCTAAACATTGCAGTCTGAGAGTACATCAATGAGACAATAACCTATACGAGATTTTGCACACACTTTCAGGGGATTTTAGAATCATAAAATGCCCTGAATTGGAAGGGGCCCACAATGATCATTGAAACAAAACAAAAAATCACATAAAGGCCCCAAACACCACAGATTTAGTTGCCAGAGATTTGAAGACAAGCAGTCCCAAACCCAGGGAAGAGATTTGACCTCTGCTTTCACGGCATGATAATGTGCAAGGCTGGTGGTTGTTAGTCCTGTGATGGTTGAATTAAGCCCACTGAAGAGCAGTGCTTTCTCCCCAGGGAGCTGCTTGAAGCTTTCTGGGTGGGTTTTGCTCAGTGCTGCTCTAAGTGGGCAGCCCCTAGTGCCTACCTGAGGCAACCAGGACATCTCCTGGTCTTTTCCTACCCAGACAGTGCTGCAGAGCCTCCAGCAGCTGTGTTTGCTCTGTTGCTGCCCTGGCCCTGGGTAACCCTTGCTGCTCCCTGATTCTCTCCTACCTCTCTGACGTGCTGCATCTGGTGCAGTGTTGTCTGCAAGCATGAGAGGGAACATCCTCATTCCCAGTGTTTGCTGATGCTGCAGAGTGTTGGGAGCAGCACAGGTGCTCCCCAAGGGGCTGTGCAGGTCAGAAGCCCAGCTGGGAAATGCCCATCAGTGCTCAGGCAGTGGCAGCCCCGGAGCTATAAATGACTGCACCAGTGGAAATGTGCTAAGCTCAGCTGATGGCACAGCACACATTTAATCGTTGGAATGATTTCCCCTGAGCTGCAGAGATCACCTCCTTACATCTCATTTGCTTTTCTTTTGTGTTTTACATAGGGTAACCCCACAGTTTGGAGAAATATCTTATCTCTGGTTATTACAAAGAATTGAAGCTTGTTTCCTGTATGATGGAAAGGGGTGTCAGGAGAAGGGATGCCTGGACTTGCACAGGCACAGCTAGTCGAGTTCATTCCTGTAACTCCTTCACTCCCAGACCAGTACAGAGCCAGCTGAAATTATTTTGTGCTGCAAGCAATAACTAAGAGCACAAGAAAACATCTGTGGGGAGACAGGCCAGTGCTGTACTGGGAATAATAAGATTGACATGGCAAATGCATCTTCCAACTGTTGTCATCTGTAGCACTAAGGATTTTAAAGGTGCTTTGAGGAAATCCCCCTTCTGTGCCTGCTGTCTAGATGCAGGCAGCAAGGTAGGAACTCTTTGGATACCATCTGTGGATGGCTGCTGTGGGCTGCAATGATGAGAGAGGGGAGGACAGGGATCAGCTGAAGGTTAGAGATGTAGAAACATTGATTTCTCAGGAGCACAAGCCCTCACTCCACCTGGAAAAGTGTTGTTTCCAAAAAATGCATTGTACCAGTTTTCTCTGCCTCTTTGTATAGGAGTTTGGCCTTGGAAGGACACAAAATAGCTCCTTGACTGCAAAATGGTGTGTTTTAGAATGATTGCTTGGGAAGAGCCTGAAGTTTATACTTTCTCCATTGTTTTTATCAGCTGGTATCAATGTCATGCAGAACTGTTGAAGGAGACCTCTTTACCAAATATAGATTTATTGGGTTTTGTTTGGGTTTAGATCTTGTATGCAAAAAACTTTCACAAAGATAAGAAATATCTGTAGCCTAATATTTTTATATTAGAAATATTGGTCAAATTCAATCCTAATCTCCTCATAAAAACACCATTAACTGAGCCACCCTGTACTCCACTACAGCCCCTTTGCAGAGATCTTGCAACTGGTGTCACCATTTCTTGAGCACTGAGAGTAAGCTGAACCTTGTTTCTCTGTCAGTGAGAGCCAGGGATACTCTGCATTTTATGCTCCCCTGCTGTACAAAAGGCTTGAACACGGGAGGAGCAGCATTACTTTTTGTTTGAATTACAAAAACACACAGCACCAGGGTGCTTATTCCAACAGCAGCCATGCAGCAGTCCCTGTGTGAGGGCAGCTTTGATCTGTGGGTCAGCTGGGGTGTGTGTGTGTGTTATTTGTCCTAAGGAGTTCTTCTATACAGCCAGGGTTTAAATGCCCAGGAAGGTCTGTCCTCTACAGGTGGGTGTTTGTATCCAGGGTTTTGGTTCCTTTCTCTTTTTCCAGATGGCTGGACCATCTCTCTTCTTTAGACTGCAGCAGTGGCTCAGATGCTGAAGCCTGCCTTCATCTGACACCTGTGCTTTCAGTGCCTGCTATCCCAGAAATACAGGGGATCTAAAAATGGGTTAAAACACAGTCTCTCATCCAACATTTTGTTATGTTTGCACCTAGGGTTTGGATTAATTTAAAATCGATTTAAATGTGACTTACAGATCTGTTGTGCTATTATTCAAGGTAATGAAACCAGCAAGATGCAGATCTCCTGAGCCAGCCCCCAAAATGATTCAATACTTGCCTCCTTTGTGGGTGGTTTTAAATGGAAGGATTATGTATTTGGCTGGTGGGATGCCTTGCTGTGAAGTGTGTGCAAGCAGATATTTAGGCCATATCTGCAAAGGCTGAAGCTGTGAGCTGCAGCAAATGAGATTTCTTTTTAATTTTTTTTTTAAACTGATGTATAGACTGTGAGGAGACTCTTCAGTGCTCTGTAGATAACATAATCCTTGTCTTCATGAGTTCTTTGGTCCAGTACTCAGCTGGTGTTCCAGTGCTGGATGCAGGAGGAAGAGGAGCAGTGCATCTTTAGAGAGAGGGGACAGTGAGTGAGGGGAATCCTACTGTAATCCAGGGAAAGTGGTTCATCTTGCAGTAAAAAAGGCAAGAACCTGTCCCACTTATTGCCTGTCATCACTTGCTAAAATAATTATTTTGATTTATAAATGAGATTCAAAGGAATTAATGTATGACTTTAGTGTCTTTATTTAAAAGCATGAGAAGGACTCTTCAGAGAATGTCATTTCATTTTGTGCTTGCACACTGCTAAGCACAGTGCAGTCCTAACAAACAGCCAGGCTCCTGAGTACAATCTCAGCTTTACTAACAATAATTCAGAAAAGCAGAACTGAATTGCAGCTCCTTCCCAAGACATCATCCTCCCTCCTCTGAGAAGTGCCAGTCTAAGCTGACCCTCACCAGGATGGACAAAGCTCCATTGTCTGTAAGAGGTTCCTCAGCTTTTTTAATCATCACCTGCAGCATGAAGCTGGGCCTTGTGGTATAATCTGTAGACCAGCAGCCCTGAGCTATTTCAGAAGCTGGAAAAGTTTTTGCCATTTGAGCAAAGAACATCCTGGCTTGACTCCAAATTATATTAATTCTCATCCCAAATTGGTTCCTCTACATGGCCATTTTTATGCTGTGACATAAACAGAGGCAGTGCTGCAGTGTTGGCAGGCAGCAGCACCAGAGCACCCAGCTCTGGAATGGGACCCTGCACTCTCTTCTAGGCTGCACTTGATGGAGGGGGATGAAGCCTCAGGGCTGTCATCACTGATCTCCCTGACTGTGCTTTATTGCACTGGGACTTGTCTGGGGTTCAGTTCCCATGAAAATACAGTGAAGTAAGTACTCTGCTTTTGGGGCCCTTTAGCAAGCACTGAAGTTTAGCATGGAGCTGGGGAACTTCCTCTGGGGTACCAGGAGCCCTGGACTCTGTGGATTGTACAAAGCAAAATACAGACTCCGTGTTATCTGAGAACATTAATTTTTTTTTTTCCCTGAAAAATATCATATTTTCTTTCCCAGATTGCTTCTGAAGTCTGTTTTCTGATTTTGCTTCAAACAATCTGATTCTTGCATTAAAGGCTTTTTGGACCTTTTGTTTCTAATGAATGACAGAAAAATTGGCATTTCTTCTTGTTGTTGCTGCTTTTTCCCTCTGCTCTAAAAACAGCAACATTTTGAGCCAGCTCTGCTTTTTTCTCTGTCACTAGGAGATGTGTTTCAAGTGTATGAGATAAGAGGGGTAAGGGAAGTGTGGGTCATACCAATTGCTCTCCTCATGCCAGTTCTGTCCTGCAGGAATCAGGAGGAGCTGAAAGGCCAGTTGTGTGTTTATTTTGAGATTACACTGATGTTAAATCAGTGCCCAGCATGACCATCTAATGCCAGGCTTGGTGAGTTCTTGCCTGGAAATTGTATTAATACAGGAAATGAGAGATTGAACTATCCTCTTGACCCTGACAATAGGGGTTAACTTCATTTGAGTAAAGGGGACTGGTACCAGGTTAAGACCAGTGGCTGAGATATCTGAAGATGGTGCATTCTATACTGAGGAGTGAAGCCTTCACTCTTTTTGCCCTGCAGAAAGTCCTTGGGAATTTCTATGGCTTTGTAAATGTTTTAAAACCAGTGAAGTATTTGTTTCAGGTTGATGGCAAAACCCTGTGATGCTCTTCTCCCTTGGGTTACTCCTACCTGGGTGTAATAAAACACTCCTACAGACAAGTGCCCAAAAACTACTATAACTGGTCTTCCTTAAAATTATTTCAGCAGTAGTGAAGCTGTGGAATTGGATGGCTTTGCTAAATCAGCGTGAATGAGAATGTGATATGAGAGGTGTTATCAGTACTGTGCCCTCACCAAGGTACACCACAAATACTGATTTTCTGGCACAAGATTTGCAAACTTGAAGAACAAAATCTTTTTCCTGTCAATATGTCTCCAAAGTCTGACACAGGGCTCCTAGCTAATGACTCCATCTGGAACACAGCGAAGTCCTGGGTGTGCAATCATGACAAAACCATTTGCAATCTGTAAAGAAAAGCATTAATAAATATTTAAGCCTTTTTGTCCTATTTTAGTTTCATTCTATAAAAGCAAATACATGTCATGCTTAAAACCCCAAGTAATTCTAGCCCTCTGATCTGCAATGAAAGAGAAGAATAGTATTAAAAAACCCTTAAGCCTGTGTTTGTACCAGTTTCTAAAAGACTGTGTCGACAACTGCATTAAAAATTATGAGCTTTTCCAGAAGATTAAGATGTTTTCAGAAACAGATACTCAAACCAGCTGGCAAACTATTTTCAGTGTTTGCCCAGTCATTTTATTTGTGAGTAAAATTTGGAATGAGATGATGGCAAAACTGGGCAGATGCTACAAGTAGGTTTGAGGTTGTTTCTGCAAGAAGTCTGTTTCATCCTGGGGTGGGCCCCTCGGTGCTGCCAAGCTGTGCCTCCTTCCTGGATGCTTTGAAGGCATTGTTATCCCTAAAAGAAGCAGTCGTGCTTGGAAAACCCGTCTGTCTGAGCACCACAGACCCATCCTGTAGATAAAAGCAGGAGTGTAGAAGAGAGCTGGAAGCAGTTGCTCTCTCAGGAGCATCTCTCATTGTCCATCAGAGAGGCTTTGCTCATCCTTCTGCCACAGCAGCTCCTGCTTGGCACCCAGGAGATCTGCTGAGGGAGGAGAGTGCCTGGCTTTACCTGTGCTGGAACTTGGGTAAAGTCACTTAAACTCAGTAGAGAAAATAAAGTGCCTCTGAGCTGCTCTACCAAACCTCGTAGTGAGGCTGGATTTTAATCATGAGCTCTGAGATGTTTACTGACTGCAATGTTTGAACTTCGTTTTTTTTCTCTCAGTATCTATGGATTCATAATGTCCTGCTCTGTGGCCTTGGAGACATGATGGCATTTTCTTCTATATTTCTTCATTCTGAAGGAATTCCAAACATAGCTCTGGTTTCAGGAGAAGTGATAGCAGGATTTCAGTCTCTGTCCTTCCAGCTGATTGACTTTGCTTTCCTTGAACTGTTTGCCCAACTCCAAGAAAATATTTCTTTGCTACCTCTTCCCAGAGGTAAAACTTGCTGCTCCCATCCTTACAAAATAAAGGACAGGTCTGGGTGGAGAGGGATGCAGATGCTGTTTCTACCTTGCAGCCCCACTGTAAGCATGAGGCCTCTTTGCTGACCCTTCTTCATCTGTCAGAAGTCAGACAACCCTCAAACACAAGTCAAAATATCTCCTGCAATATCTCTGTATGGCTGCAGCTCATTAATCTGTCCCTCAGACCCAGGATGCCTTCTGTCCTCGGATCTGAATGGGGTTGACACACCTGAAGGACAGGATGGCATCCAGAGGGACCCGGACAAGCTCCAGAAATGGGCCCAGGGGAATCTCATGGAGTTTAACAGGGCTGGGTGCAGGTGCTGCAGCTGGGTCAGGGCAGGCCTGGGTGTCAGTCCAGGCTGGGCAGGAACAGATGGAGAGCAGGACTGGGGTGGGTGGATGGGAGCACACGACCTGTCCATGTGTCCTGGGCTGCATCCAAAGCAGAGTGGGCAGCAGGGGGAGGGAGGGGATTCTACCCCTCTGCTCTGCTGAGAGCTCACCTGCAGTGCTGTGTCCAGCTCTGGGGGCTCCAAGAAAAACAGGGACATGGACTTGTTGGACTGAGTCCAGTGGAGGGTACAAAGGTGATCAGAGGGATGGAGCACTTCTCCTAAGAGACAAGGCTGAGAGAATTTAGATTGTTCAGCCTGGAAAAGAAAAGGCTTCAGGGTGACCTAATTGCAGCTTTTCAGTACCTGAAGGGAGCTGACAAAAAAGGCTGAGAGGAGATTTTTTCCAAGGGTGTGTAATGACAGGATAAGGAGGAGTGGCTTTAAGCTGAGGTTAGATATCAGATGTTCTTCCCTGTGAAGGTGCTGAGGCCCTGGCACAGGTTGCCCAGAGAAGCTGTGGATGCCCCATCCCTGGAAGAATTTGAGGCCAGGGTGGGCAGGGTTTGGAGCAATCTGGTCTAGTGGAAGGTGTCCCATGGCAAGGAGGTTAGAACTAGGTGATATTTATAGTCCCTTCCAACCCAAGCCACTCTGTGATTTCTATGACTGACCTAGTTGCTTTCCTCCCCTTCAGGGCACTTGTACTTGGGTGTTCTGGCATCACTGATATATGTGGCCAGCTGTTATTTTCTCTAAAATTTGTATGAAATCAATATGTCCTGACATGAAAACAAATGCCATTCTGCTGCTGTGGAAAGGCACAATTTATCTTTTGAAGAGAGCTGTCTGCCAATAGCATCTTAATACCCAGAAGAGGTCACCAGGATTGGGATGATTGAAATTTTCACTTTCAAATGCATGACTTTTTTTTTTTCTGCTCTTAAGCAAAAACATTTCAAGTGAGCCTTGTAAATTTTTGCCAGCCTGAGGCAATCATCTTCTTTAAAGGGTATTTCTTATTTTAAAATACCATAAAATAGAAATAAGTGCACAGGGAGGTATACAGTCCACCCACTACTGATATATGTCTTTATGGTATAGGCATACATTATATATGGTCCTATGCATCTGCCAACTGCTCAGCTTAAAACTCTCAGGCTTTCCTTTCAGAATCAATTTTTGTGCAGAGAATTATAAACATTTTTTTGAGATATGCAAATAAAAGAAATTTGCCAATTAACTTAGAGCAAAGCGGGGCATCAAAACCAGAGACAAAAAGATACAATTCTTGGTCTTGCTTTTACCACTTAATACTTAGCAACTTCCAGAGATGAAATACATCTTGTAAGAGAAATTCCCCAACAGTTTAGTCCCTTCTTAAAATTTCACGAGTCTTGCCAATCAGAATCCCAGTGCCAAGGTAACTTGTTTCCTACAGATTCAGGATGCTAAGTAAAGGATACACCTACACAAGCAATGATGCAATGCTTGCTGATTTAGGCATGTGCAGCAGGCCAGATTGGCTGCCTGTCTGTCCCTCCTGAGGAAGATCACCACCTCACAGCCATCCTGGACTGCAGCCTTGGGACTGTGTGTTAGGATGGTTCTGCAAGTGCTGTTTTAAACCTCCCCAGTCACCTGCAGTTCCCTGGCTTGCTAAGAGCCACCTGATGAGGCTGGAAGTAGTGCCCAGGTTGCTAAATCCTCTGTCAAACTTAAATAGTTTCCTTTCACTTTCATTGGGATTAGTCAGTACTTTGGCACTGCCTAAATCACACTGAACAATCCCCCAGAATAAAACACACATCTGTCTTTATCCTTCCAACCATACCAGCTGAGAATAAACATCTGCAACAAATAATCCAGGGCAGCTGGAAGGAATTTGGCTGTCACCACCCAGGTGATTCGTGATTAGAGCATGGCCTTGGTGCAAGGGATCAAATGGACTCACCAGTTAATTGATGTCATGCTTGCCTGGGGCTGAACCCTTCAGTCTTGGTCCCTGTTAGGGAGGAGTAGGAGGTGGCAAAGAGCAATAGGCTGTAAATAGACCTGGGGGGAAGAGCTGCAATACCTAAACCCAAACATTAACAATGTTAGGATTAATTATGGGAACAAGCTAATTTGTGCAGTTTGGCAGAAATTGCAGTGGGGGATTCTGCTGGATGCAATGGTAAGTTACAGACAAAAACTATGATTTAAGCCCATATTTACTGTCTTTAATAAAATCAAATTGTTAGTAATGCTGAGAGCTTGAAAGGGGAGAAAAGCTCCTGTGGTTTTTTTATGCTTTAATTCATAAATATAGCTTTCATCCTAAGAATGCTGGTGTATTATTCTTTGCATTCCAGGAATGCTTGGTTTGGGGGAGATGAAATGAGTTGACCAAAGTCAGGAACACTTGGAACTCTTCTTTCCTCTATGTTTTGGTAGGCTACTGAACATTATCTGGTTTCCTTTAAATCCCCAATCCTCCCAAAAACTTGGGCAATTTGTTCTTATCCCATGTCTGTAGAAATTAGGTCTCCTGTTCCAGACTGCCAGATTGCCTATAAGAGAAAGCCCAGCAGGCACTGAACTGGGTGTTAGGCAGGCATGGAAAAATATAAATTCAGTGTCAACTACAGTTGGTTTCATGCTAGTCATGAGATTTCATGTCATACCTCCCCCTGGAAACTGCACAGAGCAGCCATGGAGCACAGCAGAAGTGTTAATTGCTTTGTGGTGTCCTGCACACAGTGCAATTAGTATGTCATCATCTGTAATGGACTTGGTAAAACAGGGTGAAATTTGTCAGATGGAAAACTGGGGAAAGTGTTTTTCATTATTTTTAGTTTCTCCTTGCTTTATCATCTTACTAGAGGAAACTGAATTGGACAAACCCTCAGCAAGAACAGCCTGAGGAGCAATTTACCAGTAAACAGAAAAGAAGTGGTTGAGCAATTTAAGCTGTGGACAGAGTTATCATTTATAAGTTTATTTGTCACTTTGAGGGCTTTGGCTGTCTGCTGTGTCACACAGGTAATTCTGCTGGTGTAATAGGGCAAAGAATTGGGTATGAACCTTACACAAAAGGAGTTTCCTCTTCATGTGCTGTGTCCATCCTGCAGGGTGGGAGGCCTGGCTGGGTCTGCAGTGCATGGCCCTGGGCACAGAAATGCCTTTTTCTTTGCAGTCCACCTCAAACCTGGTGCTAGGGGTTCCTAATGAGTTCAACTATCTTTGAATCAAGCTCTAAATATCAAAAAAAACCTTTCTGCAAAGATTTCAGAGGTGAGCTCTGGAATAAGAGCATAGACCAGGTCAGCAGCTCCAGCTGTGGGGCTGACAGGCTCTGATTTTGCATGTGAGACAAGGCAATTGCCTGGTTCTGCTCAGGTTTGGATTTCAGGAGTGAGCTTGTCCCCTGCCCCTTCTGGCTGTGTGGCAGTGCAGTGATGTGTAATGAGGCAGTTTTGTCAGTGGTCATCTCAGTCACTGTGTCACACTCAGCATTCTCTGCACTGAACATTTAGGCACACTTTTCCTTAGTTATCAGTGGCACACATGGATTCCTGCTGGCTTGTGAGAAACAATAGCCCTACTGTTTTTTTTGTTTTGTTTTGTTTTTTTGCTGTGTAGTATCAATGTTTAAAAAGAACTGGTTCAAAGAATGTGGCTATGTGCAGCATTTTTGTGCTTGACAGCAAAGACAGAAATGGGCATTTCATCCTTTACAAGTTTGATTTTATTTTGTTAATCTGATGGTAGGTGCTGTTCCATTTTTAGTCTATATTTATCTATGGATCACAGCTTATCCCACTAAAACTGGGCTATTTGCCATCACTGCATCTTGTGCAAAGCATGTTCCAATAGCAGTCAACTTATCCCCACCTTGTCTTTCCTCTGCCTGCCCCAAAGTCCTGAAATTACCATATTACCAGACATATAGCTGAACTTTTTTATTAGCTTGCCAGATCTGTCCTCATGGTGAAAGAACTGGTATCTTAGCCAGTGAACACTGTTGATATGTTTTGTTGGTGTCTTGCATCAGTATTTCAAATGCTCCAGTACCCAGCCATAAATAAATGACTAAATAAATGCATTTCCAAGTGAGATATCATTAGAGGAAGTTTCCTCCTCCCTTTTATTGCTGATGAGTCTTGTTTGTGGGTGCATGTGCTATACTGCAATGGTGATCTTTTCTTACTGCAATCATTGCTTATCATAAATCTTTGTTTAAAATTAATAATTTGCAATAAACTTAATATTCTCAAGACGTACTTGTGTGTTTTGCGTAAAGCCTATTTCCACAACATCTGAGTATTTCCAACAGCTGAAGGAGTTTATCTGCACAGTGTTCTAAAGAGAATAGAAGCATCCTTTTTCTGTAGTTGAAGCCAAATTTCATCCTGCAAGCTGGGAGATTTGAGGTCTGTTCTGATAGTCTCTCCAGCCACAACTTCTTGGTTTTCTCTTTTGGAATAATAGTCTGGAAATTATTTATTCATTAATCCCTTGTTAGGGCCAAGCTTGCCTGCCCTCAATGACTTTTTCTATTTCATTCTATCCCTGGCACTAGCAGAAGAGAAGTTCAGTGAGTGACAGTTGTACATTTTGATTTGAGATTATTTCTACTGAACTAAGAATTATTCTGACAGTCTCATTACTGTCAACTAAAACTTAATGCACTCCTGAAACTAAAAGCCTTAATCTGAAGTATCTACTAATTGTTGCCCAGATGGAAAGACATCCTCCATGGACTGCAAGAGAAAGCTTCATCAGGAATAAAATGACTAAATGGTAGTAATTACAGGACTCAAAACTTGACACTGTCCTCTGAGAGCAACATGATCCTCTCTGCTCAGGCACTATTTCCCCTTACAAAGAAACTTAAAACAGAAAGGCAGCATGGGTCAGTTTGGCATTTTTAGAAGAAATATTCCAGATTTCATTCTTAATGTACAACGCATATATCTACAAAATAGTTTATGAATTTCAACATACATATGAGAAACTGATTTTTAGACAAATAATTGGTAGTTAAAAAGTAATTTGGATCATCTTTTATCCTTCAACTTTTCTTTTTCTTAGGAAGAACAACTGGGTCTTTTCTGGGTTTAGTAAAATTCTCAGTAACATAAATGACAATGACACTTTGCTTAATTATTACCAGTGCTGAGCATGAGACAGACTGCTAACTGGTTCTCTGTGAAGGAGTACTCTGCTGTATATAATGAGTATAGACACACACACACACCTTGAATAGATTAACTCCCTTCAGCCTCTCTAGATGTGATAGAAGAGCAAAGAGTTTAGAAAGGTTACAGAGATTATTGACTTTCATGCTTCAGTTGAAACTGGAGCTTATTTGTCCTGGGTTATTCCAGCAGCCCATTTACAGGAGAGTTTCTGTGCATTCACTGAAATATTTTACTTCCTCTCTTTCCCATATTAAAGCCTTCCCTTTTCCATTCTTCACACTCAGAAATACTAGGAATGTAGATTTATGTGGCCTTCCAGTACCTCTTCTCAATTTCTAGCATGCTAATTAAATCAGTATAGAGTCTATCTTTTAAACTCTACTGTGTATTTAAGAGTTTATCTGTGCTATCTGACTCTGACTGGTTTCAATGAACTTCAGAAATTGGTGTTTCACCCAGGGGTGTGTATCATCCCAGACAGCCTCTGTGCATGCTAGGGGCTCTGGCTGGTTGTGCTCTTGATCTTTTAATTTCTTCTTCCTATTCTGAGCATGCTGCTTCCAAAAGTGACAAAAATGACAACATTGTGACACTTTCAATTTGTTGTTACCCATGCCCTCAGGCAGGACATATTATATCTCTGGGGGGAGATTTGGACTCTAAGAATTGAGAACAGAGTGCAAGAGGGTTGAATTAGAGATGAGATGTTATTTGACTTCCTCAAAAATCCTAAATCTAGGGCTGCAGACTACAGAACGAGCAGCATGTCTCATGAAAGCTACCCTCGCACCTCCTGGTTCCTGCTGGGATCTCATCCTCTGTTCATAGGATTCTGTCAAGGCATCTTTTTCTGGATTGACTCTGAACACCCATTCTGTGAACCCTTTCAATAATATCTCTCCCTATCAAAGCTACAGCTTCCAGGTTTGAGCACTGCAATGTATCATACCAGCCCTCAGCATCCTTCCCAGTCCCCAGGAAGGCAAAGCTCACAGCATGAGCACTGCACAACAGCTGAACAGGCACCAGAAACACAGAGGCCACAAACCAAAGGGAGCAGCACTAGCTGGTGGCTCAAGAGCCAATTTGGGGACAGATATGTAATGGGCTGGGGTGAAATGAAGCTCCAAGAACTCTTTTGAGATGCTTACGAAGGCTATCTTCTGCCTCTCCTATGTGTTTGTCCCTGAATCTGTCCCCATGAAATTGCAAATGCAAAAACAAAGCAGGCTATTCAAACTCACTGTACGTGCATTAAAAACAAATAACCCCGTCCCACCTCAGGAAGGTAATTGGCAAACCAGAGTGCATGAAATAGCTGCAAAGCTGAGAGCAAAGGAAGGAGTGATGAAAATATCAGTCTCCAACCTGTGTGTTAGTGATGCATCTGAGCCATAAATACCAATTACTGGGCCACCAGCTGCAAGTCAGCCTTATAGTTCAGGGCTGAAATGCCCTCTTTTCCCTCCCTTAGTGATAAAAAATGAAGAAATAAAATTAAATAGGTTCAAGAATAAGGTATCTTCTGGACCTCCAAGAACTTGATTTTTTGCTGATTTTTGCACTGGTGAACTATACAAGTAACCTTGGTAGAAATCACCCTTGCCAGAAACTCTTTAATTACATCCATAAACCAGCCGTGTCCAATTTTGTCTCTCCTACAATCTGTTGTGCTGTTGTTCTGCAAGGTCTACCCTCTACAAGGTCTTCTCTCTGCAAGATTCTGCTCTAGTGTCATGTCTGAGAGGAGGCAGATGAGTTGTATCAAGGATGAAAACTGAGAGTAAGGTTCTTCCATAATACAATATAAAAAGAATGTAATGGGTATCTGTTCCTGTGGGGTTTGGCCTCTCCCTGGACCCAGAACAACAGCAGAGTATCTGTTGTCTCTGGAGCAAAAAATTTCCTTCTCACAATGAGGCAGGCAGCACCTCAAAATCGCTCAAAAGCAGAAATTAGAAGGAGGTTCCTTCCCAGCCCATTAGGCAATGTACCTACGGAGTCTCACCTAACACATTTTTTTTCAGTATGCTTATTACTCTTGCACAAAGCTCTTTCAGGTTAAAGATGGTGTGAACATAACCCCAGCACATAAACTAAAAACATTATTCTAAAGGAAAAAGGGAAAAATCTGTAGCTTCTCCCCATGATCTTGCTATAAATAATTTCTTGGTTGGGCACTTCAACTTCTGTGCATTCCGAATTTGGATTCCAATCCCGATTACAAAGTTTGGATCAAACTTTGTAATTGCTGTCAAAAGATGTTTGGCTACACAGCAAGTAAAGATGGGGTTAATTCAACATGCTGCAGTGTTATGTTAAGTGGCAGCAGTATGCAGTGTACACTATTGGCCTGTTTGATTTTAAATCTCATCAACCAATTGTCAACAAATAAGGTTTACTGCCAGGCTAATAAACTGTGTCCCTCACTGATTGAAAAACCTTCACTGCCTCAGCTCCTTTGCAGTCCTCTGTGGTTTTTACCCTGATACCAAGACAGTGTCTGCATTTTTATAGTGGCTTGTTTAGCTCCTCTTGCCCTCCTCCAGAAGCTGTTACTAACCTGGAAGCTTGCTCACCTTCCCCATTTGCTTTTGCATAATCTGACAGTGAGGCAATATCAAGGTTTGCATTGCTGTGTTTGATTCCTATAGGAAAGAGAAGGTCTCAGGCCATCAATGGCTTTCTATCAGGTCTTGTCTCCTTTATGCCACCTTTATGCCAAGGTCAAGAGGGAACATTAGTCCAGGTGGGCACAGCCTGGTTTCCTGCTTTGTGCAGCTCTGACATCAGATCTCACACTGCTGAACTGACTGGGAACAGGATTTGGCCAGAGCTCTGTGAGGTGGCTCTGCCTGCTGGATCCGAGTGCCAAGGAGCAATCACTCTCAACCCTGTGTCTTTTCAAGAGTGGTGAATTGCTGTTCAACCACTTAAATAGTTTTGCTTTGACTTTTTTCTAAGTCTTTTCTACTGATGTCAAACTCGGTTTAGAGCATCACAAGTTTTCCAGAACCGTCTGCTGAGCTTGTGGCTTCCAGACTAAGCCACAGAACTCTGTAATGTTTCAAGAAGAGGTTTGGTGAGAGGGCCTTGAAGAGATGCAGGGTGATCCTCTGCCCTCAGACATGTGTGTTGAGGTTGATAATACTTGCCAACCTAAGGAGCTGAAGTTTTAGTGGGTAAGGAGCTCGTTGCCTGTATTATTCATTGGTAAAAGGAGGAGGATTTGTTTTCTTGGCAGAAACTGCTGGTGAAAGCCCAGAGGATGATTTTCTCTCTTGTTTATTTAGTGAACAAATACAGTTCACCTACAGAAGCTTTCTATCAAGAACTGATATGTTTTGGAAGTTAACATTAGCTCCTAAGAATCTCAAGCCTGGATGGTGGAAAAAATATAGAGAAATCT
This sequence comes from Aegithalos caudatus, assembly GCA_013389925.1. NCBI lineage: Eukaryota > Metazoa > Chordata > Aves > Passeriformes > Aegithalidae > Aegithalos > Aegithalos caudatus. Next base: position 88,539 of record WEIU01024080.1, read on the forward strand.
TATTGGAAAAGAAAAATCTACATCAGGCAGAAGTGGGCAATATGCATGATTTGTTTTTTGCTTCAAGTTCAGGTATCCTATTGGCTTTCTTGCTGGGAAAATCCTATCCCAGTGGAAAGTGATGTACAGGTAACTTTGGTGTAGTGACAATGCAGAGAACTCACTGCTGAAAGTGAGTGACCCATCCTTAGAGGCGGGTTGGACAACAAATTGCTACTTCTGAGAGACTCTTGTGTCTTTCCCAAACTGAAGGTAAAATCAAGCATTAATGCAAAATGTTACTGCAATCCTGATTGTACCAATAGGATCTTTAATGTGGATGATTAGGTAAAACATCTTATAGGGTGCAGTGTACTTAAACTGCTCTCAGGAGCAGACATGGTCCATTGTGTTTCATAAAACCAGGAAACTTTAAACATTTTTTTATTGTTCTCCATTATATGGAGCATTTAAACTGTCTCATTTTTCCCCACAATCCTTGCTCTGCTGACTTAAAAATATTTTTAGCAAGCAGAGGTACGGATGAATGAAATAGTCAGGAATTATCTTCCCAGCGTTCATAAAAATACAAATGCAAAATAAAAATTCCTAATGCAGAAGTGTGCAGTTTTACTGCCAGCCTTCATCTCTGCCTTCTCCCTGTATGTCTGTGGGCTTGGAGGATGCAGATTTTGTTTCCTGATCAAAGCTGTAGTGGATGGGGATGACGAGGCTCATCAGTCCAGTGCTGCTGATAGCCCCTGTCAGCAGCAGCCTTTCTTTAGAGTGAGCTTCTCATGAACTGCCAGGGGAGAGGACAGTGATGGGCTCTGCTGGCCCTGGTGTGGGTGGCTGTTGCTCTTCCCTGTTGAAATCGTTGCTGGTTGGTGCCTACATGAAGCTTAAAACCTTGCAGCTGAGCGATTCCTAAATGCTTGTCCCCTCCGTGTCAGCTCAGGCACTTCCATTATCAGACAGATGGGATGAGCAGGATGGGTTTGTCTTTCCAGCAGTGGATGAGAAACAAAGACTGGAATTAATTTCCCTTTTTGTTTGTGTGTTTAGATTTGCTATTTATTTGTAATCCCATTTCTTCTCTACAGTATATATGCCTCATTTCCCCATCTCAGCAGCCTCAGTAATTCCTCCTACCTACTCCACGGGGGTCTTATGAGTGCTAACATTGATAATGCACTGTGTGATTCATTGATGAACATGGATGTGTATTTATGTGTCAGATACCATTAGTGCTATCCTTCTTTTAAATAATGTTTCTCAGCCTATGAGCACTAATGAACACAACTTTCCTCTATAGATCATCTGCCAGGTGCCACAGCAATCCTTAATGTAAAGCTAATGACTTTTTCAAATGAATTTAAAGAGCCTAACAATGAGGTGTCACAGAAAAAAATTAAGGATGCCATCATGTTCAGAGGCTAAATGTATGTAGAATATGCAATAGGGAGTGTGAATGCATTCTTTAATCTCAAATTACATGTTCAAAACCAAACTACAGCCTCAATTTTAATCAGATCCCTAACAACAAAGGCACAGAGATGTACTTTCATCCTTAACAAAAAATTTTGCCTAGATTAGTTAGGTGTTTCATGTTTGGAGAGTGGTGGGTCATAGTGACTGTTTGATTATTGACATGAATTGAAAATAAAGTGGTGTTTTCTAGTTGTGGGTGTGAAAAGAGTTATTACCTAAAGCTGCCCAAGAATCAGTAGCTATTCAAACTTCTTTGAGCATGTTTAGTTACTAAAACAATCCAGCATATGGACTCATGGTCATGGCAGCAGTGTAATCACTCTCTGAGAGATCTTTTTGGGGGAGGAGAGAAGGGAGAATTTTACAGCATACTGCCATGAAAAGTAACATTTTACTTTGTCTACTCAACCTCCTTTGTTGAAAGTAGTCAAGTGTTTCTGACAGATGAAAGGTACCTCGGTGTGAATGTCAGGGGTAGGAATTTAGATCCAGTAACTTATTCAGGTAAATGGGTGTTGCTCCTCTCTCCAGAAGCAGTTTCTTCAATTCAGTAAGTTCAGTAACCTCAATTTATCAGTGCATGCAGAGATTAGACCCCACCCTGCGATTTAGGGTAAAGAAAAGCACAGATTAACAAAGAAATAGTCTCTTCCAGAAACAATTTAGTGTGTTTTAAAGTTTATTTTTACAGTTCATTAGAAGCTAAATGCTTCCTTGGAAAAAAAAAATCAGTCTAAAGAAATAAACCTAAAATATATAGAAAATATGCAACTAAGAGGAACTGAAAACAAATATATTCTTTATTACATTGGCCTATTGTTAAGCACAGGGCAATCTATTCAGTCTACTGCAGAGTGGCAGGCAAACAGCCTTGTTTGGGGCTTCTGAAGGACTAAAGCACCATCTTCACCTCCTGTTTTTCCCATTACCTGCAGCAGGTTAGAATCTCTATTTCTGTCTTACATCTCTTAGGTTGGCTGTGGAACTCTGGGAGTTCAGTGGGAGACATCAGATAAAGCCAGATGTGCCTGATGTAAATCAGCATACAAGGCAGCATTTATGTTTATCGATTCCAAATATTTTCACTAGAAAATGCATTGGAGTAATTTTCTTACTAAGATCCTGTTCTTCTGGTTGTATTTTATGTCATTTTTCTTTTATTTTAGTGCATTTTATTTCACTGGGTCATAAGTAAGAATAACTTTTATTGATTCTGTTTATTTGCATTTTGCTTCTGCTCCAGGCTGGCTTACTTTGTTATTCTCTGGATTTCTTTTTAATTGTTTGAAATAATTTAAATTCAGGTTCAGTGCTGTTATTCAGCTTATGTTCACTGTATTTTGAGCTTTTATGTGTGTCTTATTTAGATGGTGGTGTGAATAAAGGAGATATAAAGGCACTCAGCAATTTCTTAGCAGCTGCTAAAGTGGGCATTGCTTCTGCTCTGAATTCCTTTTGTTTCAAAGTAATCCTGGCTCTGCAGATGTATTCACAGATAAAAGTTCCAGTCAGATTGAACATTTTATATCTCTGAAGTAATGTACTAGCTATCACTTTTCATGTGGATTTTGTATTTTTTTTAACTAGCTAAGCTTTACCTATATATTTTTTTTCTGATGAAAACATAAACATAGTTAAAGCAGCTCAGAAAAAATTGATCATGAATGAATTCTGACATGCAGCTAAATCAAAATCTGGACAGGGGGTGTCCCTTTGCTGCCAGTGATGAGGTGTTTGGGTTGTCAGAGGTGGATTATTTAACAGCAATGGTTTGTTTGGCTGCTGACGTGCAGAGTGTGACACGTTAAGGTACATTCTTGTTATGGTGTAAAGCACTCTGGTGCTCCAGAGGCTGACCAACAAAAAAATTGTATCCAGGAACAAATAACAGATCTTTTGTTTGCTGACCTGGCCATTTGTTCTGAGCTGGGACAGCCCTGGTGACAGAAGCAGGTGCCTTTTCCACAAAAGACTGACCAGAGGGACCTGCTGGCCACATGTTCTTTGTCCTCAGCAAATGCAGGGTAACATGATGCATTCCAATTTCAGCCAGGCCCACTGATATCACTGACCATCAGCTGGGATTCAGAGGGTTTTGCCAACCTGACATATCTTTTTTGTGTGCCTTAATCCACATTAAAAACATTTACACTTGGCCAACTCCAAGAGTGATGGACAGCTGATGATGTTCCAGACCTGCTGTTTCTAAAGGCTGTTTCTAAAGGGGTCACCTTTTACAATCCCTGGAGGTTTTCACTAAGGTGGCAAGCAGTGAAATGGAGCAGCCCAAGGTGCATATGTATTAGTTGGTCCCTGAGACACGTACAAAAGTGGTCAGCACAGGCATGGGGCCAGGAGCAGGAGGCATCGTAGGTCCTGATAGATATCACCTGATAGATATCTGTTATCTGAACTCAGTTAGTTACTGGAGAAGTGTAAGAATGTGGAAGAAACATAACAATTGTACACATAAGTGTGTCTTTCTCTCTGGGAAATAACTTGCTTAAATTTTCTCTAAAGACATGGATACATAAAAGTGGAATAAAACCTGGGGAAGGATGTACCCTCTCATTCACTCATCCCCTAGGAAGGTGCCAGCTCAAGTCACAAGCTTTTAATCCTTCCCACTGGATTAATTTATGGTGCAACCACTAAGATATAAGGGATTTAGAAGGGCTGGGCCTTAATGCGGATTTCTGTTCCTAGGTTATGTGAGTTTAGTGTATTAACAGTCCCAAGTCTGCAACCCTTGTGCAAGTATAAATCTGTGTATGAATCCACCACTCTGGGGACAGAAGGGGAGCTACTTACACACACAGAGTCTTGCCCTGAAGCTTCTGTGTTGAGAACAATAAACCCCAAGATATTTCAGAAGTACGAAGGGCTCTGCTCTTTGTGGCAGTACTTGAGAAATTGCTGAACACTGGGAGTTGAGCTCTCAGGATCTTCAGCTATGAGAAACCAAAGCAAGGGCTGATCCCTTCCTCTCCTAATGCCACTGTTACTGCACCTCAAGGCCCTCTGACTTCCCTGACATGCTGAAGCATCCTTTCTGCCCTGTCAAGGTGACAGCATCATCACTCCATACAAATTCACTTCCCATAAGGTATTCAAAGGATATCCAGTTCATTCAAATGTACCAAATTTAAATGTATCTTAATTTATGACTGTGTTCTAATCACCAGAAGATGATGAATATAATTAAAGATAATGAATGGTCCCATTAGTCTTTTGCTTGCTGTGATAATTCCTGCAGACAGACACTTCCTTTGTCTGTGTGGTGTGGAAAGATGCCTTAGCAAAGGAAACTTCTGTTGCAGCAGATTCTCACCCTGGAGCTTAAGAGTTTTATTTAATAGCTAGTTTGGGAGCAAAGAAGAGAGAAGGAGCAGACTTCTATGCTGAATTACGTGCAAGTAATTGCTGAAGGTGGAGGTAGAAAGAGCTGATTGTACCTATCAAATTTTGTGTCCCCCTTATGGAAATCCTGGAGTTCCCCCACCATATGCTGCTATTTACACCTCATGCTTTCTCAGCTTTATATATCTTGCTGAAAAGATTGCTGGCAGCTTTATAATATCCACTATCCTTCCTTTACCTTCCAGGCATTCTAGACTGGCTCAAGATTATGCAATCTATTTATTTGGCACAGGGGTTTTCCATCTCTCATCCAGTTAATGAATAAGCCTGACACTGTGATGCCTTTATGCTGCAGCAGCATTGCAGGCTCCCCTTGACAGGGCTGCAGAGCTGAACCAGGACTGCTGAGACTCTTCCTGCTCAGTGCTTGCATTATACATGCAAAATGTGTGCCCTGACCTGCCCCCCTCACTGCCACGCAATGGAGACAGAAAGCAAAATGTAAACCATGGTGTTTTGTTTGGTGGGGAATGGTGAGGTGCTAAAAGCAAGCATAAAGCTGAAGTTTAATTTTAGGGGAATTTGTTCAGTGCTGAATTGAAAGTTGCTTCCCAGTGTGGTCTGCAAGTTTCATGATTCTGCTGTGTTTGTCATGACCCACATAATTAATGAAAACCTGGAACACTCTGGAAGGACTCCCTTGAAGGAGAAGGATGGCAGCAGAACCTCAGGAGTCCCCACAGGCTTTGCAGTACTCACCTGGCCATTTCCCTGGCAGCAGTTTTCCTGGTTCACCAGGACTGCAATGAGGAGCTGTCACTTTTGCCTTGGAATAGTTTTTGTGGTTGTGTTGAACCTTTGGAGAGGTTTTCCACCCTCTGTGCCTTCCTCATAAGATTTTCACTCAGGCTGTGCTTTAGGTTTCTATGGACACAGTCACAGTAAGGGCTGCCACTAAAGATCTGTCAACCTTTGCGAGGTTGCTCAGGAATTCAGGCTTGCCTTGCCTGGCCAGCACGGCACAGACACGGGGAAGGCTGTTCACTGTGTTTGCCCTTCCTCACTCCTGTCAGGCTTTTGAAACTCATTTACTGGGCTGCACACCTCTTCCAAAACAGTCATGAGAGAGACACACTCTGAGGGCTACATTTGCTCTGAGACCAGAGAATCTCTGTACCAAATAAGAACCACTCTGAGCCAAAGAGCAGGAGATGCTCCTAATCTCTCTCTTTTGACACGATCCCTCCGGGCTGTGCTCAGCAGATGTTTGAGTTAAACCTGTCAGCTGTGGCAATCTGATGCTTCAAATCTGTTTTGAGACCCAGCAGGAAAACCTAATATCTCAGGATGAGGGGATATCAAGCTTGTTCTCCTTGCTCAGAGATTATCAGATGTGCCATGAAACACAGAACTTCAGTAATATGACTCACAGCTTTTGATCTGGCAATTTCTTGTTATCAGTGTACGTGCAAAGATGTCTGCTTAATATTATAAAAATATGCAGGAGATCTCTGTTCCTAAGGTCTGACTAAAATCCCACTCTTAAGTCCTGTTAACATCAAGAAAGCAAGGGTGAGCTTGCAGCAGTGGACATTAACAGACTTAACAACCCAGGTTAAATTCTCCAGAAAAAAATCTGGAATTTCATGTACTGAGGTTTAGTCCCTTCTGTTCTTCAAAGTGAGTTTTGAATGCAAGCATCTTTTAAAATATTTCAAATATTATACCCATAACAGACTATTATTGTACTGCACCACAGATCCAAGTCTGGAGGCTGGTGGGAACACTGCATCCACTGCTAAGGGAAGCTACAGATGTGTGAGCTTGGGGAAAAGATGGAAATTAATAGTAGGGAGACATAAATGGGGTAGAAACAGGAAAGAGCAACTTAATAGTGATCAGGGTAACACCTGCTTAGAGCCACAAGTTGTCTTCAGCTTGCCTTCTACAGATCTTGTTGAATATCTGCTTATATTTTGAGATGTAGAGGTTTTGACTAACAGTTGTGTTTTCAGAGGAATTAAACTCTTTGTGAAATTAGATCTTGCTGAGTAAAATCAATACAAAATAAAGGGAAGGGTTGTTTCCCAAGTGACAAAGCATTTGGCTTTTATTTTTAAAGAGGAAGGAGGCATTTCACACTGAAACATGATTTTTAATTTTATTTTTAAAATTGCCTAAATTAAGGGAAAAAAGAAAAGTTGGTGTTTTTTTTGTTTGTTTTTTTTTTTTTTTTTTAAATACCCTCAAAATGCAATACAACCAGGAAATAAAGACATTTAATAAAGAGCAGGGGGATGGAGTGGGTGCTATGTTTGCTGGTGAGCATTCCCACTGGCAGAGCTGGAGCCACAACAGCTGCTGATGGCTCTGGGGAGCGGAGCAGGGCTTGCGAGCAAATTTCTCTGAAACGCAAGAACGAGTGCTTCCTTGAGGAATAACTACCCGGGGGATTGTCAGGACCATTTGCTCCCTGTGCAGAGCTGCAGTCACTCCCGGAGTATTTTCCTTCTGCAGGAGGTGCCAGGCCCTGCTGGCAGCGTGGTGCCCCCTTTTCCAGCCTCGCCTGCCACACTCCTCAGCCACCCTGACAGTTGATTAATGCCTCGGCTCTGGAGTGACAATTCTGTTTCACACCTTCATCCATCATCCCTGCACCATTTCCTGGGGGCCTCAGGACCCTGACAAATTGTCATATAACCTACCGGGGACTTGCTGTTCCTCCAATTGTCTGTCTGAGTAAGTGTCCTGGTTTTTTTCATAAGTTGCAAGAGGGAGAAAGAGAAAGGGCTGAAAAATGGTTTAGATGCCTACCATAGGAAAAGGAGATTGGTATGATTCAGAAAGCTGGCTAATTTACTTTTTAAAACTTTTATCCCGGCCATGTCCCCAGGAAAGTTGCAAAATCCATTCCCTGGCTCCCCATGGCTGGGGACGGTTTGAGGTTTGAGGTGATGTTTTGCAGGAGAACTGTGGCAGGCGAGGAGATAGGTGAGAAATGAATCGTGGTGTGGAATCCAGCCCTTCCTTCAGACTTGTAGGGGTGCCAAAAAAGTTTGTGTTCCCATGCCTCAGTTTCCCACTGTGGGATGGAGGGCAGGGATGGAGCACAGGGATGGAGGGCAGGGGTGGTGGGCAGGGATGGAGAGTAGGGATGGAGAGCAGGGATGGAGAGCAGGGATGGAGGGCAGTGATGGAGGGCAGGGATGGAGGGCAGGGATGGAGAGCAGGGATGGAGGGCAGTGATTCTCCACTGCAGAGGTGCCCTGGGAAGACCCCGCAGGGAGTCCCAGCGAGGGGGAGAGTGGCTGTGAGCCCCTCTGAGCCTCTCGGGCTCTGTCTCATTTGCCCGTCTCCGCAGAAGGACAAGCTGCTGTTAAGGTCTGGCATTTGTTTTTACACTTTAAACACAAAGGGAGCTCCCCCGATACCCTTCACAATGTCACGTTGCGATTGCACATGGAATCGCTGCTCCTGCCTACGGAGAAAGCAAGATGAAATCAAGTTGAGAGGCATTTATCTTTTGCCTTTTGGGCAGGGATATGTGTCTCCTTGCTCTGCTGCTTTTATTGCGAAGCAGGGAGGACCAGGAGGATGGCATTAGCGAGAGGGGGACAATTTCCCCGGGGACAGAGGTGACTTCTTCTTTTCTCCATGTCTTGCACAGCCGCGTTTCCCCTGTCACAGCATCAGCCCCGGCACAGCACCAAGCCCGGGCCCCGCAGGCTCCGATCCAGGCACGGGTGAGGAGTTGCCCCCAGAGCCCTGCTCGCTCCTGAAGGCAGCAGCACATCAGCTTTTACCCACTGGGAATCTTGCTCACAGCTTCAGCCTGGAGAAGACACCCGAGAGACACAGCCCCGGAGCTGTCAATCTCTGTGTCAGGGGAACAGGGATTGCTTTTCAGTACCTGAGAAAGAAGCATTGTGTTTTGTCTGACTTACAGCTGAAGCCACAAAAGTACCTCCCATACAAAGAGTTCAGCTTGTGTTGAGGAAGGAATCAGTGTATGTGCAGTGATGGGTGAGGACAAAAGCCCTCTTGGCAGGTACAGCTTCAAATAGGTGTGGGAGCAACTGCTGAGAGCCATGGAGAGACCTTGGACAGCAGGGGAAGGACTGGAGTGCACTCAGCTGTCCACACCCTGGGCAATCCAAAATTGAACTGCTGCCTCTGTGATGTCAAATGGAGTTAAAAAGCCAGGTAAAAAGGTTTACAGCAACTATGGGGTGATCTTGAAACCATGACAACAACATGCCAGAGCAATGGAGGACTGAGGAGGCCCCAGGAACAGAATACTTTAAAAATCCTAGTTTTGTGGACAATTTATTGTCCAAATAGACTCAAGCAGAAACTGGAACAAAGTATAAGGTTAAATAATAGCTTGGTGGTAGCTGATGGGATGAAAATATAACCTAGAGCTAGCTTAGGTGATTATCATACTGCAACTCACACCCCCAGGAGAATTTCTGGGTGCAAATTGCAGCATAATGAACTGGATCCAGACCACCATACGTGCATTGTGAATTTTGTTACAGAAGTGCACATGACCCATCATCTATTCTTGCATCATTCTTTTTCTGTTACCTTTTTGAATAACACGCTCTGAATGTCTCCTAGGAGGCCTACCAGTGATGTTAAGTGCCTCACATGCTGTACTACAGAATGGTATAAAAAACCCCAAACAACTCAACTCTGTGTTGACTGGCTCTTGCAGACCAGGTAAAACACCTCAGCTTTAGGGACAACGTTGGGGTATTTAAAGTTACATGTAAGGGTTTATATAGAATATGCAGGACTTAATCATTGAGTTTAGTTTGGGACAGATTCAATGGAACAATAGTATTTTACGTAAGGCAGTTCTGTTGTAGATGTGTTTTAAACTTCTATACAGTATTTTAAAACAGATTTGGGAAACTTGCAGGTGTTATGGTGCCCTTATCCTTCTGTTTGGAGATCCCTTGTGATCACAGACCTGGAATAGGTCTGCAGGGAGACATGAATTTAGCAGATCAAGCATTTATGATCTTTGTCAGAATGTTGTGTGATGGTCTGGGCTGAGGATATATGTAAGAACCATCCTCATGTGAGTTAGAAACCACCTAGGCAGGTTTCCCTTGGGAAAAGCCTGCCAGGGAGGGTTTTCTGATCTGGGATTTGCTCTGGAGTATTACTGGGACAATAGGAGAAATAGATTGCTCTTTTACATTTAGATTGCTCAGGGATGTTCAAGAATTCATCAGCAGGTGCAGGAAGCTCTCTCCCATCAGGGCTGGAGGGAGAGGGGCAGCTCAGTGTGGGTTTGGTGGACTGTGCCTGCAGGTATTACCACCTGGGTAATGCCAGGCTCCAGCTGCCATTAGGAAGCCTTAGCTTCCATCACATTATATTTTACTTATTTGGTTTAATTCTGAGCTGTAAAACCCTGAAGTGAGGCAGTGCAGGACTGTGACACCTCCAGGACCTGCTGGTGCTTGTGCCTCCCATGCTGGGAGTCAGTGTCACTGTCAGCTGAGGGAGATCTGTAGGAGAAGAAAGGAACCTGAGCTACACCACCTCAGAGTCCCACCTGAGTGTTACTCAGACAGGGAGACCTCCCACCTGGAGAAAGGTGTATCATGAATAAAGAAGGAAAAAAATCAAGCTTTTTTTTTGGATGTCTAGACAACAGATCAGATTTCTTTACAAAGCTTATACCATCCTCAGGCAGCTGTCTGAGAACTCTTTGAGGGAGACAAACCCTAGAGGGGGAAGGACAGAGCAAATAGAAAAAAATGAACTCTGGGTGATTCTATTTGAGCACTTATTTCAAGCAGCTTTCCCTGACTTTAGCCAGCTCTTCTGCACTGCCTGACTGCTGCATCTCTGGGTCATGCAGCTCTGCCAAGACCAGATTGAACCAAATCCTTTCCAGAGTGTGGAGTTTTTTTTCTTTTTTTCCTAATGGAACAGACTGCTACTTCTGACTATCAAATCCAAGCTGGGAATTTTCTCTAAGCTGAGGAACTGCCTCTCCAATCACCCTGGTGGGGATGGATGTGCTTGTTTCATCCTCATCAGTCTACAGTTGCCTACAAAGAGGAGCCTTGGGGGTGGCAACACTAGCACCACCTCCAGTCACTCCACACCTTCCTCTACTCACTCCTGAGTCATCTCTTTTGATGTGGGCAGCACATCCAAAAATGAGTGTGGGATGGGAAAGTTTCCTTACTGGTACCTCAGATGGAGCAAATCCCATCTTCCCAACACATAGGTTTTCTTTGGGATACATCCAACATGTTCCTCACATTTTATTATTGAAAGTGTCAACAACACTGCAGGTAACAGCTGGAGAAGGAAAGCAATTTGATTCTTTCACAAAAAACTTTTGACCTTTTCTCAGCCAGTTTCCTACGTTCTCTTTTTGCTTTAATAACAAGGGTGACATTTTGAGGCCTTTGGAACTCCTCCAGTCTCTGTCTACACTTTCATACTTCAACTATTTTCTGAAATAAATGAAAGCTCTAGAGCCAGCTGCGTGTCTGAGAGGGGATGTCAGCTGCACACCAGAGCAGAGCTGGGAGATTTGCAGTCTGTTGGAACAGGTACCAACCACCTTCACTTAAAAACAAACCTGGGAATATAGGTGTGCTTGTTGGGTTATGGAGATTTCTTGTCTTTATTTTAAGAAAATGCAGGAATGTCCTTCTCTCTGATGCCTGTGTGTGTTATAATGAGATTCTCTAGACCACATGCTCTACCTGTTCACTCCTGGAATATTGAGGAAATAAGCAAATAGCTGTTGACATGGGAAGTGAAAGCTCCAAGAAAGCCCTCTCCCTCTGCAGAAAAGGTCACTCATGCCCTGTACTCCTTTAGCCAGGCCTAGGACTGACAAACATTGTTGTTGCTATCCTTTCTGTTTGTGTTTTGAATTCAAAGGTCAAATCTGATTTAAACAACTCATGGCCACTTGTAATCAAAGCTAATGTGCAAGTAAATAGTTCAATAATTTAAAAGAAACCTCTTTGCCAATAAGTCACTTTGAATTTGTCCAGCCAGGGATGATATTGCAAATCTAAACAAAACAAGTCAAAACACGTGTGCAAGCACACTGAGTGGGACTCACATGGGAGCAGAGACCATCTGGAATCACAGTTGTTCTCACAGCCAGAAGAGACACAAAGATGCTATCAAACAGGAGAGGTGCACAAGTGAGCCATGGGAAGTTCCTTGGGCAGTGTGGAGGTGGCTTCTGAGCTTTTCCATCTTATGACCAACCCCTGTCCTTTGCTCTCTGTGCTGCACAAGTTTTGTTCCAGGTCACAGGTACCCATCCCTGCCTGTGTGCAGGTGCCAGGCATGCCAGTGGTGGCAGGGGACAGTGCCCCTTGTGCCAGAGGTACAAACCTAAGCACAGGTGTTCCTGTATGGCCTACCAGCAGGGTGGATGTCTCAGCCCTGAACTCACCCAGGAACACCTCCAGTGCTTGACTTGTGGGAGTGATTCCACGTGCTGGCAGCAAAGGCAGGCAGGGCACAGGGCCATGGGTGGGTCAGGGGCTGCACTCTGGGCTGGCAGGGAGCATCTGTGAGCTGGCAGTGGGAGCCTGCCCTGAGTCTGAAGGCACTTTCATATCCAGCCATGGCACAAAATGTAGCCCTGCAGCTTCAGTGAATGTTGCACAGCACATGCATTAACAAAGGCATTTCATGTGCACAAAATGCAAAAGGACAGCAAGTCCAGGCTGTGTTGTCTTTGTAGCTGTTCCAAAGTCTCCTAATCTCAGAGCCTCCTGGTTTATTTTTGAGTCTACCTTTTTGGGTCTGTTACCATCCCTGACTAGCTCTTGTCTGAGTTGCAGCCTGTATCGTTTTGGCTTCCATGTGCCCTGTTTGCAACCACCACTACTGAAAGAAAATGAGGTGGGAGCATCGTTACACAAAGAGCCTTGGTGGAAAAATACTGTACTTAAATAAGTTGAGAGCATTTTCACCACTTAGAAAATGCTTGGAGGAGTGACAGCATATGCTGTTCTGTCATTAAAACAAAAGCTGTATTTCAAAAGCTCTTTTCCCCCAAAGATATTATGCACATATTGCTAGTCTAACGGGAATGCAGAGTGGAAGAGGAGCTGAACAGAGTAGCTGCCACCAAGAGAGGTGGGGGCAGGTGACAGCAATACAGATTTCAGTGGGATGCATTCAAGGAAGGAAGATGGCAATGTGATTTGCCAAAAGCCTCCTGGAGACAGTTAATAAGCACATAGAAAAACCCCCTTGCTGCAGAAGTAAATCATCACAGAGCAAGAGGAGGGGTTCCGAAATCCTTTTTGGCAGGGGGATACTGGAGAGTGCTTTGATGTGGCTCTTCTTTGCCAGAAACCTCCCACCTTCTTACTGGATTTGGATTTTGCTGGCTCACTGGAGCAGGTTGCTGCCTCCTGTGTATCTCCTGCTCTCAAGGGAAAAGAGGAGGGAGCATATGGGCAGAGCAGTCCCAAAGACACGTCCTGAGGCAGAGCCAAGCATAAGCTCAGAGCTGATCCTTGTACAGAAATTCAAGCTGGAGGACAGAGCAGACTTTGAACATTGTGACTGCACTGACACCATTCATGCAGTGTGGAAAACACTTTTCCCCAGGAAGCTTTAGGACATGAAATATGTCCTGAAACAGAACTTTGAAAACCCAATGCAGCTTAGTCCACTACAGTCCTGTGAGCTGGACAGTTCCAGTTCAGACTATACATGTAACAAGAGGAAACTTCTTCATCTTTATCTGGATTTGGGTGGACCACATGATTAGCTTCATAATCCCCACCAACCAGACTCAGTGGAATACCCTGCATGAGTTATATCTTGCCATATTCAGGTTTTCTCTAACATAATTCTATTTTAGGTACAACAGGGTAAGAAAGGCTTTGAAGTTGACCTTACCTTGGTTCTCAGGAAAGACATGGTGAATAGAATCTAGAATCATTCCATGTTTAGCAAGTAGCTGAGGGCATCCTTTTCAGATTTCCAGGTTGCAGATGATTTCAAATTCTTGTGGCATGGGAAGGGACTGAGCCACCAGGGCTGCTGTGGTGCAGTGTCCTGGGGCTCCCCAGGCCACATCCCTGTCCAGTCACTCTCTGCTTTCTGTAATTTTTCATGCATGATTTATATGGTGCAGGGGCCTTTGGAAACATTGTTTCTGAAAGCTGAAAAAGAGAAATGAGAGTTTTTACAGTTTGTGTTTTATACTGGTGTTAAAATCCAGGCAGTGCTGTGCTAAATTTCTGGGAACTGGGGCTTTTCTAATAATCACCTATACTTTGCTGTTCCCATAAAAAGCCCTGTTGAGATGTTAATTTCTTAGAAGATTTGCAGAGCCAAACCTAGGTGAGGACTCTAGCCTGGTTTGCAAAGATTTAAAATAAGTGATCATTTTCTGAGGACATAGTGATTGTAGACCTGTGTTAATTCAGGTTAATTAATGTTAAATTAGACAGGAAAGTTGGAAAGTGTTCTGTGATATCTGAAGAAACACTTTCATAGCTGCAATTTAGAATATTTCCAACCTGTTTCACACATTCACACACACACCCCCCAGCATTCCTGCTGTGCAGTAAATGAGGGTACAGACCTACAGAGCATCCCCAGCTTTTTTCCAGGTGAAAAGGCAGTTGAAAAGTCTGTTAAATTTAAAATCAATGGTATATTTTTCCTCTTCCAGAAGATGTCTGATTAATTCCTGTTTGCTACAACTGAAGTAAAATGAACATGAGAAGGCCTGTGCAAGTTGGAGCAAACCAAGGGTGTGATCCCCACTGATTTGTAGCACTGTTCATGTCATCCTTCTCTCAGAGGAATCAGGAGCTCAGATCTTCTGGAGTGTGCAGAAACCCAAACCATTTCCTTCCTCTTTCCTCAGGGAATTCCTTTTCATACCATGTCTGCATCCCTGCAGCTTTCCAAATTCAGAAGTTTCTCTCTTTGAAGCTGATTCCTCTCTCAGACCCCTCTCCTCGTGCCTCCCCTCTAAACTTTTAGGTGTGTTTGCATCTTGAAGTCACTTGTTTTTAAATTTAATCATAAAGGGGTGGAGAAGGGGGGAAGAGAGTGAAAAACATGTTAAATGAAGAAGAAAATCAATTTTGCATTTGCCACATCTCAGCAAACACTTACCCAACCCTGCCCCTCCCCTGCCTGTCAGTGCCAGGCACTGTGGCTTAATCCCTTCTGCATCGTTTTCAAGCTGCTTGCATCAGGAACTGGTTTCTTTTGGATGCTCTTGACCTTTGAGTGAGGACTGGTGTCCTTGAGGCATGAGGCAATTTAAAAGCTCTCCCTCTGCACTTCAGAGGCTCAGGGAGGTTTGTGTCAGCTCACACAGAGGCACCTGAGGAGCAGCACCCCTTCTCATCACAGGTGACACTGCCACTGCCACCTCTGCTGAACAAACCACGGGATGCTGGTGCAGACAGGGGATGGGCAGCAGCCCACACCCTCCTCCCACCCTGCTGTGGCCAGGAGAGGGGAAAAGGGCACCAGCTGGTGCTGCTCTGGTTGTTTACTGACACCAGGAAAAAGAGTCTGATGAAGGAGAGCAGAGGATTGTGTTTTGGATCCCAGCACCCACACAGGGTTTCTTCTCCGTGTTCTTGCTCTTAGCCTTTCATCTTTATTCTCACTAAAATCTCTCCTTCTCCCTGCTCTCCAGGCTCTTCTCAGGAAATGTTTAGTGCTGGAGGAGGTGTGTGATGTTGGGAGTTGCAAATGCTTTCAGGTTAGATCAGAGCTGTCAGTGAGATTTTATTCTGCAGGGATAAGGCACTGGCCTTCTGTCAAATCCAAACTGGGTGCCTGGCCAGGTCTGTGTACCTCTGCCTGTGGGCTCTGGTTTCCTTCCATGGAGCCCTACACCTGACACAAGAAATGTTTCCCAGACAGGAGAATATATTGAGGTGGAAAGCAGTCCTGAGTTCCACATTTCAGGTGTGCCTGTTGTGTCTCAGCAGGCTGTGCAGTATGAGGTTCCCAAGGAATAGGCCAAGCAGTGCAGCCAAAGAGTCACAACCATCTAAACACACATCCAAACTCTTGTCAGTGTCTGCCAACTAGAACAGAAATATGAGAAAGCCCACATTCTGAAGAAAAAAAAAAATTAAAATATGTAGTTTTTAAAAAGATTTTTGCTTTGCTTAAAAGTCTAAAATATTCTTTAAAAAATGGGAGGCTTCTTCTTAATAAATTCTATGACTCGTTGTCAAAATGCCCTAGAAAACATCCCTATCTCATTCTAAGAACTTTGCTATAATGTGAGAGTTGAAATTAAATAAATAACAATAATATTGATTCCTCCTCCAGCTCTGGCATGAATTAGGTATTCAGCCTAGATGGCTGGAGTAGACATACAGCCATGGATGTCTTTGTTTCTAATATTAGTTAGCTTGTTTAATTTGACTTGTCCACATTATCAACAGCTATTCATGTGTGTTATGTGGCTTGAAATTACCCTGCAAGCCTCAGTTTTCATCAAAGAGCTCAAAAGACAGCAGCACAAAGGATTTCTCTCTGGTTTTTATTCTTCTGCCAAACCTCAGTTCCAAAGTACCAGGGTACTTAAGCAATTCCTGCTGGAGTTTCTGTTTATATTCTGTTCTGGAGTTTGGGTTGTTTGGCTGATGCACAGCTGTAAATGAGGCTATGAGAAATACTTCATCAAGATGGCTTGGTTCAAAGCCATCTTCTCAATAGAAGATGATTGTTATACTTGGGCCCAGTGCCTAGAGGAGACAATCTTACATAAGCAAATAAATACTGGATCTGCTTTTCATCAGGGCAGAATGGACATTGGATGCAAAACTTTGTAGAGCATGAGTAAAACTTTGTGTCAGGATTGTCTTGGGATATCTGAAAGCTTTGTCTTAATGTCCTGCAAAATTGTAAGGAATTGGCTCCTCTTAAAGTTCTGAAATTCAGGCTGAAATTCTAATCTAGGATTATTCTTGTAATATAAGAATAATTAATCTATGGAATTCCACACCAAGACGGTCCAGAGTGTCAGACAGAGTCAGGTTTGACTACAGCAAGATGCTGTAAGAGACGGATAGCAAAGAGAGGGCATCTGAAAATCAAGAGATATTTCAGAAGGCATCACCTCTATGTTTTCAGCCTCTCCAGCAGCCTCTGACCCTGCTCTGAGATGGGCAGAGCCACAGGTGAGGCAGAGATCACATTCTCTGAGGCATCTCTGACATGTTAGCATCTTAGAATTTCTCTAACATTTTATCCCAACCAAGAATACTATTGTTATCCAAGAAATCCAAGGTCAGGCTAGATGGTAAAAATGGTTGTTTCTATCATTGATTCCAGAGAAAGGATCAACCACTTTTGAAACGTGGTCTGACCTGAAAAACAAAGGCAGAAAAAGCCTTATAATTATTTATACCTTCCTCAAATTTATAACTTTAAAAAACACCTGAGCTCGTGTTTGAACTAGATTGGCTTTCTTTATAGAGCTGTGCAGCTCCCACTTGCAGTTCCCCAGGTGTTCTGTTCCCATGGTTATTTACCTGAACTCTTGAACATCTGCATCTCATTTCACTATGATTTTTTCTTTCTTTCAGTGACAGCAACTGTGATCTTGTTATTTCTTTGACTTCTGATCATGCAGCTAGGTGTCTCACCACAAATCTAGCTCACCTGAGTGTTCAGCAGAATGGAGCAGCCCATGGTCACACATTTCCCTTGATAATATTTGCTGTTAAGTGGATATTTTATGAGATACTCCTTAGTAAGGCATCACTGCAGAGTAAATTGGGGGATATAAAGTGTTGGCTTGTTTTACAGGATGCTGGCACTGCAGTTTTTAATGTCATCAGTGCTCATTGTGGCTGTTATTGCCCCTGTCCCAGGTTACTACTGCCCTTTCTCTCTGCCCTCAGATCAAGGAGCAAATGCTTTGGTGATGTTCAGCCAAATAAACCCACGTGCCTCTGTGATTTAAGGAGAGCATTTTTATTTACTTCCCTTTTAAAGCAGATAGATGGGGATTATCCTCCCAGCATCTAAACTATCTCCTCTGACAGCTCCTTGCATCAAAACCTCCCTGGTGATAATCTGAGAAGAAATAACCCTTGGCAGAGATCCTGTGGGGGTCAGAGAGGCAGGGGTGGCTGCTGGGGGCTGGTGCTGGGGGTCCCAGGTGGGGCTGGCTGTGGGTGCTGGGAGCTGCTGGGCACCAGGAGGTGCCTGTGCTTGTGCCTGTGTCTGTGTCTGTGCCTTCCCAGGCTCTCTGCTACAGCAGCTCCTTCTACAGACTCTGCCCCAAAGTGCCCACCTGTTTCTGGTTTCACGGGGCTGTAGTGAACAGTTATTACCAGAATAACTGCAGGCAATTACTCCACTGGTGTTTGCTGCAGTGGAAACTTCAGGGGGAGACTTGCAGAAAGGCTTTCTAGGGTTCTTCAGTCCTAGCTCTAAGGAGTACTTTAATTTATTGTAAGACAAGAAATCACCACTTCAGCTCTTGTTTTC
This sequence comes from Aegithalos caudatus, assembly GCA_013389925.1. Classification (NCBI taxonomy): domain Eukaryota; kingdom Metazoa; phylum Chordata; class Aves; order Passeriformes; family Aegithalidae; genus Aegithalos; species Aegithalos caudatus. The sequence continues at coordinate 106,872 of WEIU01024080.1, forward strand.
GATTCAAAGGTCAGGCTTCAAATACCGAATTCTCAGTACAGACTTCTCACTAACAAGCTGCAAGGCTCTCATTATTCTTATAAATAAATAAACTAATCATTTTGTACAGAGTGTCCGAGAGGATGGCATAATATACACAGACACTTTCTGAACTGGAAAAGGGTATGTTTTGCCTTTCAAACTCTTTCTGATTTATTCACTTGCCTGTACATGTAATAAATAATCCCATAAATGGGGGGATTCTAAAGGAAGAAGTTTTATAACTGTTTTGGGTAACATCTGTAATCATGAAGAGAAACCCTCACTGTGTAGGACCAGCAGTGGCACCACAAAATGAACCATATAAATTGCTCTGAAAATATTAATTGCAGCCTGATGAAGTTTGCTGCATCTCTCAGCTGTTTCTGTGATGTGATGACAAGCCACCTACTCGATTTACATCAGCTCACTTCGAGAAAGCAATTGACTGTTAGAGAAGGATCATTATTTAAATGAGTTCTTTTTAGAAGATTAAGTCAAGACAGGAAATTGCCAGAAAGTGTGAGTGAAAAGCAGGGAAGTTCAGGTAATCTACATCACCAGCTAGAGGGTGATCTGCATCCCTTAAATCCTTATCTCCCCATAGCATGGGCTGTGATAGACCAGAACTGCTCAGGAGCAGATGCAGCAACATTGGCTGATCAGAGGAATGATCTGGTTTGAGAAGTATCTTTATAAAACTATTCTATTCACTGGTTATGTCCTGTTATGTCCCATTTGGGAACTGTTCATATATATGATTATCCATTCTATTATGGTATTCAGCTCTATTTGAAGTATAGTCTTAAATTAAAGCAAAATATTAAAGCAATGTTCTCAGATTAAACTATGAAAAATTCTAAAAAATTAGATTAAACTATTTCTTCTGTGAGTCATAAACTGACCTTTCATTCTTGTTGTTCTGGAAAGATACCAAGCTTCAGATATTTACACACTTATAAATACTGAAATACTGTTCTTTTTAAAAAAAAAGTAATGATTTATTTAGTTGATATAAAAAAATAGTCTGACAACTTTTGTTGTTCTTCTAAGCACTACCATGTAATCCTCTTTAAGTGTAACCCATCTGAGTCACATCAAATGAGAATAATTCAGAGATGTCAACGGAAGCAGACTCTTGTCAAAGGGTAATGGTCTCCTGCTGCTACATGAATACAGAATATTTATCAGAAATAAGTATCAAAGGGAAGTGAAGGAGAAACAGGGCAGAAGTATTGAAAAGGATCATTGCTCTTGTGCCATTGTTACTTGGTGTTTGTGAGGGGGACGTGCCTGGTGGAACCTGAGGTGCCCTGGCATCTGTGAGCATGAGGGCAGTGTGCATGTCCAGCAAACTGGCTGTGTTCCAGGGGGAATGTTTGCAGGTATTGATGTAGGAGAGCAGATGGGTCTCCTCCTGCAAGGAAATGTGGTGCAAGGGTGGGAGGTCACCGACCTCATTATTAATATTTTAATTTGTCTTGGGACAAATAAGGACAGGTGCAATTCCTGCTAGAATGTGTAGACTGTTGTGGGGACAAGGAGGAAAAGGATGCAGCTACAGGCATTGTACTCTGTTGCATTGGTCTTTCTTGTCTTCCACTGAGGCACCCCACACTGCTGAGCAGTCCAGGCACAGGGATGTGGTCACTTGCCCATGTATCAGTCAGCAACAGGTTGTTGCTAACATTGATGGGGCCAGGAATTGTTGCTTTGGGGATTTATTGGCACAGCTCAGCATGGCTTGTCTAGCTCTGGGCACATCCACTCAGGATGATCAGGAGCTGGGTTTTCTCCAGTGGCTGCCAGCAGAGTAGCTGACCCTACACTAGTGCACAACCATTAGCTGCTGTTTCTGTTTTGGAAGCTGCATTTCATCTCTCTTGCCAAGCACCTGTCATTTTTTTGAGCATTAATAACTGTAATAACAAGCAGAAATGAAACTGAGAGGTCCTAGATTGGCAGACTTTTAAAGATAACTCAATACTGCGTAGTGACTTAAAAATTAATTTATAAATATTTAAAGCTATGAATATTTCAGTCTTTTCAATTCGTTTTGTTAATTATTTAGCTATAAAGCACATATTACATACTTTACCTCCTGTTCAAATTGCATTTTATTACATTTTGAAAGCAGATGGCAGCTGCAGCAGCTCAGGATCTAAGGCTGTGTTTTGCAAGTGGCTCCTTGGGTCTGTGTTTCCAGGGAAGAAGTGGGGACTGTTTGAAGCATTTTTATTAATTTTTTTTAATGTTTCTTGCATTTGCAACCTGGGTAATGATTCAGCCACACAGGCACTTGCTGCCCTCATGTACTTTTGCAAACTAAGGCTTGGCATGTGTACATCCAGAGGCTTAAAAAAATGCTAATTCAAGAGAAAAGTACTTTTGCCTCCTTGCTAGAGACCACACCTTGTATTCATGGCCAGTAACAGTGATGGCCCTCCTTTGCAAATAGCCAGACCATCAAAGATTTTACAACATTTAATTAACATCTTTGTGATAAATGAACAGTATCACAGGCCAGATCTTCTTATTATCCTCATCACTCTTTCATTAGACAGATAAGTAGCTCCTTCATAATTATCAGTCTTTTGGAGCACAGACTGACATTTTATTGTAGGCTTGTGCAATATCAAAACTAGAGGTCCACAAGTGCACCACAGCAATAACAGGGACTGCTGCACTGCAGCCAGTCCATTTGGAAGCCCTGTTGACTCTGTAAGAGCAAGAAAATAGTGCTGAGCTACAGGAAACTAAACTATAAAATCTGTTGGAAATGTGCTCATTTTTCCATTTCAGAAAACTCATTCCACACTTATGAGGAAAATATATGGAGAGAGGAGACCCAGGGTGGGTATTGCACAGCCATGTGGACACAAGTTGCTTTACTTCTCTTCAGAGACTCTAGAGGAAGATTAGAGCAAATAAAGGCCTGTTTTAGTTTCTGTTAGGTACCTGACTGATAGGATGGAGATAAATCACATCTATATTCCCAGAATTTCATATTTATATCTGTAAGACAATTTTCATGGAACTGCTCTCACAGCATAAAAATGCTAGGCACCCTGGAAATCCATGAGACTCCCAACCCATGCTTTATATTGGATATCTAGTGCAAACCCGTAGTGTAGTCTGCATCTTTAAAATATGTAAAGTGGGGCTAATATTTTATGTTGTCATAGAGCTGCTGGCAGAGTTAATTCATTAATTTTTATGAAGCATACAAATCCTGTGGTGGGAGAGTCAGGCAGGAAAGCTAATGAGAAAATCTAAGATGGCTTTTGGGCCAGGTGAATGGGTGGGAAACAAAATCTTTGGCCACATACCAATTTTCTCTTCAAGGAGAAGATAAAGATTATGTTAAATAATGACTTTGTTGCTAATGAGAAGCGCCCTTGTGTACCTGGAGCAAACACTGCAGTCAGGATTCTCCTCCTGCAGTTTGCTTTGCTGTAAACTCTCTAGTGAAAATCACCTCCAGTGCCTTGATCCCTACTCTACAGAGAGGGGATCTCACTGCCTGTGTTGGCTGGCATTGCCCTGAACTGTGCTTTCAGTCAGAAAATGCTGTCTTGAAACCAGACAATTTCCAGGAATCTTGCAATGGCAGGGACTTCTCATCAAAAGCAGCCAAGTCTCAGTGTTCCCTGTGCAGCAGATCCTCTGTAGGGCAATGACCTGAAAGCCAGTTACTCGGTTATAATGTGAAATTATGAAATGCAATTACAGTCTTAATGATAAAATCTCCATCCTTCATCTCCTTCCACCCTGACAGTATATTCCTGGGTACTTGCCTGGATGGACAGGGTCCCTGCAGTCCATTCAGTGCTGCTGGAGCTGTGAGGTGGCAGTGCTCCAGTGAGGGGGGAGAGCAGGAGGGCTTCCCTGAATGTGGCACTCCCTGCCCCTTGCACTGCTCCTGCCTGGCACAGCCCTGCCTGGGCACAACGTGTGGGCTCCTGCCAGCCCAGCGTGGTGCTTTGTACTGCATTTCAAGTCTCAGCAGCAGCTAAATTCTTGCTCTGCTTAAATGTGACCTTGGGAATTCAACCCAGAGCCAGATGCTGTTATTTGTGCCTCTGCAGGGATTCCCTGCTCCCATGAGAAAAGCTGGTAGCTGCAGGGCTCTGTACTCTGCAGAGTGACAGGAATTTTGCTCATTCTTGTTGCTCTCACTTGTGGTATCAGGATGATGATGTTCTATGCCAAGCGCTTGGAAAATTTTTATTTTTTCTCTTTCCATTTGCTCTCAGTCCTTTGCAAATGGATTTCTGTTAGGTTTGTCTTACTGCTGCAGTTACCTACGCTCTGATTAGTCTGACAATGAGGCTACTCTGTGACAATGAGTGTCTTTGCTCAGCTAGCTCTTAAATTGCCCAGCCTGCCCTCACAGGTTTATGTGTCAGGGTTTCAGAAGCCCCACAGTGCAGCAGACTTACCCAGCTGGATTGACACATATTGATCCCATTCTCCTCTTCATCAAACAAGTTTTGTTTGGCTTGATCAGCTGCTAAATTTCTTATTTTTCTTGGGCTCTGGCATTTCTAGGAGATTTTCACACCACCCTCTGTGCTGACTTGCCTGAGACCAGTTGAGAGCTGGAATGAGTAACAAGCACTTCCCAAACCCATGTTTTATCCCTGTAACTGATCATGAGAACAGCAAACCAGATATTCTTCCTGAGGTCACTTCTAGCAATACAGCTCAGAAACTTCCAGCTGTAATAAGGTTAATGCAGCAGGAGGTTAAAACAATAAATATGAGAAGAAAGTTTTTGAGAGAGGACGAAGGGTGTATTCATCTTTCCATCAGGATGATCCCTAGCTCACATATACAGTACTTTAAAGTCTAGACTGCATTTCATCTCAAGTCTTTTAAAGGACCTATGTGCTTCCGAGCTGCCTTTAGCAGAAATTCAGGCAAATCAAGTGCCCTTTTCTCTTTCCCTTTATTTTATTTTAATAGTTTTGTGGCCTTTCCTATGTCATCTGAATGCATGTCTCATTGCTGAAACACTCCTTTGTGAAGAACTTGCCCTGACAAGCCAGGTACTTAGCAAGGAAAAGCAATGATCATGGAGAAAAATAAGGGTAAGCAAGTTTGCCACATCCCTGCTGATGTTTCACCTGACTCAGCGCTGTATGAAGGGTTTGTGACAGGAGCAGCTCCTTAGCACCAAGGCTACGGAGGCTTCCGAGAAATGTGATGCAGCTCTCCATGAAGCCTGTGAAGTCTCTGGATTCTAAGTGTGAGTGTCTCAAACCAGCTACTTTTCAAGTCTTTCTTTTGGGATGCAAATCTTAACCCCAGGGGCCATGAATTGCTCACAAGTTAGATGGCTGAGCAAAGGAAAAAGACTTCAAAGTCTTGTTGTCCTTCTTCAGGGGAATCCGTGCTTCTTGTGCTGCTCCCTTTCCAAATCTCAGCAATTTTAACTGGCTGCTTGAACTTCACTTTCTAATCTCAAATCCCATGCGAACAAACGAGAGCAGAGCGTGACACTTCAGAGTCAATAAAAACAACTCTCTGCCATGGGCAAAAGCAGGATATTTTATTTTGAAAACTGCCTCGTGGTCATCACCGTGTAGCTCCGCTCCGCGGTGAGCAGCTGGCAGGCAGGGGAAAGGAGGGAGCAAAAATCACCTGGCTGGTAGGATCCTCCTTTCTGAGCAGCACACCCAGCTGCGTGGAGGTGACAGTGCCACATCACTGTCACCTTTCTGTGCTCGAGGAGCGGTGAGGGGAGCCCAGGAGAGCCCGGTCCCTCTCTGTTGGCAGTGCTCCCGCATGGCACAGCCACGTCCCGGGGGCAGCTGCAGGAGCAGAGGTGACCCTTGCAGCGGGCAGTGCTGCTTTCCCTGGATAACACCTGCATGCCTGTACAGATCCAGGGTTTCTCCTGCCTTGCCGAAGGGTGCACAGCTTGTTCCCAACCACAGAAGTAGGATTTTTCCATCAGCCCTCTGCATCGGGGTCATTGCTCCTTTAGCCTGCACAGCCCGATAACTCAGCAGAATATTTGCTCTGTGTTGTGATGAAGGACTGAATATCCTGCTCCAAAGAGCCCACACGTATTGCTCAGGGCAGAGGAGAAAACAGGCAACACGAGGGAGCAGTGGGAGAGCTGTGCCATTACAGACTCAGCTTTATTTGAAATGGGCTCACCAGCAACTTCTGCTCGAGGGGCTGGCACTGGGACCACAAAAGCACCTGGTGTGTCCCAGCTGTGAGAGGGTGAACAGGGCGTTACTGAGTGCAAGGAGGACAAAGAAGGACTGGGTTTTGTTCCCACCTTGCCAGATTTTAGGGGTGACTGCTGTCCTGAGGAGAAAAAGAGAAAGCTTGGCACAGCTCAGTCTTTTCCCTTGGTCTTATTCCACTGCTTTCTATGCACTACCCAGGCTGCTGGAAGCTGATAATAAAAGAAATAGCTTCTATTCCAGCTACTTTTTTTTTTATATATAAATTGCCTGTGGTATTGAATACCTCACCCACACTTTTGAGCATCACACAGGTTGTGATACCTCTCTGAATATGGAGTTGGCACCATTGCCAACTGTGAGTGAGTTTAATGCCACATGTATCCCTAAATGTGACACAGGAAACCATGTTGGTGTTTGCAAAAAGCAAAGGTTTTGTTCTTTTCTTGGTGACATTCCAGAATCAGGTTTTCAATAAAAGAAAACTGATTATTTGTGGACAGAGATAATGTTATTCAGAATGGTTTGTCCACTGGGTGTTTGTTATCGTAATTAAATTTATTGTTCAAATTAAACAAAAGCAAGCTTTTCCCCAAAATTAATTAGTCTTCATAATTAGAAATTGTTTTTCAAAAGTGCATTCAATTTATATGCTAGAAATTACCTAGATTATGTTTTGCTGACAGCTATCAGAGTTGGCCATGCATACCTAATGCTCAGAGATATATTAATTACCTTGCTTAACTACCATGCTCTAATACATTAATAACTCTGTGCCTTGGAGAACTGCTGCTTGTTGAAAGCTTTTATTGAGATGCAATTTCTGGTGATGCAAAGTTCCTGCTCAGATGACATTCATGGTTAGGCAGAGATACTGAAAACCATCTGATAATAAGGTTGGAAACCCTTTCAACAAAACCTGGTGTAGCTGGAAAACTGGAAACTGCTGGAAAGAAGTGGCTTTACAAAATTAAGCTTAAGTATGCTTAAAACAAATTTATCTTCTTTAAAAAGCACAAGAAAGGCAGGGACATCTTCCACTAGATCAGGTTGCTCAAAGCCCCATGCACTGGAACATTTCTTCATTTAATGGAAAGGCAGTCATGGGACAGTAGGATACCAAAGAACAGACAAAAGAGTGACAGGAAATGGGCAAAACAACCTTGGGGGCAGTCTGGTTGTTCCTTGCACTGAAAATCACTGGCTAAGCTCAGGTCTTACTGGGCTCTCCTGAATCCCCATTTGGTGCATTAACCTCACTTTATTTCCTAGAATGGAAAGGTGTTGCATCTCAGATATGGAAATATTCAGATCTTGAAGCACTCCTGCAAAGATTTTCTACTATTTCTAATACAAACAGAAAAGAAAGAACTTCTACCTACTTTCAAGCCACAGGAGAGGCTGTGCACCTGTTACAAGTTTTTTTTTCTTTTCCTGCTATATTTTTTTTCCGGATTCCTTTTCATGCTGATAAGTGCTTTCAAATCTAGGCTTATGTTTCCTCAGAAAAAACTCTCTTTGTGTAAGGTATATTCAGCAATGTCTCCTCCTCTTTAGATTTAGCACTAGTTTGGGAAGAAAGTAGCCCATCGGGTGAGCTAAAAATTCCAGTTAAGCTTGTTCATCCTAATTCAGTTCTGTACTTTGGTTACAATTTTCAACAAAGGGAGGTTAAATTCTCCAAATCCCAAAGAAGGGTATACAGCCCTGTGAATAGTCAATCCTTAAATACCTGATTTACTGGATCAAAATAAACTTAAGCATAGGTTTATATACACAGAAATCTGGTACAGCAATTCCATCTGGCTGAAAAAGAAAAGAGACCACTAAAGATTCGTTGACAGTGAACTGGCACACACTTTGTTTTTAAAAAACAGTCTTTCTACCTTAAAAAAATTTTTTAAAAAATAAAGCACATTTGAGTTGATCCAATAACCAAGACATTCAGCTGTGTGTAACTCTGAATCAAGGCACTATGAATATACATGTGGCAAAGACTGAAGCCAAGGTAGACACAGCTGAGTGCTGAATTCCCTGATGAAGCAACTTGTTCTTAAAGTCCTTATTCCTACACATTTATTTTAATTGATCCCAGTCTGTGCTAAGTTATTTTAATGGTCTCATTATTCTGAACTTCTAATAACTGAGTTTTAAAAGGAACATATTTCACAAAGACAACTTCAATAAATAAGATCAAAGCTATTCTGGGCTGAATGGTTTGGGTTTTGTCCTCTGCAAATAGACATATGCCTGATGCATTTTTCAAGAGTGGGGATTAAGGGAAGTCAGTATTAACATTAAAGGTAAGGAAGGTTAGGATATTTAGTAGTTTGCTTTCCAAATGCCAAAAATACTGTGTTGATTACCTTCATTTGGGGAACCAGGGGTTTACCAAAGGCACAGATGGAATTTTAGGTGTTTAATTCTCATTTTGAAGACCCCTTAGACTGTAGTACAATGTCCCCTTTGCCTGCTTTCAATCCCTCACCTTTATTAGGAATACAGCACTGAAAATGGAAAGCAGCAGAGGGAAGTGCCCAGCAGTGATAATGTCAGCTCAGAGCTGTTCTGGTAGCACCTGTGAACAGCCAGGAGCACCACAGAGAATGGAAGGAATGGCCTCTGCAGGCAGTGACAGCTGGAAGGACAAGGCAAAGGAGAAATTACCTCATTATTTTCCTTAGTAATACAAACAGCACTTGTACTGATGTGTGGGAGTTCCCAGGAGCACAACTCAGCTTTGAAATCAGGCGTTGGAGAGGAACACGTACAAACAGCCCTGCAGTGCTGCCAGTGCTTTGATAGCCTACAAGGGAGACTAATTTTACATTTTTCTGCATAGAGAGAGTCACTGGGCAGTCAAGGGAGCTTGGGCTTTGCCAGGATGCTTGTTTATGATATAGGCTCAAAATAGGCTTGCTACTTGCAAACCTGGTACTGGTGAGGAGACCTCTGAAGGAAGGCATCGTCTGCTGTGAAGTTCTAGGACTGACACAAAAGTTACAAGAGAAATTAACGTTAAATTCTGTCCAGATGTTGTGTTGCTTTTCTCACTGAGTTGCTGTGACATATGGTACTAATAAGCAAAAAGCTCAATAGGATTTGGATTGTAGTACCAGGTAAAACACCAATAGTTCAGAATTCTAGCCTTGTTCCTAATTTAGAGGTATAGTATCACATGTCTAAAAACAAAAGGCATATTTCCACATTCCTTTGGGAGAGAACAGAATTTAATATAGTTTCTGACCAATCTTTTCATTGTAGTTCTGTGTTTATGGGTTTATGTCTCTGTGCATTTTTCTTGTTACTCTTGGAGTGTTCAGCCAGATCTGTGGGTACTCTGCCAGTTCATGAGGCTTTCATATTTTCACTTCTGCAAGATGAGAGTAATGTTAGTTATGTGGAGTTCTCACCACAGAAGCTGGAGGAGATCCATTGGTTAATTTTTGTAAATAGATCCAAGGCTATAAAACACCCTGTAAGTGATAAATACTAGTATTTTTAACATGGCATTTTCAATGGTCCAGGCAGTTTCTCCGCAGAGAGGTCCAGCAATATCAGCCATCAATTTAAGAACATGAATCTATCAGGACAGTAATACATTAGCTCCCAGCACTGCTCTGTCCTCCCGTTGCAGTTACCTTGACAAATCACTCAGCTCAGAGGCACTGCATCAAATGTTATTTCTCTGACAGATAAACCAGGATGCTTCATTAATGCTGTTCATGGAGGTGGAATGCTCAGTTCAGGGAAAGACAAGGCACTCCAGGGTGCTGTGAAGAGGGGCTGTTCCCAAAAGTGGGGGGAGCTGCTGTGAGGGTGGGGAGGCCCTGGCAGACATTGCCCAGAGAAGCTGTGGATGATCCATTCCTGGCAGTGTTCAAGGCCAGGTTATCCATTCCTAGCAGTGTTGAAGGTTGGATGGGGCTTGGAGCAACCTGGGACAGTGGAAGGTGTCCCTGCAGATGGCAGGGGGCTTGGAACTGGATGATGTTTCAAGTTCCTGCCAACCCAAGGCACTCCATCTCTTTGTGAAGGGGAGTGAGTGGTGATCTGAAGCACGTCCCCTACTGTTTTTGGAGGGATGGATGCCAGACGAGGAGCTAAATAAAGTCTGAGTGAAGAGTGGGATGTGTGACCCTGGGAGCTGGAGGAAGTGAGAAGGACCCTAAAGCTCCTTGTTTATTTCAGCAGGTTAAAAGGCAAAAGTGCAATTTTGTTTTTAGGGGAACTTAGATTTTCAGAGTTTGAGGAAACATAGGCTTTGTTGACCTAGGGCAGTTCCATGCTCCCACATGGAAATTATAACCTGCTTTTTAAACCCAGGCTGTATTTCCTTCCTCTGGTGGACCTTTCATTCCCGTGGGAAGCAGGGTGGCACTGAACAGTGGGCCACTCTAACTGTGGCATAAACAGAGGAAAGTCAGGTAAGAGGGATTCCTGTGAGGCTTAAAATAGAAATAGTCTCACACTTTGCATCCTGATATTTCTGAGTTTTTCAAGGGTGATGGCCATGGCCAGACTGCTCATATGGCCATAATGCAAAATCTGAACTGAGAACTCTGTTAGTGGAGAAAGGCTAGGGGGAATTAGCTTTGTGGCACAGCTAATCTCTGCTGCCTTGGTTAATCCTTGCAGCCTGTTGCAGAAATAATTCAGCTGCTGTGGGACCCAAACCTGAAGCAGCTTGACTGACATCAGCCAAAAAGCCCAAAAAGCCTGCAGCAAATCTCTTTTAATAACTTACAGCATGTACTAGGGTTTGCTGTGTCACATCCTCAGTTTTTATATGGCAATGGCAGGTTAACAAGCAAGCTGATTGTGGCTCAACTACTGGGCAAGAACCTCAAAAAGGTTTTCTCTAAGCACATGCTCAGCATAAAAATCTAAGGAAACCCAGGTTTTTTTGCACAAATCTCAGTTGAGTTGAGGCAGAATTTTTTCTAGAACAACGGTATAAATTATGGTAGTGAACTCCTATTCTCCTTCTTTCCTTCTCCTATAACAGGATTTTTTTTTTT